>OZ024902.1:118577962-118934516 GCA_964017125.1 Flabesymbios commensalis | reverse complement strand
TATATCAAATAATAATAATAATAATAAATTTCCATAGCGCCCAAATCCTCTGTGATCCGAGCTCAGAGGCGCAACAAACATATTCGCAATCCGACTCATAGCTTCAAAACCGTGTGCGTTTGTCGTCTGGGCCAACCGGACCACCGAGGATTTAAGTCGGAAAAGCCTGACCAAAAAAATACGTTTTCAATTTCTTCCGGAAACCAATTTAATCGTGACTTGTACGAGAATACGGGCCCAGTGCTAACCATTAAAATTCCACTCATAATTTTAGCGTTTGCTTAGGGGTTTAGTCGAGTTAAAAGAAATCAAGAAAAAGTCAAGCCCCAACTCGGTATTTTTGGGGAGGAATTTTTCTTTGTACATGTCTCAAAAAAAATGATAATAGGGGTTGGTTGGGGGTGTCCAGCCAATCCGAGTTTTTCTTGGATTTTTTTTATTTGTTTTAACTTGTTAAAACCCCTTAGAGTGTGTAATAGTCTTTGTTTGCCATCGGAATAAATAAGATACATTTGCATATTTTTAAACTCCATTGTTTAAGCCATAGCAAATCGCACTCTATTTCTGTTATGAATCGCTGAAGCCTTAAGAATGTCGAGATACATTTGGCTAAGTTAGTGCATTAAGTGAGATACATTTGGCTAAGTTAGTGCATTGAGTGTTCCCAATGTGTTATGTATTTGGATGTTTCCACATCAGCTGGTGGTATCTGGTATATGACTAGCACAGCATGACATGGCTGTTATAACGTATTCTCAAATGGCCACATAAGCCACTCTGTACTTGTTACTGTAAGCAGCAGAGCAGGAACCACCTCCGTGATAAACGACAGATATTGGTATAATGCTCTTCTGTTGTTGGACCAGCGTCGCAGACGGTGGGCCAACATTAAAGCAACACTGGGTTAACATCTCGTGTTTATTGAGTTGCTCTGACTGAACATTTTGAACATAATATGTTTTGATTGTCTACGATATGTATTATAACCTTTATAATGAAATCTGTGAATACATTTTACTAACAAATGTAAAAAAAATGTAGAACGGGTTACAACCTAAATGGTTTTATTGGTTATTAAAGTCTATCGTACTATCAAAATAACGAGTTATCCAGGCACCACACAAATACAAAAATATGACAATAGGCCTAATAGTCATATAAATTATATATATATGAAGTTTTTTTCTCAAATTTTATTGACGTTTCAAACTGTGTATTATTGTGTATCAATTGAAGGTGAATCATATTACAGTAATTCTGTGCAAGTGCTTGACTGTCGACAATAGTTTTGTTCCGCAGCAGTCATTATCAAATATATATATATATATGTATATTGGGTTACCACCCATCATTCATTGGGTTCTGTAACATTATACAAATCCTTACTGCCACCTCTAAGATGTGCACACCCTTTATCAATCATACAGAAGACACAGTATGAACCACTTCTCTCAATAGTTATATAATCAAGGGAAGAACAATTTGTACTAATCAATTCCAGGACGATGTATATTTACAGACAAGCCCAGTAGCCATTATCAGTGATTCTGTAGATGTTTTCTGCACTTGGCAGCGCCACGTGCCATGTCAACTCACAAGTGGGTTTTACGTTCAATCAGCTCAGCGTCCCCAATGTCTGACGGAGAGCCAGATTTGTTTAAACCCTTTAACCGCTGAATTATTTAATCTGAATTTTCACCCACTTGAAGTTGTGTCTCGCTGACGCGATCCACAACTTCAAGTGAGTGAACATTATTCAGATTTGCCAAAATGGAAGTCAACTGTTTTCAAATATTGCCGATTGATGTCACATTTTATCTTTAACATGTTTAAAAGGTGGTACTTAATGTGCTAATAACAAAAGAAAACCCGAATATGTGCGACACTGGTGGTTAAAGGGATAAAGTTGGGCCAGCATCTTAGACGTTGGCCCAACATTAAAGCAACTCTGGTTTAATGCCTAACCAGACATTGACCAAATTATGGTTTAACCCTTTCAGTGCGGGGACCGATTTTAGACGTCAGAATCTGAAGTCTTTAGACGTCAGATTCTGACGTCTAAAGTCAATCCCCGCTCTGAAAGAATTTTAAATTTATAATGGCCGTAGACCCATGACATAGTTAGGCGGGGGACCCTGGTGCTGTGGTTAAAGCTGCTTGGAAAGTCGGAGATCGCGGGTGCGAACCCCGCTCTGGCATTCAAGGTTGAAGGAAACAAAATGTTTCTTCCCCGCTCACTCGTAAAGATTCCATATTTTTGGGAGCCTACGTGACCGAGAGGTAGCGTGCTCTGCCTTAGACTGCCAGGGCTCGAGTTTCGAATTCTGTGTCTGAAGGGCAGTGTCATTTCATTCATCTCACCATCCTCAGGAGGCTCTCCTGACCCAGTTTAGCCTACACGTGCACAAAGGTGGCCTAAAATTCCATAGATTTATTTTTTTCCCATAACATAGTTATTCAAATGAAACAGAAATAGCTAACTAAGATATTTATGATGATTTCAAATTGAAAAAGACCCTTTGGTCTCCATGGTTTATACAATAATATTTTAGCGTAATATGGTTTAATATTGGCCGACTTCCCCGACTGAGATACGTCATTAACTAAGTAAAGTGTATGGTGTCTGCGTGGTCTGATATACATTGTTATCATCCTTCTTGAAACAAAAATAGTCAAATTTACTACTTATATTGGTCGAATAAACTGGACTAATCTGAGAGTTTTGTTTGTTAAAGTAGCAGAATTTACCCTTTGAGTCCCGAGATACAATATGTAGGCTACTTGATACCAATGGCGACATGGCAGTATTGCACTTAGCCGTCCAAACTAGAACTGTGCTCCATATAGCCTCCTTCTGTCAAGTATATGTACTTGTGCAAACCACAAGCGTTACTTTACTTCACACCTCGTAAAGAGTTTAGGCCGCTCAGCCTACAATCTTCTATGTATGTATACCTTTTATAGCAAAATGAGCTACGAAATGTAATATCATTTGAG
Organism: Flabesymbios commensalis; assembly: GCA_964017125.1. Lineage (NCBI taxonomy): Eukaryota > Metazoa > Annelida > Polychaeta > Terebellida > Flabelligeridae > Flabesymbios > Flabesymbios commensalis. The sequence goes on along the minus strand of OZ024902.1, from coordinate 118,931,519 downwards.
CAGATGAAGAGTCTGTGATAGCATAATCTGAAATCAACGATTTGTTTTCAATATTTGGTTTCAGGTTTCCTCAGATCTTCAATATAAATTAATGATATCTCGAACTAGTGGATTTTCGATATTTAGTATCACATAAAGCACAGGGCATTGAATCGTTGTTGTTTTAATATTGGCCCACAGTCTACGACGCTGGTCCAACATTAAAACAACACCGGCTGAATGCCTCGTGTTTGATAGGGTGTTTTTTCGCATCAAAGCACTTGGCAAATGATACTAAGGTATTGATACTTTACCATATGTTTACTTCGACAAAGCGTTTCAGACTTGCGGTTATCAGGTTATGCCTGAGCTGATGGAAACGGAGTGGGTGGCATCATCATTATTTACTTCTACATGTTCTATGTCAATCAAATCCACCCAGAAACACAAGCGTAGATTACATCTAAGTATAGTTTACCCGGCATGAAAAAGGCGTTGATCCAATGTTGGTTTGATGCTGGGCTAGCGTCATAGATGGTTGACCAACATCAAATTGACATTACGAACTGTATTTCAGGAACATTTCTGGCATTTTCAGCCTAAAAAAAACGTTAGTAGGCTACTATTTAGTCCTTCGTTTCAGGGGGCAACATAAAAAAAGTAAACAAAAACACGTTTTTTAGATCCTACGTCTCATTTGTGCCCCATTCCGCTCGATTCCGAGGTGTTAAGTCGCATATACTATTTTTTTGTAATGACGTGTGGAAATCTGAGAAAGGGCGGGGGCCCGGTGTATAGGTGCAGAAAGAACGGGGGCTGGTGTACAGGTGTAGAAAGGTCGGAGCCCGTAGAAAGGGCAGGGACCCTGTGTACATGTGTAGAAAGGGCGGGGGCCCGTTGTACAGGTGTAGAAAAGGTCGGGGCCCGTAGGAAGGGCGGGCCCCCTGTGTAGATGTGTAGAAAGGGCGGGGCCCCTGCTGAATAGGTGTATAAAACGCGGGGGCCATGTGTATAGGTGTAGAAAGGGCGGGACCCCTGGTGTACAGGTGTGGAAAGGCTTTGTGTACATGTGTGGAAAGGGCGGGTCCCCTGGTGTACAGGAGTAGAAAGGACGGAGGCCTGGTGTACAGGTGTGGAAAGGGCGGGGGCCCTGTGTATAGGTGTAGAAATGGCGGGGCCCCTGTGTACAGGTGTAGAAAGTGCGGCACCTTGTGTTTAGGTGTAGAAAGGGCGGGGGCTTGCTGTATAAGTGTAAAAAAAAAGCGGGGCCCATGTGTATAGGTGCAGAAAAGGCGGGGGGCGTGTGTACAGGTTTAGAAAAGGCGGGCCCCTTTGTATAGGTGTGGAAAGGACGGGGACATCCCACGTCTCATTTTTGCCGCATTTCGCTTGATTCTAAGGTGTTAAGTCGCATATACTATTTTTTTGTAATGACGTGTGGAAATTATGGTCTTTCAGGCTGTGCTGAGAAAGGGCGGGGCCCCGGTGTATAGGTGCAGAAAGGACGGGGGCTGGTGTACAGGTGTAGAAAGGTCGGGGCCCGTAGAAGGAGCGGCCCCTGTGTACATGTGTAGAAAGGGCGGGGGCCTGGTGTACAGGTGTAGAAAGGGCGGGGGCCCTGTGTATCGGTGTAGAAAGCGCGGGGGCTCTTGTGTACAGGTGTAGAAAGGGCGGGCCCCTCTGTATAGATGTAGAGTGGGCGGGGGCCTGGTGTATAGGTGTAGAAAGGGCGGGGCCCCCGTGTACAGGTGTAGAAAGGGCGGGGGCCTGGTGTACAGGTGTAGAAAGAGCGGGCCCCTCTGTATAGGTGTAGAGTGGGCGGGGGCCTTGTGTTTAGGTGTAGAAAGGGCGGGGCATCTGTGTACATGTGTAGAAAGGGTGGGGGGCTGGTGTATATAGGTGAAGAAAGGGCGGGGAATCAGATAAGTTTCTATATATATTTTTGTATATACTACGTAAATTTGGCTTCTTTTTTGACAGTTAACAATAAACATATTGCCAAGTTCAGCGTAAATATCCGACAAAAAGTGAAAGTAAACTTTTCTGGAAGGAGACATATGACTCTGGTCTATACAGATGTATTGCGCTTTTTATTGCGTATAGTCATATAATAGTCACGATTTTTATGAGTGTCAGAAAACTATAACGTAATGATTGAGCTTTTCGCATTTACGCTCAGCGCGGGTATAAGCGTTTTTAAGTTTTTAAGTATGTTAAGTTTTATTAACATACTGAATCACTTATTGGGAACGAAATGTATGGTTAAAAATCAAGATGCAAATGTTTGATCTTAAATTAAACAAATATGAGTAATTTTACCCTCTTGAAGTTGCGGGAAAAGTAAAAAATAAATAAACTACCAGCAAAAATATTTGCTTGTTCATGAAATCCTTCAGTTTGATTTTTACTCAACAACGAAATGGAAAAAAACTAATTGTAACTGGGATTTAGGGACATCATAGGCCTATGTCTGCAAATGTCTACCCTACACCATCTACACGCTTTTACCTGTTTACTATTGTGATATTACAATGATCATGATGATACGACTGTTGTTGTTACACTTGGCTAACCACCGGGTTGTTACATTGTGTGGCCTTGAAGTTAAAGGGTTTTATACTCTACTCCAATGAGAGGTAGACAACCCTTTAACTTCAAAGGGACGCTTTTTCGGATCTAAGGTTTTGATATGTGCGTGTACAGTTACTCTTTATTTTTCAAGTTTTTATTATTATATAAGAAGGTATGTTCATGCATAATCTTAGTTGAAGATATAATATCACATATGACTTTGTTTGTGTTGACAGTTTGATCTCCAGTGGCTGACAGTTCATTGTGATCCCACGCAGCCCACCAGAGACCTCTGTGACGAGCTACCTGCTGTAAGTCTACATTACATTAATACCCTTTAAAGCCTGAATTTACCATTGTCATATTTATCCACTACAAGCCATGATTTACTGTCGCAATTCACGACTTGTAGTGGATGAAGATGACTTGAAGTGGGTGGCAAATGAAAAACAATTTTTTATTATTAAAACTGCTCCATGAACATATTTGTTTTAAGCCCCAGGTGTAGGGAATTAAGCCATTTTTCAGAAATGCAAAATGATGCTTTTGATGCATCTAGGCTGGGACCCAGTGTCACCAAAAAAGTGGTCGTGTTGCACCCCCCCCCCCCCCGCCAACAGACGACATCCCATATTTTCTGAAAGAGTGGCATCCTGGGATCATTTTAAGCCCGGTTGTGCATATGTATCTACATGTATACGAAAGTTATAGGGCATTAATGATAGGGGGGGGGGGGTCATTCAAGTGAATTATGATCTAAACCTGGACCTAAACGACAAAGGATACATCTAAAGAATTTTTTGTTTTACTAATACCAGTATTTCAAACGTATGGGCTTCGTACATTAAATAAAAAATAAATTAAAATATTTTTTCACATTTTTTTGGCCAAAATACCCCCCAAATACCCCCAAAAAACTGATTTACCATAATAATAATTATTATTATTTATTCATTGTCACATGAATCTGTATCAGAGTCTATCTGTTTATATTCCGCTATGCTCAAGCTTATTGTGTCAATTAATTATCTGAAAATACATTAGTAATAAAAAAGAAAATGAGCAGGCGTAGTGTAAGGGCTTTTTGGGGGCATTTTGAACCCCCTAATTTAAAAAAACAAAAACAATTAGTAGTCTAATTAAAAGTCATTTTTTTTCACCAAATTTGTGAGAACCGTTCACATTGTGCTAAAATCACAAAATTTGGCACAGAAATGCTCTAGAATATACTGATCCATATTGGAAGGGAAACTACCGCGCAGCTGTAGTGTAAGGGTTTTTTCGGGGCACCCCCTTATTTTTTTTTCAAAAAAATCGAGTAATCGGTAGGCAAATTGTGTTTTTTCACCAAACACGCCTAGAAAACTGTTTATAATTTCTGTTTGTAGTTTAATAAAACAAATCAAGGGCGGGTCCATTGGGCATGAGGGGTTCATACCCTCTTTTTCGACATAATATTATATACAATAAATGTCATATATTAGGTAAAATCGTTCATAATGTGATAAAGCACCACATTTGGTACAGAGCTACACAAAGGAATACCAATCCATATCTGGAGAAACACTACCATAGCTGTACCGCAAGGGTACCGTTTGGGGTATTTTCACCCCCCCCCCCTTATTTAACAAAACATCGAGTAATTGTTAAACACCCATATATGTTGAAAATATAGAAAATATGTTTCACTAAAGATATCTAAAAAATGTTTCTTAATGATGTTAGCCCTTTTAATTAAAGCAGGGGCGGTTCCATGGTGCGTGGGGGTGCCACATTCCCCTATTTGCAATTTTTTATTGAAGAGAGCTGTAAAGAAATATTAGTAAAATTGATAACAAGATTGAAATCATGGTAATTATATCTCCATATTGTGGCACACACACCTAATATAATTAATAAATAACAATAATAAACCTCAAAAAAACAATGTATTTCGGGTATAAAAGATAGTTTTCTTTCTTTATTTGATACATTTCACACTATGGCTCAAATAGCGCTAAAAAATGAATGTTTATTTTCAGCATAATTTTTAAAGGCGGATTTTTAATTGCATAGTATTGTTTGAACGGTAATCTATGAATATGGCTTTTAATAAAAGTTTTTATTGAAATCTTAAAATGGTGAAAAATGGTCTTGGTATTTTGTGGGACGTTTATAAATCAGGGTCACTGAAACAATCTGCACAAGAGAACACAGGAACTGAAATCCGTAAAAAAGTTGTGGCTCACGGTAAGGTACGAAAAATTGGCAAAGCTTCCTCAGAATAAACGATAACAAAATTGAGCTGTTAAAATAAGTGGCCTCCGAGATCTGTAAAATTGAAATTCAAAATAAAAAAATCACCATAGGTGAGGATGTTGCCTGTATTCCTCAAACATTGGACAAGGAGGATCTAGAACGTTGTACTCAGCAAGAAGCCGATGGTAGAATCATACTTCATTCATGTGGCTGATGCAACCAGGCAAGGTTAACATAGCATAAGGTGGACACCATTCAAATTCCAGTGGGGGGAGCGGAGTATTTTTGAATTGTATAATTTCGAGCGGACTCTGCGATAAATAAATAATTTTTGCTCTATATGTTCTATACAAACATGATAAACATGTGGCAATTTTTTGGAAAATTTAGCGCGCCGCCGAGCCGGGTTGAAATAAATAATTTCTCCACATCAACCCCCCCCCCCCCCCCCCGGATATTGAATGGTGGCATCTTAATGATAACAACTGTTGATACATCATGTTGTTTTCCTCGCCATTGCCCATTATTTGTCTCTAGGAATTGCAGAGCTCTGGATCCAATCGGGCTTGGAAAGCATTACAGTATATTCCAGCCAACGCCATTTCTTCTCACCTTGGTAGTTTAAAATCATCTGCACTATGTTCCATAGCTTCACTCATATGCCGTTTTTTAGTGGACGACATAGGAGACATGGGAGCGCTTCCCGGATGTTACAGAAGTGTTCCTTCATCTTTCTGAACTCTCAGAGGCTAGCTTAGCTGTTCTTGAGCGGCTCGTTATATTGATGTACAGTAAGATGCAAATTATCTTCAGTCAATGATCGCGAAAAATGGAAAATATAACGCCTACTGAGGCTGTTCTTATTGATAACATAGTGCAAAAGAGAGCGCAGCATACCAGGCTAGTCACTGCTGGGCTTAGTCCACACTAAAATACCCTAAGCTGCCTAGTTCTGCACACTAGGAGTGGATCCTGGTCAATGAGTCATGGAGGCCCACATGGAAAACCTTAACCGAGGCTGCTAAGTAAAGAGCTGTTTACAAAGGTCTTTTCAAGTGTTTTAAAGCAAATTTTATGCGTACCAGACTGTGTAGATGTGACGGTAATGCAAAGAGTAGATAAGTTTATAGGTCTATAAAATAAGCTTATCAATTCCGTTTGTTTTTAATAATAACAGGACTAGAGCTAAGACTATTCACCAAAAGATTTGACATGATAAACGTGGTATTGTTTCGTTTGGAATGAATACAGTATATTATATAATTGCATAGCCACATCTGGTAAATGGTCTAATTTTGTTTTGCTATAAAAAAGATTATATTTTCTAAATAAATACTTTGTATCGTGCTACTAAACACAAGTTTAAATATGTAACTTTGACAAAAGAAAAGCAGGATGGGAAATGGGCCGTAAACCCCTAACGCGGCATTGGATCCGCCTTTGATTTGTTTTAATAAAGTACTAACATCACTAATAAACAGTTTTGTAGGTCTACGTATTTGTTGGAAAACAAAATTCGACTATTAAATACTCGATTTTTTTTAAAAAAATAAGGGGGGTTGAAAACGCCCCGAAAAAGCCCTTACATTACAGCTGCACAGTGTCTCATCTTCCAATATGGATCAGTATACTCCAAAGTAGTTTTGTACGCAATGTGGTGCTTTTATCACAATGTGAACGATTCTTCCAAATTTGGTGAAAAAAATGACCACTTATAATAAATAAGGGGGGTTGAAATGCCCCGAAAAAAACCTTACGCTGCGCCTGCTCATTTCCTCTTTTATATTTCAATGTATTTTCAGTTAATTGATTGACACAGTTAGCTTGAACATAACGTAATATAAGCAGATAGACTCTGCATGATGCAGGTTCATCTGACAATGAATAAATAATAAGAATAATTAATAGTAAAACAGTTTTGGGAGTTTTTTGGGGGGTATTTTAGCAAAAAAATGTAAAAAAAAAATTTGTATTTATTTTTTATTTAATGTACGAAGCCCATACGTATACTGGTATTATTAAAACAAAAAATTATTCTTTAGATGTGTCCTTTGTCGTTTAGGTCCAGCTTGTGATAATTTACTTGAATGACCCCACCTCTCATTAATGCCTTATAACTTTCTTATACATGTAGATACAGATGCACACCCGGGCTAAAATTACTCCCAAGATTCACATCTTTCCAATGGTACCTCACAACAAATGTTGGCGGGGGGGGGGGGGTGCAACAAACTCCTTTTTAAGCGACTTTTCTAACATTGGCGCCCAGCCTAATCGTGGAGATTTAACTTTTTAATCGTGGAGACTCTCTATGCCTACGCGATACAGATAGAAGGGACGTGGCGCAGTGGGTAGAGCGCCTGACTGCCTCGCAAGTCATGCATGCGTCCCGGGTTTGAACCCAACTGATCCAGTGTGAGGGTTTCGGAGAATAATCCTTGTTTCTTCCTTCTCAATATGACTAAGCAATCACGTCAATGGCAGCCTTTTTGAGTTAAGGTTGAGACCAGTGCATCGACGTTGATTCGCAGAGGGGTACTAGTCCAGTCAAAAATCATTTGACCTTGAACAAATTGCAACATAAATAATTTTAGATGTTTTGGCTTCACAAATACATCCAGATTAACATACTAAAAATCTGAAATATTAGATGCAGAACAAGGTAAAAGTCAAGGTCAAAGGTCAGTTTAAAGGTCAAATATGATTTTACAGAAATTAAGGGTAGGAACAAGTGTAATACCTCTTTTCGTGTAATTTTAACTGGAAAATCCATTTCTTATATTATTTTTATGATTCAAGGTCATCCTCAAGGTCGAAGGTCAAATCGAAGGTTAAATAAACGAAAATATGATTTCTAGGAAATAATGCTAGGAACATGTGTAATACCTCATTTCATGTAATTTTGACTGGAAAATTCATTTATAGTATTATTTTGGTGATTGAAGGTCATCTTTAAGGTTATCTTCAAGGTCAAAAGGTCAATTCCAAGGTCAAAGGTATAAAAAATATGATTTTTAACAAACACAAATAGCAAGAAGTGTAATATTTATGTCTGATGTGATTTTGATTTAATAATCCATTTCTCGTATTAATTTGATGACTAAAGGTTATCTTCAAGGTCAAAACCTCAATTTCAAGGTCAAGTAAGCGAAAAATATGATTTGTAAAAGATAACACAACGAACAAGTGTAATACCTATTTTCTGTGTAATTTCTGCCTAGGAAATCCATTTATAGTATTATTTTCGTGATTGAAGGTCATCTTCAAGGTCATCTTAAAGGTCAAAAAGTCATTTCCAGGGTCAAAGGTATAAAAAATATGATTTTCAACAAACACAAATAGCAAGAAGTGTAATATATATATATGTTTGATGTCAAAACCTCAATTTCAAGGTCAAGAAAAACATGATTTGTAACAGATAACACTACGAACAAGTTTAATGCCTCTTTTCTGTGTGTTTTTTTTACCGTAAAATCAATTGCTGGCATTATTTTAGTGATTTACGGTCATCCGCCAGCTCAAAAGGTCAATTTTAAGACCAAGTGACCAAAAATATGCCCTTTGACGCTTCCTGGTCGCCCATTTTATGCAAAACTGTCACTTTTCAAAGGACTGCGTCTCTCTTTAATGATGTCGCCCTTTATGCATCTGCATCGCCCTTCATTACCTCTCCATTACCCTTCAACAGCTCTCCGTCACCTTCTAGCACCTCTTCGTTTTTTCGTCACCCTTTATCGCATCTCCGAGGCCTTTTAACGCTTCTCCATTGACCGTGAATGCTTTTCTGGTGCCTTTTAACGCCTCTCCTTCGCCTACTAACGGCTTCCCATCACCATTTAATGCCTCTTCTTCACCCTTCAATGCCTCCCGACTTTTAACGCATTATGGTCGCCTTTAATGCCTCCACATCGCCCTTTAATATGTAATTGTCACCTATTAACGCACCTGTCGCACTTTAGCGTTTTCTCGTGGCCCTTTATGAGTCTCCATTGCGCATTAAGGCCTTTTTTGTTGCGCTTGAAGAACTTTTCGTCGCTATTTAATGCATCTTTGTAGCTCTTTACCACCCCCCCCCCCATCGCGTTTTAGTGTGTCGCCATCAAACCATCGCAAGGTAACAACTTTGTGGTACTTTCTCGTCGCGCTTTAACACCTCTCCATTGCTCTTTAATTCATCCCCGGCAAGTTTAATGTTTTTTTTCGACCTTTACTTTCTCTATATTACCCATTGCCTATACCATTGCCTATTAACATACCTTCATAACAACGCGTTTTACGACATACCGTTACTGTTTATGCGTCTCTGTTTTATTGCTGCAAATTAAAGGCCTTTCCGCTGCCCCTTAACGAATCTCCATTCTTACACATATTCGACGCCCTATAATGCCTCCCCATTGCCCGTTAGCGCCTCACTGGCACCTTTCAACGCCTTCCCCATTGATTTGTATTGCTTTTTGTCGACATTTAATTCCTCACTATGGCCATTAAACACCTCCCCATCACCACTTAAGGCCTTACCATCACCCTGTATCGCCTTCCAATCGCTATTTGCACCCTTTGATGCTTCCTCATCACCCTTTAAGGCCTCTCCATCGCACTTAATGCCTCTACATCGATCTTAACGTCTTGTTGTCGCCATTTATTGCCTCTATATCTCCCTTCATTGTTTAACCATTACCTATCAATGCACCCCGTCAGATTTTGATGACTTCCCTTTATGCATCATTGTAGCCCTTGAGTATTTTTTGTTGCATTTGAAGGCCTTTCCGTTGCCCTTTAATATATCTTTATTGCCCTTTAACGTATATTTATCGCCCTTTAATGCCTCCCCATTGCCCTTTAACGTCACCCTGTCGCCTCTGACGCCTTTAATTCATCAGTTACCCCATCACAACGCCATTTGATCACGTTCTCAATTCTCATCACTATCTAGCGCCTCTACGGTGTCCTTTAATACTTTATCGTAGCCCTTTACCGCCCATTAATTACCTTAACGCATTTTCGCCGCCCCTTAACATCTAACTATCACGTTTTAGTGCCTCTTTGTCGCAATGTAATGTGCTCCTGTCATCCTTTAACACATTTTCATCACCCTTTATCGCCTCTTTGGCTCCCTTTAGTGTCTCTTCTCGTTGTGTAGTCATGGTTTAGTGGTTTATGCAGTATTGTTATCTAAATTATATTATTAATGATAGTGATAATATTGTGAACCAGTTAATAAACTCGTGCATCAAGGATAGGTTTCCAATTAATTTATCCAGATATAGGCATTGTGGGCATTTCTTTTTTTTAATCATATTATTGCCAAATAACTGCAACCAATACACAGTATATGCACAGAACAGCTCGTTCCCTATTCCCATCATTCACGTGGGATATATTTTGGCTAATTTCATTTTTTAGATCATGTAAATGCCCATGACCTTGGCCTGTACAACGCGAACTTGATATTGGACTGTTAATCCGAAATAAAAATCAACCAACAACTAATTTACAACTATTTGCGTCAGCATCAACTTAAATTTTATTTAAATATCTGGCAAAAATATGCACGAAACCAAAATTTCGGATTATTTGTAATCCTACATGGCAATGACCTCGACCTGTTTCACAAGACATTGATATTCATCACCCCTAAACAAAAACAATACACCTAATTTTGATTACTAAATGGCCATGACCTTGACCTGCGCTGCATGACCTTGATATTTTATCACCCGTAAACAATAAAAAATTAATTAACAACTAATTTAGCGATAATATAAATCATATCGTACCTTGACCTGTAGGACTAGGCTACAGCACGAACTTGATATTGTACTATTCATCAGAAATAAAATCAATCAACAACTAATTTACAAATATTAGATTCAGTATCAGCATATATTATATTTAAACAACCGGAAAAATATGCACGAAGCCGACCTGTGTCACATGACCTTGATATTCATCACCCAGAAACAATAACAATAAAACAATAAACCAATTAACAGCTGTTGGACTCGTTATCATCTTGTCTTTTATTTAATAAATTAAACACATAGTGTGAACTTGACCAATATTTTGGCTAATTTTGATTATTAAATGGCCATGACCTTGACCTGTGCAGCATGACCTTGACATTTTATATTAGAAATCATATCGTATTATATTTTTATGAATAATTAAACAAAAATGCATGTGTGTGATATTTTAGCCGGTTTGGGGTATCAAGTGACCATGACCTTGACCCTTGTAACATGACCTTGTCATTTTGTCATTTCAAAATAAGTGAAAGCGATTCAAATTCAATTAAAACTAATGTTTAGACAGAAAAACATTTAGAAAATCGGACAGGCGGGTCCTTAGATACAGTCAATTGCAATTTAATGACAGCCATTTAGTCATTGCCCAATAAAAAGGCGGTCATTTTGAAAACGATCTCCAGGTGTACTAAGATGATGGGAAAAACAGAATCCTACGATTTTTTGTATAAAAAAACATATGGACTCGAAAGCCATCCCGAACTTACCCTCACTAGTAGGTTTAGTGATACACCTTTTAATACAAAAACGAGGTATCCTATTTGTTTACTTAATAAAAATCACATTTTCGGTCACTTGACCCTAACATTGATGTTTTAACCTTGAAGATGACCATTAAGCATCAAAATTGTTTCATAAATTGATTATCCAGTCAACATCACACCTAAAAAGGTATTAAACTTGTTGCTATTTATATTTGTTAAAAAACTTTTTTTTTTACTTTTAAATTGACCTTTTGGCCTTGAATATGACCTTGAATCATAAAAATAGTACAATCAATGGATTGTCCAGTGAAAATCACATCAAATTGAGGTATTACACTTGTTCCTACCTTTATTTGTTAAAAAATCATATTTGATCTTGAAACTTGTATCTGCCAGACGCCATCTTGGACGACATCTTGGATTTTACGCTTTTCCGCATACCCGATTTCTTAAGATTTTTAATATAACAACAAGTGGCATTTTCTAAGATTAAAACACTTAAAATAAATTATGCTGCAATTAGTTGAAGGTTAAGGCCATTTTTTCAGCCGATTGACTGGACTATATGTAAATCGAATTACGCTATAGCGAATTACGGCTTCCTTGTTTAGATATATTAGTAACTGTTGATAATGAGAGACTTACAGCTCATTGGAATACATTACCTTGATGTGGTGATTTAACTTCCAGTCTGAATAAGTGTATATATCGACATTTGAACAGGGTTACTCACATTTTGTCATGAAATTGTTGATCTCTGTGTACACTGATCACCAGCATATAAAACACAGCTTTGCTATTCTAACCATCTCTGGTGTCAAACCACGTGTTTGTGTCAAACTCTGACTAATATCACTGTGAATGTTTGAATGTTGATGTAGATATTGAATTTTAATTTTGATCTCCATAAAAAGTATTGATTATATTGATCATATTATGCATAATATGATCACATTTCGTCTTTGTACTTATATTTTAATCATCTCTATTTTAATCATCTCTATATTTCAATTTTGGTAATTTATTGTGCTTTGCTGTTAATATTATGTCTATTGTATTGTATGCGTGTTAATGCTGGTTATTGCTGGTTAATGCTTATTTTTGTTTCTATTGTCATGATAATGACGATACTATTTGTCATTATCATATCGTACCCTTGGGAATGAAAGGGTGTATCTGTCACTTTGTGAAGTAGCAGATACACCCTTTCATATCCAAGGGGGCGATATACTGCTAATAATCTAAGGTAAATGGGCGCACTTCTTGCAGAGAACGCCAGAGAAGCCTAAACCCACGGAGCCGCAGAACCCTCGAGATGTAAGCGGCAGTGCCGGTGTCAGTGGTCGCGTGTCACATGTACTAACTGGGTCAAAGGTTGAGGGAGTATAATGACCTATCTTTCTGACATTAACACATTAACATGGGGTAGCCATACGGCCTATCGTCTCATCGCTCTCAGCACTGGCTCTGTATGTCATCATATGACTCTTATAGACACTTCATTCTCCAGGAATTCAAACTGCATGTGACAGGCGAAACGTCCCTGCAGACACAAGACGTTGACCCATTGCTGGTTAAATGTTGGTCCAGCGTCTACGACGCTGGCCCAACATTAAAACAGCATTGGTTCAACGTCTCGTGTTTGCTGGGACTTCAACTACTAGTAAACATCTCACCTTATTCATTAACTATATGAACACTCTGTCGTGATATTATAAAGTTGTGATATTTGTCATTGCTAAATTGGCAGATATCACCTTTTCGCTTAAAGGACGATATGTACATTACAATAATTTTATGTAAAAAAATAACGATTTTGAATATTTGTTTCTACCTGCAAATTTATGACTAAAATGTAACCATACGATCCAGTACTTAATGATAAGGATATTAAATCGACAGAGTGTTGTTAATTGTAACATTTCTAAGATAAAGGCTTCTTAGTTATTGTTTGATATTTTGTTCTTGCTGCTGCGCATTTCTTTATTTCTTTAGTGTCATGTGTTTCTTGCATCCAGTTTTTTCATTCAATTCTGCTCTCATAAATATTTTCTCTAGAACAGTATCTGCTTTAATATATTGGCTGTCTAGTCTTGTATGCATTCTTTTGGTGACTTTTTAAACTTATAGACTTATGTATGAAATAGCTATCTTTGCAAACACCTATCATGCCACTCGTCAATCAAGTGATCCAGTAAATTACATTTAGTGGTTTAATGGGTGATACACCAGTAGTAAATTAATTGAAGTTAATTGCACGTTTTGACTTGGCTGCCTAGTTGCTATAAAGTTTCTGATACATTCGCGTGGTATTATGCTATGACAATAAATGAATTTATACAAATTTAAAAAATACAAAATACACACATAACAGCCATTAACAGACAGACAAACAGACAGATATTTTATTGACAGAAATAAAAGTAATTACAGACTTACTTGTCATAGTAATAAGAGAGATATATGTACATGTATATACAAGAATGTTAGTTTGTTAAAATCATATATGACAATATACATAGTATGACAAACAACTGAAATATGTTAGGTGGCATTGCCATAATAAAAACTGGGTATTTCGGTAATATAAATGACAACTTCTTAAAATAAAATGAAAAGGCATAGCCAAGATAACATGGGGGTCTATCATTTTGTTTCCCGCACCAAAACCAGAGATAAAATAGCTACTATGTATAACATACTAGTTATATATAGTAGCAAAAAAGACACTCTGGAAAGCGTAGAAACCAAAAATGCATAATTATGCTACAGTAACTGGAGTATAAAATAGGACAATGACAATGACAAAGACAACACGATGTCAGTATCACTGTATGAGCGTGGTCTTTATATCAACATATACTATATATTCTCACTTACATGCTTACGTCTGCACACACATATTTAACCCTTACAGCGCGGGGATAGACTTTAGACGTCAGAATCTGACGTCTACAGACGTCAGATTCTGACGTCTAAAGTCGCTCCCCGCACTATAAAAGTAAAACATATTTGTAATGGCCGTAGACCCATAACATAGGTATTCAAATGAATCGGAAAGAGATAACTAAGCCATTTATGATGATGTCAAATTGATAAAAACCCTTTGGTTTCCATGTTTTTTATAAAAATATTCAGCGCTTCAAGGGTTAACGATACATGGGCCATTCTGTAATATATTGTTCCCACGACAAGTGAATAGGTGTTAGAAACATACATAGTTTGCTTCCTCTCCTTTTACTTCTTGTATTTTGCAGCATGAAATGTGAAACTTTTAAAATGTATATATTATACCTTGGATTAAAAAATGTGTAGGCAGTTTGGTTAATGCACCATATATGTGCAAGCGATTGAGAATATTTGAATCTAGACTAAATGTGGTGATGTTGTCTTTTTAATGAAGGAGCAAGAGGAGCAGTGTCAGGTTGTTTGTCCTATTGGTCCGCCGGGAAGAAATGGTAGCCGAGTAAGTAAATATTGCCACATAGCGTCTCCCTACCCAGCAATCACAAAACATCTGTATAACATTTATGCAATGTTGGTCCAACGTCAAAGACGTTGGGCTGACGTTGTATAAATGTTTTACAGATGTTTGGGTTTGCTGGATAGTACTCGTTATGCATTTGATTTTTGACCAATAATTATAAAGTCATGTCTGCGCTAGGCCTACTAGTACGAGCATAGGTAAAATTTAGCATAATTAATTTAGCTATAAAACGGTACATGGACATAGTTTACTTTAATAAAACATCATCGTTGTTTTACAACGTATCTCGTTCTGCTGGGTTTACTACTGTCACCCTATGCCGTGACTGCCAGATAAATCTCCAGACGATGTTGTTACTTTTTCTCGTGTAAGTTATATATCGCATAGTAGGCTTCGGATTGGTCGAGATGACCCTCAAGTGATTGAAAATTTAAATAGATTAGCTGAATTTGTAAATGTTTGGTTTCAAATTAAACAAATATGGGTAATTTTCAACCACTTCAGGTTGTGGATGGCGGTAGCCAGACCCAACCTGAATTGGTTGAAAATTTAAATAAAATAAGCGGGATAAGGGTTTTAACATGACACATGATTACAATCCTGATACACAATTTTCAATTTTCTATGACTTTATTTGTACTGTCATTTTTGTTTTGACAGGGTCCCCCTGGGGATCCGGGCAGACCAGGCCTACCGGGGGACAGAGGACTCCGGGGGTACGACGGCAGCAGGGGAGAAAAGGGAGAACCGGGGTTTGGCCAGATTGTAAGTACTGACATATCTTGCATATTGACATGTTTCTTTTGGAAACCTCAATAAACTATTTTATTTTATTTTATTTTATTTTATTTTATTTTATTTTATTTTATTTTATTTTATCGTATCGTATCGTATCGTATTGTATTGTATTGTATTGTATTGTATTGTATTGTATTGTATTGTATTGTATTGTATTGTATTGTATTGTATTGTATTGTATTGTATTGTATTGTATTGTATTGTATTGTATTGTATTGTATTGTATTGTATTGTATTGTATTGTATTGTACTGTATTCTGTATTTTTTATTTTCCATATAATGTGTTCGAAATGAAAATAATTATGTAAAGGAATACATTTTTCTGAACAAAACAAAAACGTAGTATAGTAATATGATTGTTAGATCTAAGTTATCAGCCGAATAGACAGCATCAGTGGTCATTTAAAAACCCAGCCTACCAATTTTCAATATAAATATTCCTCTACGTTATTATAAAATACATGATTCACTAAACAACAGAGCGGTGATACCATGTTAAGCCACCATCTTCACCGTTGGTTCAATATTGAACCAATATTGGACGAATATTTTGGTCCAATATTGGCCCAATATTGGTTCAATATTGGTCCAACATTGGTACAATATTGGTCCAATTTTGGTGTAATATTGGCCAATATTGGCCAATATTGGTCCGATATTGGTCCAATCCATAATGTTTGCCTGGATAAATTGTCATGCTTATATTTGTTATTCAGGGTCGTCCAGGAAATCCGGGATTACCAGGGCAACCAGGAAATGAAGGACCACAGGTGAGTTCCACTACAACTGCCAATTACCCAGGCCCCCACCTAGAGCAGTTCCACCATCATTGCCAATTACCCAGGCCCGTACCTGGCCCTGGTGGGGGTGGTGATGATTTCAATGGCCTGTTATTGAAGTTGATTCATAATGGGGACAATGTCCTTTGCGTTAGCCCATACTCAACAGATCAAGGATACCAGTGGATATTATAGTATCACCTGAATGCAGTAAAATTGAAATGTATATTGACTCTAGTTAACATGTTATTTATTTTTGTGGTCTTCGACAATATTGAAATTATGGGTGGCGGTATTTACATTATTTTCTAATATACATATAGGAAAATAATTCAGCGTTAGAACCACTTACATAGTTTCATATTGATAATTGTTCTTATTACAAATGAGACTAAGTAATTGCAATGTCTGCCTTACCACAATCATGACAATCGGCACCCAACTTATGAAGAGCATACGTATATTGCAATTCACACTTTTCCACAATTTTAATTAGTTTAAGCTTGGTGAAAGAGTAAACGGTGACATAATTATATAGATACATAACTGTTGATGTTGTTGTTAACAGGGACCCCCAGGACCAGCTGGCCGTTTATCAGAGGTAAGACTACTAAACAAACATTACCTAATGGTGTTAACGTCATTGTAGGCGTACATGCTCTACCGCAAGTATGTTATTCTACCCCCAGCTAGTCGCATGATGAGATCAGCCAACCATTCAGCTTTTATTTAAATTAAATTAGGGGGTAGACTACCACACTTGGACCAGTTTTTGTTGGCGTGGGATATGGAGTTATCGTTAGTTGAGGCCTTCGTGCCATTGTATGAACGGCCTTTAGGGTCTGTTAAAAAACAGTGTTTTTTTTCGAAATTGTTCTTATAAAAATCGTAATTTCCTTAATTTAGCGTTATTTAGCAATCGTCATGGTAATATATATTCGAAATGTTGAAGTACTTTTCATTGACGCACTCGGCTAGGTTATGAAGGTATTAAGTGTAAATGTGGGCTGGGTCGTATCGTGGTTATCATGGTTATCAAGTTTGTGAATATCGAGAGCTCAAAATGATAAAACCTCTGACGTCAATCTGAAAGAGTAGACCAATACAAGATGCCGGCCAAATGTCTTAACCCTTTGAAGCCTGAGTTTACCATTGTCATCTTCATCCACTACAAGCCACGAATCGCTGTCGCAATTCTCGACTTGTAGTGGATGAAGATGACTTGAAGTGGGTGACAAATGAAAAAAAATATACTGTTATTTTAAGATCTGTTCCATGAAAATTTTCGTTCCAAAACCGCTAGGTTTCACGAAGTTAAGTCATTTTTCACAGATGCAATATGATGCTTTAATGCATCGTGAGGGCTTAAAGGGTTAAATTTTTACCCACAACTTCAAGTGAGTGAAAATCGCACATATTTGTTTACCAAGCATTTAAATATCTTGATGTTTAAACACTCATTTCATTCCCAATAACTGTGATTTGGTCGGCTGATAAAATTAAAAAAAAAATGACTTTAGTGGTTTAAAGGGTCAAGTCTCATGTTTGCTGTATTCCCATGTTTGCTGAAATTACAGATATTGATCCGGTTTTGGATCAATGTTGGGCCAGCGTTGTAAACGGTGGAGCAGCATTGATTCAACACTGTGTCCATTTGTTATGTTTGCCGTGATGCCACCAAGTTAATAAATATTATAGGAAAAAAGCTACATAAAGTCCTATTCTCTTACTCACACTGATGTTGTATAATGTTGGCCCACCGTCTGCGACACAGCTGGCCTAAAATTAAATCGATATTTGTGCACATATATGTATTATATTTGTATCTATGCATCATGAAGTACAATTATTGTCTATTGTGAATGTCTCTTACATGTGATGTTTTTCAGGAAGGAACAGACGGATCCCCGGGACCCCCCGGAACCCCTGGATCTAGAGGTCTCCCTGTAAGTAATACTCAACTCTAATATATAAACTTCTTTTTTAAAACGTAAATAGTGATCAAATGAATTTTATAACATTAAAGCAGCTCCTTGGGATGACATCGATTTTCGTTTTTAGTTTTGTAATGAAGCAGTGTATCCCCCGGATCATGATTTTATATTCTCTGTCAGAGTGTTTCGATTTTTTTAAAATATTTTATATCAACATTTCTATGAAACCGCTTAAAACCCAAACAAACTTTTTGTATACCTAAGCACTTGCTAAAGGACGGTTGAAAGCTCCTACAGCTTTGGGCCACATGTTGATGCCGTCGGCCCAGCGTTGGGCAGTCAATCAGTGTTGCAGGTGTATCACCCCATGTCCTGACTACAAGACACCAATTAGCGGCGATTGCTCTGATCTCACCGTCCAAGGCGTGGGAAAATGTGGTGTAAAGTGCTGAATATTGCTGACTTGTTTTGTTTACATGACAATATACGATCTGGAAATATAACTATTTCACTCTTTTTCGGTGATTTAAAACTGTTTTTTTTACTTTTTTTGTATTTCTAGTTAAGATCAGTAGGCTACATAGCTTCATATAAGTTAAATTTTCGAAATTGACAAAATTGAAAATGTCTCATCCCAAGGAGCAGCTTTAACATAGAAATTATAACAGTTATAGTTCTCAAACCTAAGGGCATCTAAACCTTAAAATCCTCCGTTATATAATTACATTTTTTACCTTCTTGAAGTTGTGTGTCGTGGCCGCGACCCACAACTACAAGTGGATAAAAAATACTCACATAGGTACACTTCCAAACAAAACGTATGCCAATCTAGCAAATTGCAATGTTCATTTCACGTCTAAATTGTTTTTTTAAGAGTAAATAAAATGACTGAAGAAGGTCATAGATTTTGCATGACAAAATGCTGCTCACTATTTTCCCCATCTTTGTTTCAGGGTTTGCCAGGGGTACCTGGAGACGAGGGCACGCCGGGACGACCTGGTCTGCAGGGACTAGGGGTAACTCATTCAGATTTTAAAAAATTATTATTGTGCTATATTTGATAATATTTGAAATCCACCCTTCCAATAATCATTGTTTTTACATAGTATATTTAGCTAGAAATCATGAACCCGGCTTCACTATTGTTTAACTCTTACAAAGCTGAAATATTTTTGTATTTGACCAAAGGTTTTTTTCAATTTGAAATAATCATAAATATCTTAGTTAACTCTCTCCGCTTCATTTGAATACCTATGTTATAGATCCACGGCTGTTATTTAATAAAAATGCATATTTAAAATTATTATATTAAAAAAAAATGTTGGCGCAAGTCGGCTGGTGAGACCGGACCATGCACGAGGTGGCTGTATGAGAAAACAACTCTATAATTATTATTTTTCTGTTAAAAATCATGTATTTATATATTTAATATTAATACATTCAAAGTGCAATAACAAGCGAAAAAAAAACATTAACACCGAGAACAATTCTTAATATTTTAGATGTTATATAATATGATGCGTTTTCACGTTTTGCTGTGTGATTTACACATTTCACCTTTCCTCTGTCCTCGAAAACAATGACGTTGTTTTTCAATATTAAACATACGCATGACATTTTAACCTTTATAGACGTCAGATTATGACGTCTAAAGTCGATCTCTGCACTAAAAGAGTAAAATATTTATAATGGCCGTAGACCCATAACATAGATGGGAGGGGAAAGAGCTAACTAAGACATTTGTGATGATTTGAATTTGATAAAACTATTTGGTCTCGTGGTTTAGTAATGTTTGGGTTGGTGGAGATTTTCTATATAATATTGATTTCAGGTTAAAGGTGAGAGAGGATTACCAGGACTGACGGGGACGTCTGGACCTCCTGGTAGACAGGTACGTCATCAGCTGCCCATCTTACCTACAGTAAGGCTAAGCTTCTCGAGGTCGGTCTGCGACCTCGAGAAGCTTAGCCTTACTGTAATGAAGTTGTGTACGCCACTCCATGGCCATACCATGGATAGTACCTTACAGAAAATGGTTCATTTTTGCCACTGTAGCAATTATAGAGCACGTGCTATTACACCAAATACCTCTTCGCTATGTCTCTATGTAAGGTATCTCAGTCTCTCAGAGACTTGGAGATTGGGAATATCCGACTGAAGGTTTTCTTGGATCCGGTACCACGTTTGGTCAGGCCGGATACAGGGTACGTCACTGGAGTTCGTCCGTCTGTAATTGTTTCAATAATTCACAAACCCATAATTTGGATAAATACTCTATAGAATTTCCCACTCTAGCCTTGCTGTAGCCTTGTCATAGCCTTGCTCCAGCCTAGCTATAGCCTTGCTCTAGGCCTGCTGTAGCCTTGCTCTAGCCTAGCTCTAGCCTAGCTGTAGCCTTGCTGTAGCCTTGCTCTAGCCTTGCTGTAGCCTTGCTGTAGCCTTGTCATAGCCTTGATCCAGCCTAGCTGTAGGCTTGCTCTAGGCCTGCTGTAGCCTTGCTCTAGCCTAGCTGTAGCCTTGCTCTAGCCTTGCTGTAGCCCTGCTCTAGCCTTGCTCTAGGCTTGCTGTAGCCTTGCTCTAGGCTTGCTGTAGCCTTGCTGTAGCTTTGCTGTAGCCTTGCTGTAGCCTTGCTCTAGCCTTGCTGTAGCCTTGCTGTAGCCTTGCTGTAGCCTTGCTGTAGCCTTGCTATAGCCTAGCTGTAGCCTTGCTCTAGCCTTGCTATAGCCTTGCCCCAGCCTAGCTGTAGCCTTGCTCTAGGTTTGCTGTAACCTTGTTGTAGCCTTGCTCTAGCCTTGCTGTAGCCTTGCTCTAGCCTTGCTCTAGCGTTGCTCTAGCCTTGCTGTAGCCTTGCTGTAGCCTTGTTGTAGCCTTGCTCTAGCCTTGCTGTAGCCTTGCTATAGCCTAGCTGTAGCCTTGCTATAGCCTTGCTGTAGCCTTGCTCTAGCCTTGTTGTAGCCTTGCTCTAGCCTTGCTGTAGCCTTGTTGTAGCCTTGCTCTAGCCTTGCTGTAGCCTTATTGTAGCCTTGCTCTAGCCTTGCTGTAGCCTTGCTCTAGCCTTGCTGTAGCCTTGCTCTAGCCTTGCTGTAGCCTTGCTGTAGCCTTGTTGTAGCCTTGCTCTAGCCTTGCTGTAGCCTTGCAATAGCCTAGCTGTAGCCTTGCTATAGCCTTGCTGTAGCCTTGCTCTAGCCTTGCTGGAGCCTTGTCGTAGCCTTGCTCTAGCCTTGCTGTAGCCTTGTTGTAGCCTTGCTCTAGCCTTGCTGTAGCCTTGCTCTAGCCTTGCTGTAGCCTTGCTGTAGCCTTGCTGTAGCCTTGCTCTAGGCTTGCTGTAGCCTTGCTGTAGCTTTGCTGTAGCCTTGCTCTAGCCTTGCTCTAGCCTTGCTGTAGCCTTGCTATAGCCTTGCTGTAGCCTTGCTGTAGCCTTGCTGTAGCCTTGCTGTAGCAATGCTATAGCCTAGCTGTAGCCTTGCTCTAGCCTTGCTATAGCCTTGCTCCAGCCTAGCTGTAGCCCTGCTCTAGGTTTGCTGTAACCTTGTTGTAGCCTTGCTCTAGCCTTGCTGTAGCCTTGCTGTAGCCTTGCTCTAGCCTTGCTCTAGCCTTGTTGTTGTAGCCTTGCTCTAGCCTTGCTGTAGCCTTGCTATAGCCTAGCTGTAGCCTTGCTATAGCCTTGCTGTAGACTTGCTCTAGCCTTGTTGTAGCCTTGCTCTAGCCTTGCTGTAGCCTTCTTGTAGCCTTGCTCTAGCTTTGCTGTAGCCTTGTTGTAGCCTTGCTCTAGCCTTGCTGTAGCCTTGCTCTAGCCTTGCTGTAGCCTTGCTGTAGCCTTGTTGTAGCCTTGCTCTAGCCTTGCTGTAGCCTTGCTATAGCCTAGCTGTAGCCTTGCTCTAGCCTTGTTGTAGCCTTGCTGTAGCCTTGCTGTAGCCTTGCCGTAGCCTTGCTCTAGCCTTGCTGTAGCCTTGTTGTAGCCTTGATGTAGCCTTGCTGTAGCCTTGCTCTAGCCTTGCTGTAGCCTTGCTCTAGCCTTGCTGTAGCCTTGCTGTAACCTAGTTGTAGCCTTGCTCTAGCCTTGTTGTAGCCTTGCTCTAGCCTTGTTGTAGCCTTGACATAGCCTTGTTGTAGCCTTGCTGTACATTACTGTAGCCTTGCTGTAGCCTTGCTCTAGCCTTGCTGTAGCCTTGATGCAGCCTTGTTGTAGCCTTGTTGTAGCCTTGTTGTAGCCTTGCTGTAGCCTTGCTGTAGCATTGCTTTAGGAAAGCTGTAGGGTAGCTGTGTACGCCTTTACATGGCCATACCCTGGGTAGTACCACACAAAAAATGGTTTACTTTTGCCATTGTAGCCATTATAGAGTGTGCTATTACACCAAATACCTCTTCTCTATGTCTCTATGTAAGGTATCTCAGTGTCTCAGAGACTTGGAGATTGGGAATATCCGACTGAATGTTTTCTTGGATCCGGTACCACGTTTGGTCATGGCGGATACAGGGTACGTCACTGGAGTTCGTCCATCTGTAATTGTTTCAATAATTCACAAACCCATAATTTGGATAAATACTCTATAGAATTTCCCACTCTAGCCTTGCTGTAGCCTTGTCATAGCCTTGCTCCAGCCTAGCTGTAGCCTTGCTCTAGGCCTGCTGTAGCCTTGCTCTAGCCTAGCTGTAGCCTTGCTGTAGCCTTGCTCTAGCCTTGCTCTAGCCTTGCTGTAGCCTTGCTGTAGCCTTGTCATAGCCTTGATCCAGCCTAGCTGTAGACTTGCTCTAGGCCTGCTGTAGCCTTGCTCTAGCCTAGCTGTAGCCTTGCTCTAGCCTTGCTGTAGCCTTGCTCTAGCCTTGCTCTAGGCTTGCTGTAGCCTTGCTCTAGGCTTGCTGTAGCCTTGCTGTAGCTTTGCTGTAGCCTTGCTGTAGCCTTGCTGTAGCCTTGCTATAGCCTTGCTGTAGCCTTGCTGCAGCCTTGCTGTAGCCTTGCTATAGCCTAGCTGTAGCCTTGCTCTAGCCTTGCTATAGCCTTGCTCCAGCCTAGCTGTAGCCTTGCTCTAGGTTTGCTGTAACCTTGTTGTAGCCTTGCTCTAGCCTTGCTGTAGCCTTGCTCTAGCCTTGCTCTAGCCTTGCTGTAGCCTTGCTCTAGCCTTGCTGTAGCCTTGCTGTAGCCTTGTTGTAGCCTTGCTCTAGCCTTGCTGTAGCCTTGCTATAGCCTACCTGTAGCCTTGCTATAGCCTTGCTGTAGCCTTGCTTTAGCCTTTTTGTAGCCTTGCTCTAGCCTTGCTGTAGCCTTGTTGTAGCCTTGCTCTAGCCTTGCTGTAGCCTTGTTGTAGCCTTGCTCTAGCCTTGCTGTAGCCTTGCTCTAGCCTTGCTGTAGCCTTGCTCTAGCCTTGCTGTAGCCTTGCTGTAGCCTTGTTGTAGCCTTGCTCTAGCCTTGCTGTAGCCTTGCTATAGCCTAGCTGTAGCCTTGCTATAGCCTTGCTGTAGCCTTGCTCTAGCCTTGTTGTAGCCTTGCTGTAGCCTTGCTGTAGCCTTGTCGTAGCCTTGCTCTAGCCTTGCTGTAGCCTTGTTGTAGCCTTGCTCTAGCCTTGCTGTAGCCTTGCTCTAGCCTTGCTGTAGCCTTGCTCTAGCCTTGTTGTAGCCTTGCTGTAGCCTTGTTGTAGCCTTGCTCTAGCCTTGCTGTAGCCTTGTTGTAGCCTTGCTCTAGCCTTGCTGTAGCCTTGCTCTAGCCTAGCTGTAGCCTTGCTCTAGCCTTGCTGTAGCCTTGCTCTAGCCTTGCTGTAGCCTTGCTCTAGCCTTGCTGTAGCCTTGCTCTAGCCTTGCTGTAGCCTTGCTGTAGCCTTGTTGTAGCCTTGCTCTAGCCTTGCTGTAGCCTTGTTGTAGCCTTGCTCTAGCCTTGCTGTAGCCTTGCTATAGCCTAGCTGTAGCCTTGCTCTAGCCTTGCTGTAGCCTTGCTCTAGCCTTGCTGTAGCCTTGCTGTAGCCTTGTCGTAGCCTTGCTCTAGCGTTGCTGTAGCCTTGTTGTAGCCTTGCTCTAGCCTTGCTGTAGCCTTGCTCTAGCCTTGCTGTAGCCTTGCTCTAGCCTTGCTGTAGCCTTGCTGTAGCCTTGTTGTAGCCTTGCTCTAGCCTTGCTGTAACCTTGCTCTAGCCTTGCTGTAGCCTTGCTCTAGCCTTGCTGTAGCCTTGCTGTAGCCTTGTTGTAGCCTTGCTGTAGCATTGCTGTAGCCTTGCTGTAGCATTGCTTTAGGAAAGCTGTAGGGTAGCTGTGTACGCCTTTACATGGCCATACCCTGGGTAGTACCACACAAAAAATGGTTTACTTTTGCCATTGTAGCCATTATAGAGTGTGCTATTACACCAAATACCTCTTCTCTATGTCTCTATGTGGGGTATCTCAGTCTCTCAGAGACTTGGAGATTTGGAATATCCGACTGAATGTTTTCTTGGATCCGGTACCACGTTTGGTCATGGCGGATACAGGGTACGTCACTGGAGTTCGTCCATCTGTAATTGTTTCAATAATTCACAAACCCATAATTTGGATAAATACTCTATAGAATTTCCCACTCTAGCCTTGCTGTAGCCTTGTCATAGCCTTGCTCCAGCCTAGCTGTAGCCTTGCTCTAGGCCTGCTGTAGCCTTGCTCTAGCCTAGCTGTAGCCTTGCTGTAGCCTTGCTCTAGCCTTGCTCTAGCCTTGCTGTAGCCTTGCTGTAGCCGTGTCATAGCCTTGATCCAGCCTAGCTGTAGGCTTGCTCTAGGCCTGCTGTAGCCTTGCTCTAGCCTAGCTGTAGCCTTGCTCTAGCCTTGCTGTAGCCTTGCTCTAGCCTTGCTCTAGGCTTGCTGTAGCCTTGCTCTAGGCTTGCTGTAGCCTTGCTGTAGCTTTGCTATAGCCTTGCTGTAGCCTTGCTCTAGCCTTGCTGTAGCCTTGCTACAGCCTTGCTGTAGCCTTGCTGCAGCCTTGCTGTAGCCTTGCTATAGCCTAGCTGTAGCCTTGCTCTAGCCTTGCTATAGCCTTGCTCCAGCCTAGCTGTTGCCTTGCTCTAGGTTTACTGTAACCTTGTTGTAGCCTTGCTCTAGCCTTGCTGTAGCCTTGCTCTAGCCTTGCTCTAGCCTTGCTGTAGCCTTGCTGTAGCCTTGTTGTAGCCTTGCTCTAGCCTTGCTGTAGCCTTGCTATAGCCTACCTGTAGCCTTGCTATAGCCTCGCTGTAGCCTTGCTCTAGCCTTTTTGTATCCTTGCTGTAGCCTTGTTGTAGCCTTGCTCTAGCCTTGCTGTAGCCTTGTTGTAGCCTTGCTCTAGCCTTGCTGTAGCCTTGCTCTAGCCTTGCTCTAGCCTTGCTGTAGCCTTGCTGTAACCTTGCTCTAGCCTTGCTCTAGCCTTGCTGTAGCCTTGCTGGAGCCTTGCTGGAGCCTTGCTCTAGCCTTGCTCTAGCCTTGCTGTAGCCTTGCTGTAGCCTTGCTCTAGCCTTGTTGTAGCCTTGACATAGTCTTGTTGTAGCCTTGCTGTACATTACTGTAGCCTTGCTGTAGCCTTGCTCTAGCCTTGCTATAGCCTTGATGCAGCCTTGTTGTAGCCTTGTTGTAGCCTTGCTGTAGCATTGCTGTAGCCTTGCTGTAGCCTTGCTCTAGCCTTGCTGTAGCCTTGATGCAGCCTTGTTGTAGCCTTGTTGTAGCCTTGCTGTAGCATTGCTGTAGCCTTGCTGTAGCATTGCTTTAGGAAAGCTGTAGGGTAGAAAAATGGTTTACTTTTGCCATTGTAGCCATTATAAAGTGTACTATTACACCAAATCCCTATGACTCTCATGGACTGGGAGATCGGGAATATCCGACAGAAAGTTTTCTTGTACCTGGTACCACGTTTAGTCATAGTGGCGGATATAGGGTACATCACCGGGGTTCTTTCTTCCATCTGTAGTTGTCCCGCAAAAACACACAAACCCCAAATTTTGGCTCTAATACTTTCTAGAAAATTTTCCACTTTTAACTTCTTTCTGATCTACACAGTTTTCAGTAGAGTATGCCTTTGGATCTGGAGGGCGGGGGCCCTAGAGTAGTGGTTAGCACCGCTGCCTTTCACGCTCGGGGTTCGTATCCGGTCTCGGTGGTTCGAAAGAAAGAAAAATGTTTCTTCCCCATCCACTCATAAAATTCAGTATTGTGGGGAGCCTCCGTGACCGAGAGGTAGCGTGCTCGGCCTCAAGCCTCCAGGGTTTACATTTCGAATCATGTGTTTGGAGGGCAGTGTCATCTTATTGTAACAGCCTTCTTTACGGTCTGCCAGATACATTAATAAAGCAGCTGCAGCGTGTACAGAATGCATGTGCCAGGATGGTCATGAAGTTCTCCAAAGGTGACCATATAACACCACTACTGAAGGAGCTCCACTCGCTACCTGTACACGCTCGCATAGAGTATAAGATCATCTTTCTCACTTTTAAATGCCTCAACAACTTGGCTCTTGCTTATCTGGCAGACCTAATAACACTTTATCATCCAGCACGATCACTCCTTTCAGCTGACAAAAGACTGCTTGTGGTACATCCTTCCGGCAAGAAACATTACAAGAACAGGTCGTTTGCTTATGCCGCTCCTCTGTTGTGGAGCCAGCTTCCGGAACACATGCGACTGATAGACAGCACTGCACATTTCAAAACAGTTTTAAGAACATTTTTCTTCACTAGAGTATTTTATTAACTTATTAATATTTGCAATTTTATTAACTTATTACCTGTACAATTGAATTTTACATGGCGTATGCAGCTTTTGTAATTCGCTGTCTTTTATTTATTCTAACTTTACAATCAGTACTAAACGTTTTAGTTATAGCTTTAAAAATGTAAAAAATGTTCTTTTACTTAACTTTTACATAGCTTCGTCCACTACGAATGTTATCCTGTTTTTAGTATGTACAGCGATCCAGAACATTTTTTGGATGGACCGCTTTATAAATGCTTATGTAATAATAATTCATCTCAGCATAGGCCATCGGCCTGTGTGCAAATAAATAAGATGCAATATATACAATATTGTCTGAGCGCGGAGACAGGATGATATTTGTTGAATACAACAATGTGTAACATCTGCAATTTTTTTTCATAAATTTGCAAACACGTCAAGTCCAAAATTAACAAATATGGCTAGATTATTAATAGTTTTACTGTGTCCTGAAGATAATTGTTCAACAAATTTGTTCATAGATGGTTTGGTCCAATAATAACATGAAACGCATTTTGATCTCAAAGCTTTTAAACGTTTACACAGGAAAAAATATTATAGGCCTACACTGTATCAAGAAATAATTAGGGGCTACTATGTTCAATTTTATGACACTTAAGTCTGTGTAGACTATCTATCCAGCTCTCCGTATTTTCATTGTCAGCTGTCTCAGCAGACAGACGTATCTCTACTTCCATATACACCAGGGAGCGACCACGATCTAGTTTTAACTGGGTGGAAATGATGATTTGCTAAATTTAGGTTAAATTGACTAATTTCAAATCTTGCTGACATGTTATCGTTAACATGTTTAATTGTGGGTTTGTTTGTTTGTTTGTTTGTT
The DNA here is from genome assembly GCA_964017125.1 of Flabesymbios commensalis. Lineage (NCBI taxonomy): Eukaryota > Metazoa > Annelida > Polychaeta > Terebellida > Flabelligeridae > Flabesymbios > Flabesymbios commensalis. Next base: position 118,903,695 of record OZ024902.1, on the reverse strand, counting down.
TAAAATCACATCCGATATTTAACCAAACATTTTCATTTGTACAGTCTTTTTTTTAAATTTGATTTAACAAGCTGCATTATATATTGTATGAAACTTTTGTATTGTAATTTACTATATGATCTAGTCATTTATATTGTATATAATTTATCCTTAGTTGGCTTCCATGTTAGCGACTCTTCGAGTCTTAATGTGAGTCATCCTGGCGTGATGGTTTATTTATATTATTTCACTGTTTTATTTGTGGAATAAACAATTTTAGTCTTCTTCTATGACACAAAGCCGGGTTAACGTTGGGCCGGCGTCATAGACACTGGCCCAACATCAACCCGATGTTGGCTCTTCTAAGTCATTTCGGAAAAAAATTGCAGACTTTATATTACGGCCAAGCTTTTCCATCTTAAATCCTCTGTGTTCTGGCATGCTGGATCGACGAATTGGAACGGTAAATGGGCAATGATAATTAGCCTGATAGGGATTTGCAGCCCCCCTGAGCTCGGGACACCGATGATTTAGGCGCGTTAGAAGTTTTTCATTTCTTTCATCCTTGTGTTTGTTTGATACAGGTATTAGCGGGATCATCAAGTCAGGTGATATAAGGCTGAGTCGGATTTGCAGCGCCTGCGAGCTCGGGATACCGAGGATCTAGGCGCGTTATAACTTTTTCATTTTCTTTTTGTGTTTGTTTGCTACAGGGATTAGCGGGATCACCAGGGCCTCAGGGGGTCTCAGGACTCAGAGGCGATACAGGATTCAAGGGGGAGCCAGGTGAATTAGGACCTAAAGGCTTCAGAGGATTCAAGGTATGCAACTACATATCCAAACTCAATGCTGTTTGATCGTAAACGTGCTACATTAAAAAAATACTGATTTTTACGCAAAATTTGTGAAATAAGGCCTACTCATATTTGTTCAATTTGAGACTAACATTTATAAGTTTTAATGTTTAACCCTTTGACCGCCGGTGCCGCATATATTCGGGCTCTCATTTTATATTAGCACATTAAGTACCACCTTTTAAAAGATAAAATGTGACACCAATCAGCAATATTTGAAAACAGTTGACCTCCATTTTGTCAAATCTGAATAATTTTCACTCACTTGAAGTTGTGGATCGCGTCAGCGAGACACAACTTCAAGTGGGTGAAAATTCAGATTGAATAATTTGGCGGTTAAAGGGTTAATCACTCATTTCATTTCCAATAAATGTGATTTAATTCACTAATAAAACAGATTAAAAACGACTATCGTTCTTAGCGCTTAATTTACACGGCCGACACTTTATTTCCGAAACGGTGAAATGAATATTTCTAACCATAAATTGTAGTTCGCCACTTCGCACAACAGCGATTCATTCAAGTCATACCAATACAGTAAAACCATTTCATATACTATAAAAGTTACGTTCAGCTGCATTTCCAGGCAATGTCACAGTTATAAATATCTTTTTTTCTCTTTTTTGCTTTTTTTGCAATCGATTCTTTTATAAAAATGTATTCGGTTTTGTATTTCTTAGCTTCAACGTTTTCATGTGTTACCATGGTTACAGGGTCAATCAGGGTCACGAGGTGAATCCGGTTTCAAAGGAAGAAAAGGAGAGCTGGGCTTACCTGTAAGTACAGAGTGTACAGTAGAACCTCACTGAGAGATGGGCTTACTTGTAAGTGCATGATGTACAGTAGAACCTCGCTAAGAGGTGTGGTTACCTGTAAGTACAACATGTACAGTAGAACCTCACTGAGAGAACTGTTACTTGCAAGTACAGCGTGTACAGTATGACCTCATTAAGAGATGGCGTTACCTGTAAGTACAGCGTGTACAGTAGAACCTCACTGAGAGTTGGGGTTACTTGTAAGTATAGCGCTAAGTATGACCTCATTAAGAGATGGCGTTACCTGTAAGTACAACATGTACAGTAGAACCTCACTAAGAGATAGGCTTACTTGTAAGTACAGCGTGTACAGTATGACCTCATTAAGAGATGGCGTTACCTGTAAGTACAGCGTGTACAGTAGAACCTTACTGAGAGATGGGGGGATTTGTAAGTACAGCGTGTACAGTAGAACCTTACTGAGAGATGGGGGGACTTGTAAGTACAGCGTGTACAGTATGACCTCATTAAGAGATGGCGTTACCTGTAAGTACAGCGTGTACAGTAGAACCTCACTAAGAGATAGGCTTACTTGTAAGTACAGCGTGTACAGTATGACCTCATTAAGAGATGGCGTTACCTGTAAGTACAGCGTGTACAGTAGAACCTCACTGAGAGTTGGGGTTACTTGTAAGTACAGCGCTAAGTATGACCTCATTAAGAGATGGCGTTACCTGTAAGTACAGCGTGTACAGTAGAACCTCACTAAGAGATAGGCTTACTTGTAAGTACAGCGTGTACAGTATGACCTCATTAAGAGATGGCGCTACCTGTAAGTACAGCGTGTACAGTAGAACCTCACTGAGAGATGGGGGGACTTGTAAGTACAGCGTGTACAGTATGACCTCATTAAGAGATGGCGTTACCTGTAAGTACAGCGTGTACAGTAGAAACTCACTGAGAGTTGGGGTTACTTGTAAGTACAGCGTGTACAGTATGACCTCATTAAGAGATGGCGTTACCTGTAAGTACAGCGTGTACAGTAGAACCTCACTAAGAGATAGGCTTACTTGTAAGTACAGCGTGTACAGTATGACCTCATTAAGAGATGGCGTTACCTGTAAGTACAGCGTGTACAGTAGAACCTCACTGAGAGTTGGGCTTACTTGTAAGTACAGCGCTAAGTATGACCTCATTAAGAGATGGCGTTACCTGTAAGTACAGCGTGTACAGTAGAACCTTACTGAGAGATGGGGGGACTTGTAAGTACAGCGCTAAGTATGACCTCATTAAGAGATGGCGTTACCTGTAAGTACAGCGTGTACAGTAGAACCTCACTAAGAGATGGGCTTACTTGTAAGTACAGCGTGTACAGTATGACCTCATTAAGAGATGGCGCTACCTGTAAGTACAGCGTGTACAGTAGAACCTCACTGAGAGATGGGGGGACTTGTAAGTACAACATGCACAGTGGAACCTCACTAAGAGATAGGGTCACCTGTAAGTACAACATGTACAGTAGAACCTCGCTAAGACATGGGGTTACTTGTGAGTACAACATGTACAGTAGAACCTCACTGAGGGATGGGGTTACTCGTAGGTACATGTATAGTAGAAACTCATTAAGTGATGGAGTTACCTGTAAGTATAGTAGAACCTCACTAATAGACAAAGTAAAAAAAATAGGGTATCGCATTATATGTAAAAATACGGAGGGTTGACATGAGATTAAATGTAATATATATAATTTATAATGACATCATGATAGTTCTATTACTTAAATCATGGAAGGTTTAAATGAGACAGTAAAGTTATTAATTTGTCCTAAAAATGAATATTAAGTTACATGTACTCTCACAATACATACCATTGCGTGATTTTAGTCTTATTATTGTTATCCTGTTCTAGGGCCTCCCTGGAAAGGACTTGCAAACTGGTAATGATGTTCTAAGACCGGTGCCAGTAAGTACTCCTTATTTTCCACTTTTGCAATGTCTTTTTAATGTTTATTTTTAAGTGCCCTAATATATATGAGCAGCTATTCTATTTTTAGTTTGGATTACTACATGTAGCTGTAGCGACGTATGTGTTGTTCTTGCATCAATTAGAATGCTATATTTCATTTTGTTTTAAGCAGCTGGTGTGGAATTTATATATCACAAATTTTATGTTGCACCTATCTGTATAAAATTGTCAATTTGTTATATTCAGTAGAACATTTCCCTGACTCTTTCGTAAAAAGTATTTAACATTTATTTGTGGACTAACATCAACAATGATGTTATTGTTAGCATGTGTTATTCCATAACTGTAACATTATGTTTCATACTAGCATGATGGGTGAATATCACTTTTATTGACAAATAACTGATAATATGGCATCTTCCGCATGTCTATTGCTAGGGCATACCAGGTCCACAAGGCTCAGACGGAGACCCTGGAACGAAGGTAACCGGCAACCGATTCCATCACTATTTGTCATCAATGTCATGGGATGCAGTAGTCTCAAACAATAATAACTTAGTCCCATTGTCAATTATTTTAATAATCGATCCAAGATGTTCAGCATTAACCTTTGTCCTGTTGCTGTTTTGGTTAAGCTTTGTCACTCTTTAAACTCAGGTATTCTAATGCAATTTTTAGTCGATTTTAAACTTGCTTTGAACCAACCTTACCATCAACTATGCATTAACACTTTTATCTACATTTTTTCTCGCAGGGTATGAAAGGTGAAGTTGGTGAGTTTGGACGTCAGGGTCTGAGAGGATACAAGGTCAGTTGGTAAACAGGTCATTAATTATTTATAACAAGTCCCTGCTGTGCGTATTGAAACAAAAAGATTGATGAACGATAGTATAGGTATAAAAATATCCATTTTATTCATTGTATGCTCTATTTTATTCCATGTTCTGACAATATCGAAGATAATTATATTATTCTTTAAATAAATTTGTAAATCAATAATATCATGTTTTATTGTACTGCTTGATAGGGTGACACTGGAGTAACAGGTCTTCCGGGTATTCCTGGTGCAGATGGAATTCCGGTGAGTGTAGAACTAAATGCAATTGCCCTTTGTTGGAGCTCAAAACTAGTCATTCTAACGTACGTAATAACGATATACATATAGATTCATTTCCTGGTATTCATTTCAAGGTATTAAGTTGATCAAATATCACAAGAACATGAATATAATCTTCTATGCTTAAGCTATCCTAATCTTTAAAGCGTTGCAATATAAAATTTAAATTTTCACCCATTGCAGTTGTGTCTCGCTAGCAACAATTTCCAGTTTATGTGAACGAGTAGATCAAACTTTTAGTCAGATACCACAAAAAAAGTAAACAATAAGATACATATGGCACTGCTTGTTGGTCGATAAAGGCTCAGATCAGTACGCTGTCGCCAGAACCAGGCCTAGCCGAAGCCGAGTGCCTGTATCGGCGACAAATACCGATCTGAGCATCGATCAAAAAGCAGTGCCATATGCATTTTATCGTACGACCACCCACATGTTTAACTGATAATGAAAATATTTAGACTACAATGCGTCAGTATAACGTAAAAAATTCGCAACCGCAGAACGAATTGTTGACAAATTCTGGTCGATACAGGAAGTTATCAGTACAAGTTTCGAGGTCGATAACACCTGTGGGAGTACAATAATTTTTAAGTTGTGTCAACCAGTAGCTCTAAATAATTGTCAGATAGTCAGATATCACAAAAAAGTAAACAATAATGTTCAAGTTATGTCAACGAGTAGATCGAATTATTTGTCAGTTATCACAATAAAGTAAACAACAACGTTTGTATTATAAGGCACATTTACAGGCACAAAGTAGATTGTCAAGCAACTAGAAAATAAAAACATGATATCGTAGAGTAGTTACATTATCCTATTGACTTGATTATTCTGATGTCTGTAATGCCTTTTGCAGGGTTTGCCTGGTCCACTTGGGAATGAAGGTGACAGAGGACCCAAAGGCTCAGCGGTGAGATAGATAGCCATAGTCTCTAAGATATATTTATCTCATGATTCTGTCTTTATTCATCTCTAATTAGAAATCGTTCAAGTGTATCCACCTAAAGTTGTGTCTTGCAGCGGCGATCCACACATTATGTTGGGTGCAAATAATGTGAAATGAAATTGAAACAGATATATTATTACAATAGATGCTGTTTAAAATACACTTTAATTTATATTCAAATGGATATTAACAATTATCGAAATGAATTACTCGCCTGCTGAGTGAAATGTGATGTAACATATTTGTATTTCCCCACAGGGTGATCGAGGGGTTCCTGGAATTCTCGGAAGAGATGGTAATCCTGGTCTAATGGTAGGTATTGTGATGTGATTATACCGTGAAATGACGCACATTTTTACATTAGTGTGACGGTAATCTAATTTGCGCTGTAGTGATTAAAATTAAAAATGACTTATCGGAACAATTGAAAGACGCGCTGTATTTTCTAGATTAATAGCATAGTGTATGTTCCCACATGACTGTTATCATGCCACTGATTTTATATACTCTTCTTCCATTTGGGTATGAAAAAGTGTATCTGCCACTTTGTAAAGTGGCAGATACACCCTTTCATAGCCAAAGAGACGTCTATATTGTGCTATGCATCCTGCATTCCCTTTTATTTCCTAGGGACCAAAGGGTTCAAAAGGCGACGAAGGCAGAAACGGATTCGATGGGGGGAAGGGGTCGAAAGGCGAGCAGGTTAGTATATTATGTAAAGCTCGGTTAAGCCTAATCATCTGATGAAAATCTGTCCATACCCTGGGCCGCAATTATTTTGATGATTATGTAGCTCATGTTTTTCGTCGATTTCTGTGTCAATTCTGAACCGATTCCCTTGAAATTTTGCACAGACCAGTTTCTGGTCAAATCCTAACATTAGTATTAACATCTCAGTCCTAACCAATTTCGCTAAATTATATTTAATATTTAATTAGTTAGACAATTTAACATGTAATAAAATTGCAGAATAAGTGTGATGGGTTTGCATAGAGGGATGTCATACTTTTAATTTACCATATGTCCAAATGGTCTAACTTTTGAAATACTGCTTCTAATTTTACGAAATTTTCATAGATGCTGTTATAATATGATGTTTACGAAATTTCATGAAAAACAGTTTATAATTGACGGATAAATCCACGAAAAACATGCTCTACTGGTTAGTTCTGGCCTAAGGTCTATTGTCTATGGTCTACCTTATTTCTGTCTCGCTAGCGCAACTCTCAACTTCAAGTGGATTAACATTTCTCATGTTTGTTTAATTTGAGACCAAACATTTTCAAATCTTGATGCTTATAGACACATTGCGTTCCTAATCACGGCGGCCGGCCCCGATGGCTCATTCGTATCGACTGGGGCTTGTAATCTGGAGGTACCAGGTCCGAATCCCGGTCAGGCCGGATATTTGTCATCGTGGTTGTGCATATACAGTGCTCCAAACTGTTTAAAGGCTTGGAGTGTACAGTGCTACCTATGGTACTGTGCACTATAAAGAACCCTTGAAATCATTCGGAATAAGAGTAGGGCATAGTCCCGGCTTCGGGCTTCCTTGTGTCGCGATATTGCCATGATTGTGCAGAAAGCGACGTAAAGCAATATTCATATTCCCAATCACTGCGATTTAACCCTTTCAAGCCTGAAATTGCTGTCGCCATTCTCGGCTTGTAGTGGATGAAGATGACTTGAAATGAGTGAAAAATTAAAGAAAATTGCTATGTATTGGTAAACCAGTTTCATGGAAAGTTTCATTCAAAAACCCTTAGTTGTAGGAAAAAGAAGTCTGTTTACTGGGATGTAAAATGATGCTTTATTGCATCGTGAGGGGTTAAAGGGTTAAATGGGTAATAAAACGGATTAAAAACGACTATAGTCGCGCTTATGTGTCATATTATTATCTGCATTCGCAGGGAAGCTGGTCTATGAATAAGGGTTTATTCGTATATATATATAATCAACAACCTTTTGGATAATGTACGTGTGGCTTTTCAAAGCATTAAGAGGAGCATACTGCTTCCCATAACATATTATATTTGATGGGATAATTTAACACAAAGATTTTACGGGAAATAAGAAAGCTCAAAGAATACATTTTCGTAAAAAATTAAAAAAGTGAACAATTTATGTTAATACATATAAAAGCATAATTGTCTACTAACTAAAATAACCGATTGTTTGATTTTTTTGCCTAAAATTAGGTTTCAGATGGTGAAGAATTAGGCCTATTTTAGAACGGTTTAAAGGTGCTTAGGTCAAGGTCATGTTGTACAGGTCAAAGACTTTTAATATCCGAACCAAGGTCATTTAATTGTCAAAATTAACATCTAAACATTTAAAACGGATTTTTTTAATTGAAATAATGCAAATGTTGACATGCTTTTATGTCACTCTGAGTAATCAACATATAATAAATTAATGATATATCGTGGTTGTAGTTGTCGGGGGATATTAAGAAAATGGGAATACCATTTTCTGACCATTGCCTGCTCTGCAAGGGAAAGCCAAAAGGCAGTATCTGCTTACTTTGCAAGCTTTTTGGCTTTGCGTGGCAGTGCTTTAGGTGTCTACTAGCATATGAATGGCTCAGAGGTAAAGTGATCCGATTAAAAAAATAGTTTTTTTCTTTTCATGTCATTTAGGGGAAGTTAAATAGATATAGGACATAATATACTAAAACTGCTAAGCCATTCTTTAAATATTTCGAAACATATTAATTTTTCACTTTCAAAATTGATACTTTTCTTCAATGGTAAATTAGGTGATCCAAGTCCATCAGTTCATATAGGGACTTTTTTGACTTGGATCAGTTTACCTCTGAGACATACGGAAAATGGCAGCTGAAATATTATAAAACACCCCTTATATGGGTCTGTCTTGTTATGTCACTCATCACCAAATTTTTACTAGAGCAAGATGATGAAACACTAGACAGTTTGTTTATCAGTTTATCATGTGTTTGGGATAATCATGAAAAAAAAAGATATTTCTAAATTTCAAAAGTCTATTTAGGGAATAAAATGAAATAAAAATTGCTTCGCACCGTGGGTCAGCATATACTGGAATACCAAACAGCCTATTATACATTTTAAAACACTGACGCCCACAACGTATACATATTTAAAGTTAGGTTCAGCAGGGCATAAATGACCACTTACTCCCTGCTGCTGGCAATTATAGTGTTGACCAGCTGGGTTAACCAGGGCATAATGACCACCTACTCCCTGCTACTGGCCATTATAGTGTTGACCAGCTGGGTTCACCAGGGCATAAATGACCACTTACGCCCTGCTGCTGGCCATTATAGTGTTGACCAGCTGGGTTCAGCAGGGCACAAATGACCACTTACGCCCTGCTACTGGCCATTATAATTTTGACCAGCTGGGTTCAGCAGGGCATAAATGACCACTTACACCCTGCTGCTGGTCATTATACTCTTGACCAGCTGGGTTCACCAGGGCATAAATGACCACTTACTCCCTGCTGCTGGCCATTATAGTGTTGACCAGCTGGGTTCAGCAGGGCATAAATGACCACTTACTCCCTGCTGCTGGTCATTATAGTGTTGATCAGCTGGGTTCACCAGGGCATAAATGACCACTTACGCCCTGCTACTGGCCATTATAGTGTTGACCAGCTGGGCTCAGCAGGACATAAATGACCACTTACGCCCTGCTACTGGCCATTATAGTGTTGACCAGCTGGGTTCAGCAGGGCATAAATGACCACTTACGCCCTGCTGCTGGCCATTTACCCCTACCTCCTGTGTGTGAATATCGAATATTATATTGATAATAACATACACTTTTCAAAGTAATTAATTAACGTTTTATCTTGCTGCAGGGACCACCAGGCACAGCAGGGCTGATTGGAGATGGAGACTCAGTACTGGTGAGTAATCTACTCTAAAATTATAGTACAAAATAGTGGTTACAACATCTGCGAGGTTGACGGATGGTTCTGATGTCCATACTCATGTGTTGGCAGTCGACGAACCAGCATGTCCGACTTTTATTAGTATGTATATATTGTGTTTCGGTAGCCGATGGTTTTTAGACTAACAGTAATAATGTTATATAGGGATGTATATGTTAAAAGCTTACATTTTTTTTATTATAAAAGTGTTCCACTTGTATTTATTTTATAGGTTTCTACGCTTTCCGGAGTGTGTTTTTGCTACTATTTAAAATAATATGTAGTTATTTTATCTCACGTTTTGGCGCGGGAAACATATATTATGTATATTATTTTTTATACTTTTATGCTTATTCTTTTTGTAGATGGATTAATATGAATATAGTTGCTGCCTAGCTTGCAGAGGCTTCTATAAACCTGTTCTAGCGCACCACGACCAATGTTATATATAATAATTATTATAATGTTATAATGTCTATATTTGTGTATCTGTTTTTAAATTATGTATAGGTCAAAAGCTAAATAAAATAAATCTGATGAGTATTAACCGAGAAATACACCAACATCACCTGCTCTAAGCTAACGAGGAGTCGATCCAACCAATATTATTATTTTAAGATTCGGAGTATCTTAACTTTGTCTCATTTCCATTAGAAAAGTTAAAATGTATCTTAACTTTTCTATTAGAAAAGTTAAGACAAATTTTAACTTTTCTAATAAAAATGAGAAGAAAATTAAGATTATTTCAATATTGAGATTAAACTTAGTGGGATGGACGGATCCCTGACGGCTGGTGAGGGTCTATTCTGTGAGCTGATACATTGTGATGTTGTTTCACCAGAGTCGACCTGGGCCACCAGGACCCCAAGGCGATCCCGGTAAGAGAGGTGCACAAGGACCCCCCGGTGTTTATGGCAAAAGAGGACCTCCTGGTACTATGGGACTACTGGTCAGTATTATAACATATCAACATAGTAGGTAGGTACTACAGTGTATGGGACTGCTAGTCAGTATTATAACATATCAACATGGTGGGCGAAATGTTACAATAACGGTGATGGAAAATTGCCCAGTCGCAGGGTTGCTGAATTTGTAGTAAAATGTTCACTTAATTATTATCGTGCTTAGTAGCCTACCCGGACAAATTGTCATAGTGTCGCATTGATGCAGACAAGGTATTTATTAAATAATATCCTGTATTTTTTACTGATCTGCCCATTTCTAAGCAGAGCATAACATATGATTTGTAGAATATCTCAGTTCAGCAGATGTATTTATGGTCATTATTACTGGTCAGTATTATAACATATCAACATAGCAGGCGAAATGCTACGATAACAGTGATGAAAAATTGTCCAGTCGGAGGGTTTTCAGAATTTGTATTAAAATCTTCACTTATTCCCGCGTTTAGTTCCCCGAAATATATTGCCATATGTCCTTGAGGCAGACAAGGTATTTATCAAAATTATTAAATATAATCTCCTCTATATTTTTACTAATCTGTCCATTTCTAAGCTAAAATATTTGATTAATTTGTACACAACCCAGGATTGAACACGGAGGGAGTCGATTATAGTGACTTGTATGCTGGAAAGTTGATCATTTTTATGGACTTTGACCCTATAACCGCCGGTGTCGCATAAATTCGGGTTTTCATTTTTTATTAACACCTCAAGTACCACATTTTAAATATGTTAAAGATAAAATGTGACATCAACCAGCAAGATTTGAAAAAGAGTTGACCTCGATTTTTTCAAATCTGAATAATTTTCACTCACTTGAAGTTGTGGATCGCGTCAGCGAGACACAACTTCAAGTGGATGAAAATTTAAATCGAATAATTTGGCGGTTAAAGGGTTAACATATAAAATACCTGAAATTGATATTTTGAGGGGGGGGGGGGGTCATCTGTTCCCCGAGGAGAATCGTACCGATCTCTCTGTGTATGAGTCTGGCATTCATAGTTTAATTCTTCACCCATCTTCCCTATGTAAACTCACGCAGGATCAGCCATATATGACAAGACCTTACTGTACATAATGTCTACCACCTATTAAACTTTCCTAATTCTAATGACGAAAACTATTTCTATTGATGAGAAATTGGCTTCACCCATCTATCACAAACAAACTATTTAATCAATTCCAATGCTCTTTAATTTTTTAACAGCAATACAAGGGATATAATAGCATAGATTATTGTATTATTTAAGAGAAATGCCTGCTCTTTCTGGTAAAGCATATACATCTGCACTCGCCATGTTCACAATAATTATGTACATAATTATATATCTCGGTATTTGTCGCTTGTATTATATTTTTTAATTTATACCGCATGTGCAATGTTGTATCTGTATGTGGTTTTTATTTTAGGGAGCTCCAGGTCATCCAGGCGATCCCGGCATACCAGGAGAACATGTACGTCTCCAAAACATATGCAATAATTATAACTGATAATCATGATAATAACATTAATTAAAGCTAGATTTTTACAATTTATTTGACGTTTAGAGAACGAAATGTGATATATATACTGCAATATATGTTAATTAAAAAAATACAACACTAGAAGCCTTTTCAATTGATCTACGTTCTAGTACGAGCAAGTTCAAGACGTTGAGCCATTGTTCGTTTAATGTTTGCCCACCGCCTGCGACGTTGGCCCGACATTAGAACAACATTGGCTCAACGTCTCGTGTTTGTTGGGTATATAATCCCATCTTACACAAGACGTTGTCCCGATGTTGGGCCAACGCTGTGCCACCGTCTACGACGCTGGCCCAGCATTGGCCCAACATCGGGACAATGTCTCGTGTTTGCTAGGTATATATTACCTCGCACAATGACCCATACGATTGCTGTACGTATTAACAAAAAAACCACTAGAAATGGTTCCACAACCGTTATTAGTACGGCGCTAATTGAGGTATTACATAATTATGTGATTAATTTAAAGGTAGGAAATATACACATTACTAGATTATGTTCATCACTATTATGTCACGTTATTTATTTCAGGGTGAGAAAGGTGACCGCGGTGATGAAGGTCCGAACGGCCCACCAGGACCCAGGGTAAATATTAACACCCTATTATGACGCCCACCAGGACCCAGGGTAAATATTAACACCCTATTATGACGCCCACCAGGACTCAGGGTAAATATTATTACCCTATTATAACGGCCCACCAGGACCCATGGTAAATATTACTACCCCATTATAACGGCCACCAGAACCCAGGATAAATATTACCACCCTATAATAACGGCCACCAGAAAATAGGCTAAATACTACCTCCCTATTATAACGGCCACATGATCCCAGGTAAATATTACTACCCTATTATAACGCCACCTAGACCCAGAGTAAATATGACCACCCTATTACAACGCCCACCAAAACCCAGGGTAAATCTTACCACCCAATTATAACGACCACCAGGACCCAGGGTAAATATTACCACCCCATTATAACGGCCACCAGAACTCAGTGTAAATATCATCACCCTATTATAAGGGCCACCAGAACACAGGGTAAATATTACCACCCTATTATGACGGCCACATGATCCAGGGTAAATATTACTACCCTATTATATCGGCCACCTAGACCCAGGGTAAATATGACCACCCTATTATAACGGCCACATGATTCAGGGTAAATATTAACACCCTTTTATAACGGGCAGCAGGACCCAGGGTAAATATTACCACCCTATTATAACGGCTACCTTGACCCAGAGTAAATATTAACACCCTTTTATAATGGCCACCAGAACCCAGGCTAAATATTACTACCCAATTACAAAGGCCACCAAGACCCGGAGTAAATATTACCACCCCATTATGACGGTCACCAGGACCCAAGCTAAATATTACCAACCTATTATAACGGCCACCATGACCCAGGGTAAATATTACCACCCTATTATAACGGCAAATCTACACAGAGTAAATATGATTATATACTAATAGTTTGATTATCAACCATGACACGTCTATTGATTTCACCCCACATCCCACCAATTATTGTTTCAATAATAGAAAATAAACTAGTTTAATGTTACAATAATAAAAATATATATACAGGTATAATCTGGAGAAAACTGATTATATCAAATAATTTAGAAAATATACATTGAGATTTAGGTGTAGTCTAATAATAAGCCTAATGGAGATTCACATCTGGTGACTTTATGAACCTAATGCTGAAGAGTTGTGTGTTTATATGTCATATAAAGCTGGAAAAAACTCTATTTCCATCAAATGACGAAGACAAATTAAACTTTAAAAAAGATACATTTTCCATATTAAAATATTAGATTAACTTTATTAACTGAGCATCTACCACTATTTTACCGCTGTTTTACCATTCTTAGTCGCATTTTATTTGTTTTAAACATTGCTTGAAACCGTATATTTACGGGGTTAGCAGCACCAGAGTTAAGAATAATAACAGGAATATTTATCCCCGTAATGTTTTTGTTACAGGGCGACAGGGGACCACTCGGTCTTGGTGGACCACCAGGCCTTAATGGTATCAAGGTAGGTTGACGTCATATCAACTGATTACTCACACTTATTGTTTGGTATTTATAATAGGATATATATCTAATTATCTCATTTTTGTGAAAGACATATTTGCCTTACCACTTTTCAAGATGTTGTTTTCAATGTTGCGTAGACGTTCCCTTTTATAATAATATGCTACGAAGTGCATGCCTTCCCATCAGCAAATGAAACATGACAACATAGCAAAGGATAAACAAAATTAAGGAAAAAACTAGTATTCTGTGATTATCAAATTCTTCCCAATATATTGCATTTTTCGGCAAATCGCCCTTTAGAGTTGTATTTGTGTTATTTTTATTATAATTTCGGTCATTTTTTTAGGGGGAGAGAGGTGATCGCGGATCTCAGGGAGAGCCAGGCGTGCCGGGACCTCCAGGAAGAACTGTCAGTACTTACCCTCAAAGCGCTATAAAAGATAATAATAAAACTTCGTTTTTTGCCAAAGAATGACTTTTTGCTATTGTTTGTTTGTGAGTAGCATTACCTTTGAGAACTCATTACTTATGCTGTATACATTGCAGGGAACAGAAGGGTTAGCTGGCAGTCCAGGCACAGTGGGACCGATGGGACCAATGGGACCTGGTGGACCAGCGGTAATATAACTATCTGACATCGGCCTCTAGCAGCCAGAGTGTCAGTATGTGCCAATGATTTCAATATGACATGCGACATTCTGGTTGCTGAGGCACGATATGGTATCTCAGGGTTTCATTTATTTATTAACCCTTATTAGTAGGGCGGATTATGGGTCGAGCCGTGACCGGCTGGACAAAAGTATGAAATTTGGCACAGTTACTCCTGCGATATTACTGAACAATTTCAGAAGGGTAGCCCAAAAATCGGAGTGAATTTTCTTTGTAAATATAGCATTTTACGTAACCATGGCAACACAAGAAACTTGAATCAATAATATCGGTGATTTAATGCGTAATAAATAAATAAACCCTTTCAAAAACTGATATAAACGGAAAATACAGCATCATCTTAAATAGAGCGGCAGTAAAACCTTTGTTTTGTTAGAAAATTCCGGTTACCATAGCAACCAAGTATGCATTATCACAGAAATTCAATTGTACTTGTCATTATTCTTTAAATTAACAGATTATAGCGTTACAGTGAGTTATATTAACACTAACAGCGCTTCTGTAAAACATTATAGACAATCTCAGATAACAGTGATAACATGAACAAGTGGGGATATACAGTAATTATCATGTTGCCATGGATACCGACGAGATATCCTCTGACACATTTCTTCGCAAAATATATACATATAGATTATATAAATGCTTTAAATAAACCACCAGTTCATTATTTGGAAAAAAAAACTCATCCCCCCGTGTTTGCCTGACACCCGACATCGAAAATTTCATGACGTCATCACACCGTGCTTATTACCGCGGATTACTCAGATCGGATAAACTTTTGACTTTCACTCTATAATGTATTTCATTGTAAATCATGCATGGTCTGTTAGATCATGGTCTTATTTGACCCGTTGGAACGATTTTTATCGGGCAAATAGACACGCCCGGTTGTAAAAAGGTCAGGAAATGGAATGTTTATATACAGACGTTTCGGAACGCAACGTAGGGGGACTACCTCGTGAACAAGCTGCCGAAAATGTGTCAAAACGCAAAATGATCGCCTGTAGCCAATTTTGGATCTGATTAATTTCTAACTTTTGTAATACAAATGCAATCTTATTATGCAATACCTCATTTTCGACAAAATCAATGATGAAAAATTCATTAAAATGGTTATTGAAGGTCAGCTAATGATGAAATCCAAGATGGCGGTCATTTAGGATCTATGTTGTTCTCAACTTTGAAATAAAGTTTCCATCTCCCATGTAACACACCTTTTCGACAAAATCAATGAGGACAAACTCAATAACAATGTTTTATGTTTCAAGACCCTCTACGGATTATCAAATCCAAGATAGCGGCCATTTTTAATCCAGTTTACTCATTACATTTCAAAAACAAATTTCATCGTAAACAAGCTGCTTAAATTTTTTAGAGCCCTGGAAAATAAATCATTATTGTGACGAAATTTTCCTTTTTGCTTCCCATTTTTTTGTTTTTGACACGTTTTCAGTAGGTTTTTGACGCGTGAGTCCCTCTAGGTTGTGATCCTGGGCACATGTAGACATAATTTTCAGAATCAAACCTTTTACAACAGATCGTGTCTGTTAAACCAGCCTGGCCCCTGGGTAAAAGGTAGCCCAACAATTCGTATAATTCTACTTGTTTTATTGGTAAATCCGTAACCATAACAACAACGGTGAACAATTAATACTTATTACATATCGGAAATATTAGATTCAGCTATTGTATGTGAATATATATATTTACACCAATGGTATAAAAAGAAATACATTTCATTTCTAATATACATGTATTTATAACATGCGAAGCATTGTTACCATGACAACCCATAATCAGCTAATTGTGTTTGAATGTTCCATGAGCCATACGTTTTCACAAATGAATAGACAATATTACCCGATGTTTTCAGTATTGGCACTACTATTTTGTTGAGGTGGCCAGTATTTTGAAATAAATTACCTTAGCAGGAAAAGGATTGAACATAAGGACAATAAAATCGGTGCAATGACTAACATAATGACAATATTACAAATGTTAGATACCTTGACAATAAATAAGTCTTGTAAAGCGCCTATGTCCTCAAAGGACTGAGCCCAGAGGCGCACAAATCACAGCAACGCAACGATTCTATGCATGGAACATATTTTAAGTCAAGTTCTGTAATCTTGATTGTATGACAATTATATCAAATTGTTGCAAAATAATATAGTTTAAACTGTGTTTTGCTGAATTGTTTTTTTTTTTCTATTTTTTATTAAGTTAAAACTGGAATTAGGCCTATTAAAGGGACAGGCCCAGGCTAAAATCATCAAGAAATCGGTGATTTTATTTTGGCTTCTTAATATGACCATATGATGTAAACATGTTCATAGACTAGAACTGCAACCATGTCAAAAATAAGAAATACGGGAATTTCGTCTCTATATCTAGCCTAACTGGTAAATGCGCAGCAGAAAAAAAAAAAACTCTTGCAGCTCTAGACTATGGACATGTTTACATCATATGGTCATATTAAAAAGCCAAAATAAAATCACCGATTTTTTTTTTATTTTAGCCTGAGCCTGACTCTTTAACGCGATTTCCAGCTTCAAATGCCGAGAAACATGACGAAAAATAAACCGTTCGATTAACTCAGCACCTTTCACAAATTATTGTATGGATTTTCAGTGGCTAAACTGAAACCTGCTCGAAACTTGCTTCAAACCGTAAACATGGTAATTATGGGCTCCTAGCAGCACAAGGGTTAATGTATTATGTAATTCATCCCATTTTTCTGTTGTGTTTCAGGGACCACCAGGACCGCCAGGTGTCGGGGTAAGTCTAATGTCACAACTAACATTGCCATATTGCATGGCCAACTATGTATTGTACTGTGTTGTTTGACCTGTAATTTATTTTGTATAAATCATGGCGGCCAAAGGGTTTATTTCAATTTGAAATCGTCATAAGTGTCTTAGTTATCTCTTTCCGATTCATTTGAATACCTCCTATGTTATGGGTCTACGGCCATTAGAAATATTTTTAATCTCACAGTGAGGGGATCGACTATAGACGTCAGAATCTGACGTCTAGATACGTCAGATTCTGACAACTAAAGTCGCTCCGCGCTAACATTGCCATATTGTATGGCAAACTATGTATTGTACTGTGCAGTTTATTGAAAGCTGATATTCTTTGTTCTCATCCAAACAGTTCTATAAAAATTATTTGACACTATACGCAGTAGGTTCAACTGGTATTGTTTTCTATTGAATTAAAGAACTTATATTTATTTAATAAATATTTTTATTTTTATTTTTTATCAATGGTCGCATCATATTTAGACGTTGGTATTGACAACATCATCCATGTAAATACTTCGAAATGTAATTATGTATCTGATTATGTTTATATAATAAATTGTCTAGTTTATTTTTAAATGTTGACATGTATACAACAAATAAGTCTTTAAATATATTATATATTTTCAGAGCACATATGCCATTTACCAGTAATCTGTTGTTATGTGTACTTGTCGTAGGGACAGGGAGCCTATCCAATCATCCAGCCACCAGGACCTTCTAACTTTGGACCATCCGGACCACCTGTTAGTATTTCGTCAGCATGATTTGATATAATTTAAATATAGATATAATAGGCCCTACGCCTCTCTCTTTAGCTTTAACCCTTTCGAGCCTGAATTTACAACTGTCTTCTTCATCCACTACAAGCCGCGAATTGCTGTCGCAATTCTCGACTTGTAGTGGATGAAGATGATTTGATGTGGTTTAAAACTTAAAGAAAATTGCCATGTAATGGTAAACCAGTTTCACGAAAATTTTCGTTCTAACACCCTTGGTTGTAGGAAATTAAGTCTGTTTTCAGGGATGTAAAATGATGCTTTAATGCACCGTGATTCGTTTGAATAACTATGATACGGGTCTACGGCCATTATAAATATTTTTACACGTACTATACAGTGTGGGGATTGACATTATCTGACGTCTACAGACGTTAGATTTTGACGTCTAAAGTTGATCCCCGCATTGAAAGGGTTAATCTATAGTATTAGGTACATGTTTTTTTATTAATAAAGCTGATGTTAACCAGGTGTTGAAGAAAGATTATGTGTTTGTTTTTAGGGACCAGCTGGAGCGTTAGGACCTCCCGGACAGGTATGTATACCACCAACTGATCTATTCAACTGCCTTGGCCATACACTCTGGAGCTATTCAATCGAATATGAAGATCTTTTAAATATATATTGTTATATTGTTACTTTAATAACACTTTTAACAAATGAATCAGCTTATGTCTTTATTTGATGACGCCCCGTCATTGTTGTTGATGTGAAGTAGGGAATTGGAATTGCACGAGCAACTCGTTTGAACAATACAGCAGTAAAATGTATATTAGAACAGTAAACAGTGTTATTAAATTATAGAATAGCTCACACTTTCTTCGCTCTTGATTCCACTTCATATTTGACAATTTCTGGCAATTTTAGTCGAGCACGTCACTAATGAAACAAAATGTAAGTTCGAGGAATTGGTAGAGACTTAGCTTGTGGCAGTAAACCCTGGAGCACTGGTGGCCACTGCAATGATATTTCTGTGTTTTTGTAACTTATTCTTTTTAATTCCAAATTATTAATTTGTAACCACTTGAAGTTGTGGATCGCGGTAGCGATAAAACTTCCGTGTGGGTAAAATTGAATTTCGTAAATCAGAGCTCTAGGGGTTGAGACAATACAACTATTCCAGACACGACACGTGTTTCCAATGTTGATCTGTTTTTGGCCCACCGTCTATGACGCTGTCCCAACAATAAATCAACATTGGAGTAATGTCTAGTGTTTGATGTCTCCTGTTTCAAACACGAGACATATTCCCACTGTTGATTTATTGTTGGCCCACCATCTACGACGCTGTACCAACCATAAATCAACATTGGGGTGATGTCTTGTGCCTCCCCTGTCTGCATTTGGAAGCTTTTGCGGGTACGTCTCCCTTGCATCAATTTAAAAAAAACTAGAAGAGTCTAGTTTTTTGGTAAAAAAAAAACTGGATATGTCTCCCCTGCAGCAGCGTAACCAGTTTGATAGCTATTAGATGTTGTGTCAATGGCTTTTGTAATTAATGTTACTAAATAGCTCCTCTGGACAGTAGACAGGTAGAGACTATGTATTTTGATGTGGTGGAACCCGTTTTTTATATCTACAGCATCTTCCTCCGCAAGGCTCGCTACTCCTGAGACCTCGCTGTGTCAAGACTTGCTGCCGGGAAGATGATCTACAGTAACTAAATCGTCTTTAGCCTCAATCAGTTGGGCAACAGTTTTAATATCTTCACATCCGGTGATGTGCAAAACACAAATGTGGCTTGTCAACACATGCTGCGGGTTAGGCAGTGCAAGACGACCCCGACCCAATGTCTGGTAAATGTTGGGCCAGCGTCGCCGGTGCTGGCTAGTTTTCATTCACCGTAGTCATGCTGGCTGTAATACCCTACGATGCTTTGAACAAAAGCTGGGTTGATGTTGGCCCACATGCAGCGTGGCGTCAAACACGACACGGTAACCCAATAGGCCTACTGGGCTAATGTTGGCTCAGCGTCGTAGACGGTGGGCCAACAATAGCCCGACATTGGGTCAACGTCTCGTGTTGACCGCCTCCATGATAGACGAAGAGAACAGAACGCACAGACACAAAACTGAGCTGTGAGAAGTAGACCTATATGTCTCCCCTTCTGTGATAGAGGGGAGACATAATAATAACACTGTTGAGCAACCGATGTATTGGTTGCAATTGATTGGAGCGTAAATAAATGAATTTGAATATTTCGAATTTGAATTTGCAGCCGGGAACGAGGGGTCCATCTGGAGAACCAGGACCAGCAGGGACTCCGGGGAATCCGGGTCTGTCAGGATTAGGAGGTCCACCCGGACCACCAGGATCCAGAGGGTTGGTGGGTCAGCCAGGCATGCCTGGGATGCCAGGACTACCGGTAAGTCACTCTCCTTCTCATCACATACTACTGTATGATGATGCAGCTTTACATAGCAACCACTTGTAGGTGGCTTTGTCTGTAGTAGATGGATTGGGGAGATCACCATCCCTTCTTAGTTATAGATACCCCGACAGCATCATTCTGATTCTCTAAAAATTGTGATGTTATCACAACCGTACGATGACTAAGAGAGTGTGATAACAAAATCCTACTGCTCATGTAAAACATAGCTTGTTGCATAACCTCATATAACTATTGTATTTTAATTCACAAGGTGTTAATGTTTGCACACAAAGCATGAGTTTAGCAAGTGAATTAACGTAATCACAATAACTATTTAAAGAATAATTATACGTTAAGGACTAGGATAAAGTTATTGTCAAGAAAAATATATTGTTAAGAAGCATTATGTAATGAATCATTAGTAGATGTAGAATCGGCCACAAGACTAGTTTATTTGACTGTTGTAACTTTCGCTCTTGATTTCTTTCAGGCCCTAAAGGTACCCTGTCTGTTAATTCCCTAATTAGCACCTCTACATGCTACTCGTCAGTTGTATTAGAGAGATTAACGTCATGTTCAGTCAGTCCGCTTTGTGCATTTCCCCTCCAGCAGCACCTTTCAATGTGTTTCCCTCCAATCCATTCTACGGGCTTCTTTCCACTCTGGCTTCATTATATCCATACACAGACCGCCAGTTCTGGCTCTGTATATGTTCATGATGCTGCACTGGCTCTAGTATCTGTGGCCTTACATTTTGTCAACTATGTCACCTTGGTAGCGCAGAGCCTGCGCACTAGAAACAAGTGTAACCCTAAGATTTGATAGATGTTAGTTGATAAACAGCACAATCATTCTGCATTATATTTTCACTAAACTAGTACTTTATTTAGCATTTTTGCAAACGCTGAGATTTGTGGTCTACTGAGTATTGTATTTATTGGTAGAAAGTGTACACCTATCTTTATCGGTTTGTCTAGTCATAACTGGCCTACTCACAATAAGCTACACTAAGCTTTGGTAGCAGTAATCTAGTCTAAGTTAGAAGTGTGTCCTGCTAGTAATACATGTCTTGCCTAGTAATACGTGTCGGCTGTGTGTGAGCGCCACATCTATGCATATTACTTAACAGATTTTCAAAACAGAAAATTAAACCGATGTTTCAGTGCTCGTTAACAAGTTTTCACTTTATTAATGAGATGTAACGTACTCATAAAAATGAAATTTATTTTATATTTTTTTCAATTTCTTCACATGAGCAGATAGGAATATTTTCTAGATTTGAGCAACGCGAGAATTTTACATGATTACCAGCCACTATTACTTGGTGGTTTAACGTTGTTTTTTGCACTGATACCCGGTTGGTTTGTGTATTGTCCTATACTTGGTACTTTCTGGCTGCCCCTCTCTTAGTTCTCATATACACATCTGTCTGCTATGTTACTTCAGTATATGGTATTTCAATGCAATACCTCATCATGGTTACTCATATTGCATGCATGACGTGCCATACCAAATACTTTTCAGTGATGCATGACAGCTTATTGTGCTTGGTGAAACTGTTTTTAATTTTATTCTGTTAATAATTGATTATATACTTATTAACTATTAAATGTTATTAAATGTTGATTTGTAATTAACCTTGTAATTAAAGATAGAGATTAATCAAATAGTTCGTTTATGATGCCAACAAAATAACAAAGTAACTGTCATAATGAGTTTATTTTCAAATGAAACTTAACATTAACTAGGTACTTATCCAGATATATTTAATTACTTAATAGTCTTAATATCATTAATCACGGCAATTATATCTAACAGGGAACCAGTGTGTCTATATCAGAAGTCCGAGAAGTGTGTTTACAAGTCTTAAAGGGCAAGTATTTAAGTATTGATGCGCGGTTTGTTGGTAATTCGTGTAAATTAGCTTTTATTATATCACTCAGTACACAATAAGTCGGATGTGATGTCTCTTTCATTCGACCACGGATACTGGAGGCTGGTGTTAACCATCTAACTGGTTCACTATCGACAGGGCAGCTTGCTTCTATACGAGGACAGCATCATATTATCATAATCAGACGTTAACCCTTTAACCGCCAAATTATTCAATTTGAATTTTCAATCACCTGAAGTTGTGTCTCGCTGACGCGATCCACAACTTCAAGTAGGTGAAAATAATTCAGATTTGACAAAATGGGGGTCAACTCTTTTCGAATCTTGCTGATTAATTTATCTTTAACATATTAAAAATGTCGTACTCAATGTGCTAATAAAAAATATAAACCCGAATATATGCGACACCGGCGGGTAAAGGGTTAAAGATGTTAGACGAATCGTTCGAAAAATACGAGGGTTCTGTCTGTGGTATGGAAATACGCTTTGCATATCATATACGAATCAATCTTGTTCTTCGTGTAGTTGCTGTGAAAGGGGATAGGCTCAATCAACAATTCAGTTGAAGGCAATTTAATCGTAGGAGGCCACAATACGGTAGCGAAACACACTTCAAGTGGGTGAAAATTAAATTTATTTAATTTAGCCTTTGAGGGTTTAGAATAAAAGTTGAGGTAGGAAGCGAAATCATTTTGAAATGCTATTATAATCACGAAGAACCTCTATAATTATGATAATAGATGAATGTCTCGGTTATATTTCTCTATGTTTCAATTTTCTTTTTCCAAGACAACAACAATTATGTTTACTAAACCGAAGATATATCCAAGATACAGAATGAGAGCAAACCATCATGATGCGTCATATTGTTCGATACTGACTTATATTTGTTATTATGACAGAAAACTTACAGGATTTAATCAGTGATCTCCGTGGTCCACCCGGGCCAGCAGGACGGGGAAGACCGGGCAAGTCAGGTCCACCAGGTCTACAGGGCATACCCGGTCAGTGAAATCTAGGGCTCCAGATAAACTCATTGTCGCAGTATCTGTTGAACTGAATGTTTCCCCATGGTATAGATATTGTTCCACCCCGGCAACAACGAGATATTATTTTAATGCTGGTTCAATGCTGGGTCATTGTCGTAGACGGTGGACCAGCATTGAACCAGCATTTGGGCTTCCTGGAACGTAGCAGATGTACCATGTAGATCGGTCTACAGGCTGCGTGTAACAATATGATGGCCTACAGTCACATTCAGTTCAACAGGTTGGTGCAGCTTGTATCTAAAGCAATACATTTCAAATTATGAATGCTGTTTTATCATAGTTAACACGTTCCATGTGGATAACGATTTAAAGCACATTCAAGTGGCTTTTTCACAACAACATTTACTGACTGAAATGTATGTATACGCTCAATTAAAAAGAAATTGTAAATTATACCAGTTCTAGCTATTAAACGCATGAATATGTTTCTTAAAATTCATGCAGGTAAATGCAGCAGGAATACCAGCATGTAATCTAGGGGAAAGATAAAATAGTTATGAGAAAAGTAAATGTGTGTTTTATACTTGCCAAGTCATTAAGCAATTCGTTTCTTGTGCCAAATCTCTTTGAATTTTTATATAAAGAACACATTTATTGTCGGAGCTTATTAAATGTATTTTAAAATCGTTCCTGAAGTAATAAAAAACGCTAATTTAACTAATTTAAATTTTGACCCCCATGAAATTGTGTCTCGCTACCGCGATCCACGACTTCATGTGGTTCAAAATTACGAACATATTTATGTAGGCCTACAATTTGAATAAAATACAGAACGAAATGCACATGTGTAATTCTAGGTGATCCGGGTCAGACGGGGCTTCCAGGAGAACGAGGATTCATGGGTCTGACAGGGCTCCAAGGTGGTCAAGGAGTCACCGGACAAAAAGGTAATATTAACCCTTATACTGCTAAGTTAGTTTATTTAAATTTTCAACCACTTGAGGTTGTGTCTCGCTACCGCGATCCACAACCTCAAGTGGTTGAAAATTACTCATATTTGTTTAATTTGGGTCCAACATTTTACAAATCTTGATTTTTAAACACACATTTCTTGCTCAATATCAGTGATTTAATCGACTAAAAAAATAGGTTAAAAACGACAGTAATCGTGATCAGCAGTAAATAGAGCATTATTATAGATTTATTATGGATGAGAGATTAGCTGTGATATAAGATATGTGTGATATAGGGATGGTAACAATGGACCAGTTAACAGTATTTGGTTTACATGCGTTCCCGCCACTGACTTCATCACACTTCACCACTGCGGCCTACAGGCCCATCCAACTAAATATCTTACAATTGTAATTATTTTAACTTTCATAAGAGAAGTTATGATGCCTTAACTTTTCTAATAAAAATGAGAGAAAGTTAGATAGCTCATAGTTCTTAGTTCATTTATTCAGCTTAGATATGGTCTCTGAGCATTTTACAATTTATATAATACATGCATGTACGAGGAGATAAAACGAAAACAAAATAATTCAAAGTGTGATCCGCTGGAAACTTGAATATACAAAAGCAGCAAGGTTACGAATAGTTTTGACATGATCTGTTGACATTAATGCAATACATTTATAGATGGAAGGGCATTTAAAATAATATCTAGGTATATATCTTTGTCTTAAATCGTTTAAATTATTCTATACCAATAGAAAGTGATACTCATCACCCAAAACAACACACACCTCACACATGCGCTGATTATAATATCAATCTTAATTTTTTTAGTTAAATTGTTCCCAGAGCATCAATCAAAGTGAACTGTTCAGCAAGAAAAAGGCAACGTCAGATTATCTCTATAATTTCACATAAAGACTCACTCACCCGATAAAGGGTTCTGGGCATGTCTAGTGGATTTACCCCCGGACATGCCCAGACGGCCGGAGACTTGGATTGCACTGTGCCATTTAATGCTAAAACGACGTAGCTTTTCACTTAGCTCCGCTATCCTCGGATCGGAAAGTCACCAGAGTAACAATAGTTGAGGGTAACTCCATTAATTCCGCGTGAGAGACCTAATGTCACAGACTCTATTGCCTGTAGTTTAAGGCCCTATACATCAATGACAGGTCACTGTATAGGATAAAGCCCGAGGAGCTCTACATTCTTAGCTGTGGAAAAAAAGGCGAAGGCCGTGGCCTTTTCCACAGCTAAGAATGTAGAGCTCCGAAGGTTTTAACTGACTTAAAACACATCCGAATATAATTAGGATCCCTCATAATCAACAGCTCGATCACACCTGACTGGTTTTTATACCATATGCATACCATGGTAATTGGTCTGTATTGGGTTAACAATAACTCCATCGTGGTCAGACAAAAAAAATAATGTAGTGGTGTGTTTTAAGAACGTAGAGATGAAGTGTTGAGCGGTGGAACCAGCTAGAGTAAACCGTTGGTTGGTAACCTTACCAAAGACTATGGCCAGACTCGTAGATGCTGCAGCTTCTCTTGGATGGTTGTTATAGTCTAGTTTATTACGTACCATACCAAAGACCATTGTACATGGTCTTTGACCTATTATACATATATACAGTATGCAGCGGTCGTATCAATACTGTACCCTTTACACGTAGGGGGAAGTGCCCGAATATGAGCACCTTAAGGAAAACAGCCACCAGTAACTTTAATATATTATCTGGACATTTTAAATTGATGTATATAATATCATATGCATACTCTTTAACTGAAACAGTTTTTCTCTCTTGATTCAATGCAAAAATAAAAATATAAAACAAAAATAATATTTGTGCTAAATGGCTCATAATAGGCACTACCTATCTTAATATGAGCATGTATGTTAACTATTAAAACTATTGATTCAAAATATCACCACATGAAAGTAATCATTAACTTGATTGTGAAAAAAACTTTCGATTGTGAAACAAGGCATTGCTGAGCGTACATAGGCATATCAAATCAGCTCAAAATATGATCATTTAAAATTTTCATAGATAAATAAAATCTTGAAATTTTGCATATCAGAATGGTTGCGCCTAATATGAGCACCACAACCCAGGTGCCCCTAATATGAGCATACCTGTTTTCATCCTAACATGTTTGGACTATTTTTTTACCCTTTAATACCATTATTAAGTATGCATAAATGTTTCCAAATATTTTTTTATTGAAAATATATCCAATTAACATAACAAATCACAGTATTTCCCTAAAATCTCCCATTATGAGCATATGCTCATATTAGGAAAAGCGTGGGTGCTCATATTAGGAAATAATGCACTTTTTGTTCGGGATGGCTTCCCATATCTTCAATCATGAATTAACCTGATTATCACACGATTTATGACAAGCCGACATGTTTATTGTGCAGAAAAAAATCGCCATGTCTTGAATACATTGTGTTTTTCATAATTTTCATCACTTTTAACATGCTACAAAATTTGCTTTCTTAGCATCATTTATTTCATCTGCTCTTTGTGAAATGTTGTTCTATTCAAATTAACATATCATTGCTTTATTTTAATTACGTTTGGGTTACTGTTAATTGATATCAACAGTACTGCCGCCTGGTGATATGTAGTATAAGAAATATGGCCTATGCTCATATTAGGACCATGCTCATATTAGGCGTACTTACCCTACTATTGAAAACGTGACATTATGTTGTGTGTTTATCCTGTATAGGAGAGCCGGGAGAGAAGGGAGACAGAGGACCTCTAGGAGAAGGTATAGAAGGTCGACAGGGCATACAAGGACAGCAAGGTTAGTCCCTCTATATGTTAGCACCATCAGACTAAATAACAGATGTCTGTAAAAATAAATATTTTAATAAAATGCATTAGATAGGAAATATAAACGATATGCGAATATCTATTCAATAACATCTCTCATGCATTCAAATAGGTAAATAGTATCTCTTTACCATGGCTAACAACCATGCATACGCTATTACTGAAAATAAACTCTTTGGTTCAAAATGACAAAACAATATATCACATCTGGTTTTAGACAAAGTAATATACACAGGCCCGTGAACAGTTTTTGTCATCTACAGTTCTTTACTTCATCCACATCATTATATGTGCCGTCGGCAAATTACCATGCAACAATTAACCACCATATTTTAAGTCTTCTCTCGGTGCTGTGTTTTGACTCTAAGGCATAAGTATTACGACAAGCGATACGACAAGCGATACAAATATAATCATATTGATTGTGTAAAACCTTAAGTCTTACATTGATTTGAATTTTTAAAATGCAATTGTATTTACTTCATCAAATTATTCAGACTAATCACATCAATTACACATATTATTTTAAAGACATGTTGCAAATGAAAATACCACTTAAATTACACATGGTCTACGAATAAGCCTTCATAATCATCATTCTAAAACAGATTTGTTTATTTCATATTACCTTATTGTTTATTTTAAAAATGCAGTATGATTAGATAAAGCACCATAAATTATATAGAGTATATTTCTGTAATTTAATTATATACATAATCAGGATAAGAAATGCATATAGCACTGTTTTTTTGGCATTTTGAGATCGCTACGCATTGCCAGGTCACAGGTCGAGCCGTCAGGCTAGGCTTGTATCGACAACAAGTGCCGAAGGCAGCCTATATCGCTCAAAAAACAGTGCTAGATGCATTTTATCGTACGACCACCTACAAGATTCACTGATTTTTAAAAAAATATTTAGGCCTAGTATGCTTCATTGAGATTCTCAATCGGCGTGTTTACAAGCCGATGTCCGCCATTGCATTGCGGCTGATGATGATCGTAGATTCACAGCAAACACAAAACATTTGTATAACATTTGTACAATGTTGGACCAACGTCGAAGACGTTGGGCCGACGTTGCACAAATGTTAATACTGTGTTTTTGCTGGGCTATTAAGCGACTCCCCCCCCCCCCCACAGTGCTTAATCTACTGAGGCTGATCTACGTTATTTTCGGAAACAAAATATATTTTTTAGCAATTTTTAATTTTATTGTGCTTGTAAAATTTTGTTGTGAAAATAGGTCCACTCGCGGAAGCTTCCCAATTTCAAGACCATTGAGATTTGTTCTGTACAGAAACGTATCAGTACACTCGCGTGGTGGATAACATGTGTGAGAGTACGATAATATAAATGAATATGATGTCACTGACATGAAGGATGCCGATCTGATTTATTTAAATGTTTTTTCTAACTTTGTGAAATGTGAAAATATTCTCATTATAAACATTTTATTTTTTTATTTTATGTCTAACTAGTGCGACTATTTGATTTTGAACCAACATGTACTAATAGGGTTTTTTCACTAATACTACACTTGACCTTAGCCTACACTTTGCACATTGCTAGTCAGACTGATGACTAATCGGTTAATCACTGCCCCCACATGTTACACATTATCCACTAATGACTGGTTAACATTCACTCTAGTCCTACCTAGTCAATTTTATTGAATGGGTTGTGGTCAAATTGAATATCAATTACTACCACCTACTTCAAGTGTTTTCATGTATTATATTTTATTCATTTCCAATTCTTTGCTGTTTAATATGGATGGTTATTTAATGAAATGTGTTGGATTGGATATGAAGAAACCCATCATGTTTAATAGTCCGCTCATATAGTTTATTAATTAAGCAAAGAATAAAACGTAGCATACCAAAGATTCAATCAGCAAGAATTGAGGTTGACTAAAATAGTGCTTACATATTTCACCCATAACACTGATTATAGCTTATTATATAACTATAAATCACACACTGTAATTACTCCGAGGTCTACTTCTTGCTTGGTTTGCCAGAGTGTTTGTGTAGTAATAAATAATGGCCTTCCACCCTACTACCTCAAACCTAATTTAATATGTTCAAATATATCCCAGTCACAGTAAAGATACATAAGAAAAATACACTCTAAAACGTATATCAATATGATGTTTTTATTAAACAATAAATACAAAATGATTTAAATAATATACTGTTGCAAATTTACATTGGATAACGCGAAATTCCCGGAAATCGGTAGTGAAAATCATTGAAGTTTGAGACACAAGGATCCATGGCAAATTCGGTGAATAATAGATTTATATTTAAATAACGCAAGAAGCTGTCAGGCGGAGCTGACAATAAATTGTATTGTCTGATAAAATGTTGCAGAACTTGTAACTGTGTAGTAGAGTAACAGTGTGCATAGCTTCTAACTGTTTTGTTTATTAGATGCCGATTATTTTAATTTTATTAACTAGATATGGCACAGTAGGCTTTATAATTAGCATAAGATAACTAATGGCTTCTCAATGCCTATGTCTATGTGGGACTGAGGATCGTTGTGACGAGTATCATTTCGCGGACAGCTTGTACCTTAGATAACAATCTATGTGACCCTGTAGATATCCTATATAACACGAAGTATCATTCCTAGAAGTGAACTAAACAGACCCCAACCCAATGCCTTCTAGGGTATGTTACTAACGATTAGCTTGTCAATTGACAGATTATGACTATTGCCCTTTTTGTTTAAGGTACCGAAGAAATAGAAATAAACTATATGCGCGGACTTCCAGGTATATCCAAGACGATTACCTTGGTTTGAAATAAAAGTTAATATTTAGTGACAGCAAATTATATTTACCTATGTTTCCATTAATATACTTGATATTTCAATGTATTTTACATTTGTATCCCACCTTTGCCACCACATTTTACATCATTCCTGCTAAACAAAGCATATGTTTATTTTACTATCACAACACCTGAGATGTACACACTGACTGTAGCTAATGTATGAAATCGACTTGTACACTTCTGTTAACCAACTTATTCATAATAATAATAATTGTTATTTTTAAAGTTTGTATTTGTGTGTTGGTGAAACACCAGATAATCATTTCCCACATTTTGATTTTTTTTGAATGTCTTATTTGATTAATGTGTTTTTGATTGAGTTGAATGTTCATTTGTATATATAACATTTTATTTTTGGTTCAATTAAAACAAAAGATAGAATGCTAGTTTTGACCATGTATTCATTTCTTTTCAATAGTCAAAAATAACAAATCTACGAGATCAGATATGATTGTGTTGTGTATTTTGCAGGTCCTCCTGGACCACCTGGGATAGGGAGATCAGGTCGTCAGGGAGAGAGAGGAGCTCCAGGCAGACAGGGATCGCCTGGCGTACAGGGCCAGCCAGGATCAGCAGGTCCAGCGGGACAGTGTGAATATTGTGGATTATCTGCACAAACAATGGACTACATATCCAGGCTACAACAAGCACAGAACGACGTCAAGGGTCCTTACCAATAAGACTACCTGCAATAACTGTGCACCTGATTTCATCCCTCCCTCACGCAACCCCTAAAGGTCTAGCTGGCGTTATTCACTCGCGTTCTACTGTACCACTAGTGTTCAATTTATTAGCGCAAAAATGAGGCAAATTATTACAAATTATTTGAAAAATTCCTAATTCTGACACCTTCTTAATACACATCAAAACAATAACATTAAAAGTGCTGAATTTGTAAGTATTTAATCATGAAAACAAAGCAAACAGGGATTAATTGACTCCATGCTGCTTTGATGTTAGACCACAATTCGCAGATTAACATCAAACGAACATAGAATCAATGACTCGTGTTTCCTAAAAAAGAGTATATTTTCTATGACAATTCTGACTGAATAGGCAAGATTAATTTAAAATTTGAATACATAAACTCTGTACACTATGACAGGTGTTAAGTTATCACTTTTTAAAACATTCCATTTTTACAGTGCAATTGCTTCTCAAATGAAGCTGTAAGTTTATATGAAAATTGTAGATTTAAATGCATGAAAAATTCAAAATAACATTTCAGCACCTAAATGTTTCAAAATTATAATTGTTAGTGGATGTTTATCTTGAAGCCGTCGGAATGCAATGGCCCCTTTGATCAAAATGAGGCATTTTTATATCTAAACATCAACATGATTACATATACATATTTTCAGAAATAATTAGTTTAAGAAGCAGACAAAATCACGTGGTCTACGTTTTGCATACTACCAAATTCACCAATGTCTCGGGAATGAAACAATTTTGAAATCTATCTGTGCTTTAGCAGCTTTAGCATTTATTGCCTGATAAATCAGACACGCTATATAACTATGTTAACGCCACCAGACTATAGGGTTGCCCACACGAGCTTAGAATTTAATTCCACCACTTGTATGTTTATTTAGAGAGCACGTGTGCATTTTCAGGATTTGCCATATATACTAACATTACATTTAATTATTTAAATGGCATGCTTTTCGCCTCTACATCCCACTACGACTGAGCCCTAGATTGCTTGTTACGTTATGTAGTTGTATCTCGTTTTATAATTGATGGAATTGGGTCATGTCATGCGTAAGCCTGAGATGACATAACAGGTCATCGCCTCACAGATGTCTACCTCATGCTGACCCTTGACCTGATTATGTGACCTTCACCCAACCTTTTGCAATAAACTAGCTACATTTACAATCGAAAAGTAGAATACAAATTATTAGTGCTTCATCGCTATGTTCATGTAGATGATTCGCTTATAATAGTTTTGTAGAAATGCATGTATAGTGATGTAGTTGCACTTCGTGGATCGTAACATGTACATGGCATGTCAATAGGCCTATACTGGCTACGTCACTAGAGATAAGATGTAAGTAGTAGACTGGCATGATTAACCTGCATTGTGGGGACCACATGGCCACAACAGACTGCCGGAATGGAAGATGAAATGTCGCCAATTGCGACTTGGCCTACTTCAGTGGATGCATGTACCTGGTGCCACCTGGCGAATACGCATGAACCAGTAAAGTATTGGTGAGTCAGCATGACCCGGAACTGAGTGTATCACCTCTATCAGTTATAGACAGATTATACTCAGCAACAATCGTGATGCATGTTCTCATTCACTGCTAGACAACTGGGCATGTAGACAGTATGAATCTTCAGTTATGCCTCGTCCTTTTGCTATGTTCTTTATTTGCAGACCACTGGCCAGTGCATCTGGCTAGTTGGTCGTACTTCAGTGTGCATCCTAGAAAGCCTGCGGCACGTTACACTATACGGACTACTTCTCTGTAGTCCATCTGGAACAGTTTGTATGCCTCTCTAAGAGTGGAGTTAAGATCTAAGCTTGTCCAGATTTGATGTTGGTGCAGTTAGTCTCGTTCCTAAGCCCCTTAAGACGTTACTCGATGCTGCACGTGGCTGAATATGAAGACTACTGTTCACCAATCCCACCCCACAGAGCCATGGATAGCTGAACTACAATTCATCTGTTCTACATAGATGGCTCGAGAGTCTGAGTATCTATATGTAAGACGAGAAAGTAAGCGATGAACAAATGGCTACTATCTCTACTTAACCATGTGTATACAACCTGAATGTTTCTCATCAAAATAAGACTATCCGTACATTTATTTTTAACTTATATTTATTTATGTTTGCATATAGTTATGATAGTAACATGGTTCTGCAATATACGCGAGTATAATCTCAAACTTCGCTGTTGAGATATATCATGAAAATAGCGTGTATTGTTTATAGGGAAATCTACGAATAGAGCATAGATTGTGAAAAATAGTGATAGTCTTGATCGCATCATATCACCTGATTTAAAACCATAATGACGTGCTTTTTAGAAGATCATAATGATTGTACAGCTAGTATTTCTGTTAAAATATTTAAATATGGGATATGTCTGTGTCATGAGCAGATCCTGCTTGTGCAATATGTAGGATAGATGCATAAAATGTCCCATATTACTACTTTATGCACAAATTCATGTAAATAGCCTAGCAGTGACAGTACCCGCACCTATTGCTAGTTTTAAAATGAGACGACGACCATAACAGCATTGGCTGGGTCCAGTACATAGTGCAACTTGAACTGCTGGTGTCTAAAATAAGTGTTGTTATTATTTTTGAAATACATAATCGCTGTTGTTGCTTTGTCGAAAATATTATGTAAGATATTTGGTAAAGGTATAAAGAATAATATATGAGACAAAATGAACTTTGACAATTAAAAGCAATGACGAATGAGTGAATGTTCTGTTTTCTTTACGTCATATAAATTCGAAGACCACCATTCCATTCCAAGTTATTCACGTTAACCACAAAGCCCCATTCATTGATTACAGACTTGTTCGAGCGCATTTACATACAACGTTGAGCACCACAAATATCGACAAGAAATAATCTACAAATAATCATACTTTATGAGGCATCAATATAATATATTAATCCACATACACGGGAAAATATATGATTTAGAATACACCCTTGTCTAGTACCAAAATAACCCTGGAAAATGTTAGTCACTCCCTGTTTGGTACGAATACATGCGTTTGTATTCGAATACAGAGACGTTAGTAAGTTAATATACCACCACAATCTCCAACGTGTAATAAATTTGAGAGTGGCATAGAATCAAACGCTTTTGAAAAATTACGGAGTACATTAGAACTACCCTTATTTTTTATGGCAGATGTCTCTGAAATACAATTTACCAGAAATATATCATACCGCGTCTGCTGTTTGTATCATTTCCGATATAGCTCATCTGTATTAAGTAGCAATATTGTAAGCCGTTTATCTACAACATTCGCAGATAAATATCTCTATAATCATGATAATTGTCATAGTTTTGGTGGTAGGCCTACCTTTTTAGTACCAGACATATTTAGTCTAAAGTGAGTTCTGGAATCTTGCCTCGGTCCAAGATTTCATTAAAAATAATGTGTAGAAAGGGAGCCAAAATAGGCCCCACTGCCTTTAAATTCCATACAATATTCCATCAATTCTGTTTGGTCTGTTTTATTATTAACAAAGTCAAGGTAGTATCCTAACAATAATACGTTCATTAGGTTTTCTCGAGATTAGAATGTGATCTAGCCTATACTAGCTCTCTCTTCTGAACCCGATCCGTCTTTAGAATATTCCATATGTCAGTATATGTGTTGAGCGTTCAGATTTTGTGCGAAAATTAAGTTTGTGTATGTTGACTTTATATCTACAAATATCTTTAATATGTTTTTTTTTGCTTTGAAAAGTATAGAAAAAGATTCATTACTGGGAGAAATACTTTTTCATTTTGTTTTTTTCATCTTTATAGTCCCGCCATGTGTAGTGTCCATGGTCGGGATCATTTGCACTGTAGGGAGTGCAATGTTGATATATTTACCACGAAAGTCAATACAGTTTCGTAATAATACTTACCAATAAACCTAAATATTTACGATGATGTAGCTTGAACATATTATAGGACAAATTTTGATGTAACTCAAGCGATAGTTTAAAATCGTTCATTTATCTAATTTGCAAATAAATATATCATAACACGCAAAATATATAAAATAGTATATTTCTATAACACATGGTTAACGCTACAATTGGGGATATGATATATAATATGGGTAGGAGGAAAGCTACGTACAAAAAATTACATATTCCATATTATATAACAAAGAAATATCACAGATCACTGTCGAAGTGGTGTATTTAGGTTACAAAACTAAATAATTTCTGCCCAGTTTAACCCTTTAAACGCCGGTCCCGATTATATTCGGTTTTACAAATGTTTTTATTTGCAAATAATAACTACCCCTTAAACCTGTTAAGGATACAACCTCACATCAATCAGCAATATTTGAAAAAAAGTAACATCCATTTTGTTCAATCTGATTAATTTTCACTCACTTGAAGTTGTGGATCAACGAGACACAACTTCAAGTGAGTGAAAATTACGATTGAATAACTTGAAGGGCTAAGGATTACAATTTTGAAAGGGTATAAGAATTGTAAATACACTTAAATCTCAAGTTACTTAACCGTTACTGCGTCTATGCAAACTGATGATAAAATGTCTATGTAAATATAGAGTACTGTTTAGATTCGTGTGAAAACCCCAGAAGTATTTTTATTATATTCATTTTTTATATCGGTGTCAAATAGATGAGACAAATAAGCAATACAGGATGATGCTGCAAGACTTATGTTTATTTAGGCACAACACATATTAGAGGGGCATATAGACGTCATCTGCTGCCACAACGGAAATAAAGATAATTATCCTTTCGCATATTTTCCATCCTCACTCATCTGCTATTCCGGAAGTTTTCAGGCTAATGACAAAGTTGTCCATTTTTGTTGAAGACAAATGAGCAATTAAGTTTCAATAAATAAGATTTGATTTACAATAAACATTGCATCCTCACAACAGAAGACCATATTTTCATTTAGGGGCTCTACACATATGGATAGAAATGGAGTGGTCTGTCTGAACTGGGGATAAAGCAAACTATCCATCCACGTCTCCCAATGAATAGGTCTGTTATGGGAAGTCCACATTGTCCCTGCTAAGATATCATGTCGCCAAAATACTGAAAATACATAACAGAGATATAACATAGCAATATTCAAATAGAAATGATCTAAAAATGTAGATATGCAATACCAAATCATGATAAAAATTGAAAACACGAGACGAGACGTTCAAACAATGATGGTTTTAATGTTGTGCCAGCGTTGAAGACGGTGGCCCAGCATTAAACTAACATTTGTTGAATGTCTTGTTTACTGAGTAAAAAAAGTGTTCCTTTGGTGTTGTTCTACCGTCTGCGATGCTCATATATCTGTATATGTTGCAATGCAAAATAAAATTTCAAAAAAGACAATATTTTTGGGGCAAATTATACACTCTGGCGTAAATTCACAGCTAACGACGAAATTACCATTTTCCTCCCAATATGTCCTCCAGAATGCACGGGCCGGGTGATGGCAGCAATCACGGAGAGATATAGGTTGTTTTTTATGTACTGATTCACCAGGTGGCGCATAACGGCAGTTCTTATTTGAATATGCCTTTGAGCACGCTCGCCGTTCTGTGGCTCAATCCACTAAGCGTGTGACAATGGTGACAGTTTGAGTATATCATGGTGGAGTAAGCCTCTTGATAAATTAAAAAAATGCTAACGAACTAACATTCAAATAATCAATTAAGTACCTTTGTCGTATTTATTTAACGTGTGGCATATTTTAACTATAATTTAGTCAGAAAAAATAGATGATCTTTAAACCCTTTTAGCGCGGGGACCGTCTTTATACGCTGTAGACGGCAGATTGTAACATATAAAAACGGTCCCCGTACTGAAAGATTTTAAATATTTATAATATTCGTAAAGCCATAACATAGGTATTCGAATGAACCGGAAAGAACTAACTAAGATATTTAGGACATTTACAGAAATATTTCCGCGTTGTAGGGGTTAAAATAAGAGCGTTCTGGGGGTCCACTTTGCTATTTTATACTCGGGTATTTATCACTCATTCACCTTGATGTGGGAGCTGCCTAAATTAGCAGGTTATATACACGTCAACAGTGTTAACATTTGAAGTGTTAATCACGTCAAAAGCCTTCTTTGTTTGTCCTTCAAAAGACAAAAATTGAAGAAGAAATGAGGGCATATTAAACTTACTAGATTTGCATAATACGTTTTTATTCAATTTCAAGAGATGTGAGGCTTTTTTACCCACCCGAACCGCAAACCACAACTTTACCCCTTTCACCGCCAAATTAT
Organism: Flabesymbios commensalis; assembly: GCA_964017125.1. Lineage (NCBI taxonomy): Eukaryota > Metazoa > Annelida > Polychaeta > Terebellida > Flabelligeridae > Flabesymbios > Flabesymbios commensalis. The sequence continues at coordinate 118,866,484 of OZ024902.1, read as the reverse complement.
TCAATTTGAATTTCACTCACTTGGGGTGAGTGAAAATTATTCAGATTTGACAAAATGGTCAACTCTTTTCAAGTCTTGCTGATTGATATCACATTTTATCTGTAACATGTTTAAAAGGTTGTACTTAATGTGCTAATAAAAACAGAAAACCCGAATATATTCGGCACCGGCGGTTAAATGGTTAAGTGGATCAAAAAGTCGATACCTTAGCGCTTGAAGAGTGAAATAAGAATCATCATCTGGGTGTTAGGGCTGTTCCAGAAAAAAATCAGGGCTCCCCCCCCCCATGAACGGCAATCGTGTTTTTTTCCGGAGGTGGTGGTGGGTTTGAATTTACACTTTTCCGGTGGATGTGGTATTTTGTCAGTAACTATTTCCGAGATGGGTGGTGGTAAGCTACTCAGCAAACTGAAATCCGCGATGATATGCCTATTGCGTATGCTATATCATCTGGGTGTTAGGGCTGTTCCAGAAAAAAATCAGGGCTCCCCCCCCCCATGAACGGCAATCGTGTTTTTTTCCGGAGGTGGTGGTGGGTTTGAATTTACACTTTTCCGGTGGATGTGGTATTTTGTCAGTAACTATTTCCGAGATGGGTGGTGGTAAGCTACTCAGCAAACTGAAATCCGCGATGATATGCCTATTGCGTATGCTATAAACAAAAGACCGTGTAAATGACAATCACATTGTTTCTGTATTAAAACTCGCACGAGAGCTGTAGACCTGGGGATTATTATTTTCATTTCCGCCATTTTCACAAAAGGTGGAGGTGGTAAATAAAAACTATGTTGAGCCATGACGAATTTCCGGGGACTGTGGTGCTAAAAAACTCTGGAAATCCGGGCTCTGTGGTGGCCCACGGACCAAGATTTCCGGGAGGGGTGGGGGTAGTTTTTCAATTGCCGTCCATTGGGGGAGGTCGGATTTTTACTGGAACAGCCCTAAGGAGGATCAAAATGACCTAAATTTTTGATTTTCCGATTCATGTAATGTGTGACAGTAGTATGTGAGGAGATTTATGCCATCACCTCGTTGTCACTAGCCCTGAATACAAGATTATTTCGCCGGCGGAATAAACTTGTGTTCTGGACTACGTCGTCACACACTTCTGATTTATGGCATCCTCTGGTTGACACACACCTCTCATTTATGGCATCACCTCGTTGACACACACCTCTCTACTGTTGTCTATTGACCATATCTGTTTGTTTGCTATTACATTCAGCTCTGTTGACAACAGAGGGCGTAGCTGTCAGGGTCACGAGTCACGCGATTGTATACAGAAAACTTTCCCGATTATAGCCTGATTTACTGCGAATTACAGGTGAAGCTCTCATCTTATATGTTGCTATGTTTCCAATTGTTCTGAGTACAGGGGGAAACATGAATGAATGAAAGAATAAATGAATGAATGAATGAATGAATGGATGAATGAATGAATGAATGAATGAATGAATGAATGAATGAATGAATGAATGAATGAATGAATGAATGAATGAATTACCGAAAGAACGAACAAACCAACGAGAACAGACGAACAACGAAAGAACGAACGAACGAACGAACGAACGAACGAACGAACGAACTAACGAACGAACGAACGAACGAACGAACGAACGAACGAACGAACGAACGAACGAACGAACGAACGAACGAACGAACGAACGGAAGAACGAATGAACAAGCGAACGAAGTTACAGCGCGTGGATCGACTTTAGTCGTCAGAGTAAAAAAAAAATTAAAATGGCCGTAGGCCCATAACATAGGTATCCAACTGAATTTATAAGAGCTAACAAAGACATTTATGATGATTTCAAATTGAAATAAACCCTTTGTTCTCCAGGAGTTATGCAAAATTAATTTAGCGCTGTATACGGGCTGTTAGGGCAATAAATGGAAGGTTTGGGGAAAATTGTTTCAAAGCTATCAAATTTGATCCAGATGTCGACAGAACCCTACTTGATAGATTTAGGGTGGATGCCAAGAAAGGCAACACCTTGCGCCACCGTAATAATTAAAATCTTAAATTACATGGAATTAAACTTGCTACTGAGAAGCATATTTTATGATCCTTATGTTTTTTTCATAACTTACTATAGATTTCCCCCCAAAATATCCCATTTTAAGGGAGTTTTTGGCCCAACGCATAATTATCATATCTGTTCATATTATGTCAAATAACGCACGTTTTTCAATCATTTCCACACAAGTACAACAATTATATGATCACACGATAATAAATAAACAGTATTAAATTGATTTTTGAAAATTATTGATTTTGTACTTTGACGTCAATAAAGTTAATACGACACATGAAATTAGGAATGATACAATACGGAAGTACTTGTCACTGGACGAGACGATCATCCTCATTTATTGCAATTTTCCACACAAGATTTGGGTCAAAATTTGGGTTCTATACCCTAGTTACAAACAAAGTTTCAGCGGATTCATCCCCGAAATATTACATTTGATGTAATTAAATGTTATTTATAGCATATGCGCCATTCATAATAATAACATTTATTGGCAACTAATAGTTGAATTATATTACAACGTAACATGCAGAAGTGAAAATATTTAGCACTAAAATTATTTACGCATCATTAAAAGTGCAATGAATCATACATATAACGTGTTTGCAATATAAATAGTTTAAAAATAAAGAGCTTATGTCATGCAGTCATTGCCATTGGACCAGGCCGTGTCGGATCAGTGTACGTTGGTATCGTTTTTGCTCTATGCGCTGGGGATTTTGTTTTATTTCTCAAATATTGAATGATCCGTCCACATTATGTAAAATAACAGTACAATTTCAATAATTTGCAGACATTTACATTAATTATATCAGCATGGCAATATAAATATAGATCCCTGTTGCCAATATATTCTGGCTAATATATATGCTAATGATGTGATGGAGGATGGTCTTAAATGAAAGTTAGCTTTTCGTTGATTACTGTGAATTCCCAAGCGATTTTCATGAAATCTTGTCCCTTTGACGTGTAGTACATTTTGTAATTATGACACCCCTTTATAAACCCATTAACTTCATTCCGGTTTATTCTCAGAATTGTGTCGCATGTCAAACGGTCTCACTTTTGAAATACACACTGTAAATTCGCGAAATGTTGTTGAATATTTCAAAAGCGATCTTGACCACTGAAAAAGTGATCCCAGCCACTTTAAAAGTTATCTCAGCCAGTACAAGTTGCTCTGATCACTTTGCCAGTGGACAAGATCATTTTGTTCACCCTCGTGGTCGCTGAGATGACTTTTAAAGTGGTTGTGATGGCTTCTTTAGTGGTCACGATCACTTTTGCAGTGGCCGAGACCACTTTTCAAGAGTTGACATAATATTGTTAGCGACTGAGATAACTTTTAAAGTGGCTGTGATCACTCTCTCAGTGGCCAAAATTACTTTATAGTGGCTTAGATAATTTTTTCAGTACCTGACACCAATTTATTTGAGGCCAAGATCACCTTTGTAGTGGCTGAGATAACCTCTGAAGTGACAGTGATCACTTCTCCAGTGGCCAAAATCACTTTGTAATGGATTAGATAACTTTTTCAGTAGCTGACACCAATTTGTTTGAGGCCAAAATCACATTTGTAATGACTGAGATACCCTCTAAAGTGGCTGTGATCACGTTTGTAGTGGTTTTAATCACTTATGTAGTGGTCAAAATCACTTTTGTGGTGGTTTAGATATCTTTAAAGTGGCTGTGGTCACTTCTGACACTAGTTTGCTAGTGGCTAAGAGCACCTTTGTAGTGGCTCAGACAACGTTTAAAGTGGCTGTGATCACTTCTTTGCTAATAAAGATCACTTTTTTAGTGGGTTTGACAATTTTTAAAGTGGCTGTGATCACTACTTCTGTGGCAAAGATCACTTCGCATTGGCTTAGATAACTTTTTCAGTGGCTGACACCAGTTTGTTAGTGTCAAATATCACCTTTGTAGTGGCTGGGATAACTTTTAAAGTGGCTGTGATTTATTCCTCAGTGGCTAAGACCATATTTGTAGTGGTTTAAATACTTTGTTTATGAGGCTGTGATCACTTCTTCAATGGCCAAGATCACTTTGTAGTGGCTTAGATAACTTTTTCAGAGGCTGACACCAGTTTGTTAGCGTCCAAAATCACATTTGTAGTGGCTCAAATAACTTTTAAAGTGGCTGTGATCATTTCGTTAGTGGTCAAGATCACTTTTGTAGTGGTTTAGATAATTTTTAAATCGGCTGTGATCACTTCTTTAGTGGTCAAGATCAGTTTTGAAAAATTACTCCATAAAATGTAAACGTACAAATAACAAACATTTATACCATAAAAAGTTAACACGAGCGAGATGAAGTCCTGTTGAAATTCACTAAAAAACGTTTAACCTTTTCACTACCATACATGACGGAAATTTCCGTCGTCATTCGTCAATGAACGTAACCATGAAATGACACAAATTTTCGTGAAATATATACTACATTTATGTATTTTTCGTCATTTGAAGCTGGAAATTGCGTTAGCAATTCCAGCTTCAAATGACGAAAAATAGAACTCGTACACCAGTATATCTGGATCCTGGCATGTACCCCGGCCTGGAAGTAAAAGGGTTAAAATAAAAATAAACATTTATGCCATGCAAAAATCAGCCGAGAGAATTGTTTTTGAATATTATACAGAATAAGTATGAAAAATAGGTAAAATTAGGGGTTAAAATGCTCTCTGGCGCATTTGATCTGGCGCAATATGGGACATCCATTCAAACGCCTGTGTCAGTAGCTTTGTATTGATATTAAATATATTGTTATAGCTCAAAATTTGACTACTCATTGGGCAAAAGTGTGTAATACGCTCGATTTCTCAAAATCGGACCAAAATCGCACATAGGTCATGTACATTTTTGGCGATATTTCAGTAAAGCAGCGGCAGTTACCAGATCAACAGGTTGATTCTGGGCCCCAAGTATTTCAGCCATGTGAAAATAAAAGTGTTTAAATTATCCTTCCGGGTGACACCTTACCCCTCAACCACGTCTGGTCTAGTATGAAACTTAATAATTTTCAAGCATTTTTTGAAAAAATTGTCTTTTTTGTTTACTAATTGTGAACACATCCAATTATTTAAATGAAATAACATCAGAAGTATCTAAATTGGCAACAACTATAACGCATAGCGATATATCACGTGGTCCCAGCCCTTTGGTTATCTTTAGTAAGGTATACCTCAAATATGAATGGCGGCCATCTTGGATTTTACTAATACACCGGCCCTGAGCGGTTCCCGTCTTGGCATCCACCGCAAATCGAAAGAGTATAATCTGTGCTATATCTGTGCCAAATTTTGTAGCTTTGGAAGAATTTGCCCCAAAATATCCCTAACAGCCCCGACTAGTTGAGGTTAAAGTGAGAGTCTTATCGAAACAGAAAACCATTCAAGACAAGTACATGACACCAACGACACATTGAATCAGTGTTGTTTTAGTGTTGGCTCAACATCTAGGACGCTGGCCCAACGATAAGCCAACATTATCTCAATGTATCTTGTTTGCTGGTTTGCTACACTACTAGCCATGACGTCCTCTCCGAGGCCGTGATTGCTATATTCATTCTACCCGAAAAATCAACATGGCGCTGACTGAAAGCGATCTCAGGCAAGGCTCGAAAAATGTCCATAAATGTTTAATGATTGTATGGAAAATAAACGGAGAATGCGATCTCGTAGCTGAAATGCTACTGATTCTGCAAAAACTATTTTGGACCTGATTATTCGAGGCCAAGTATACGATATGACCCTCCAAAGAAATGTACCACGATCAGTGGATGAAATCTGTTTCAGCCACTGGGGCTATACTGCAACTTCTAGCCATTATATTGGTGGCTGTGAATAGTACTCCAATTGTACTTACTGTATTGCTGGATGCTTTACCTTCTGCGGCGACCATGGTCATCGCCTTCAGCACCCTGTGTGTGGTGGTCTGAAGGCCTGGGTTGACTTCTGCTCGTGTCAGTTTTACCAGGCGGATTCCTGCTGCCATGTCTGCCCTGGTCCAGCACGTTAAAGTAGTCGGCTATGGCCACTACACCACGCTTACACACCTCCATTGGAGGCTCCTGTAGGGGGTTGTCATTGATTACAGCAGACGATGTGTGACTCAGACCGCCCCAGTCCAGCAACTGCAGGTTACCAAAGTTTCTGGGGAGTTTTCTCAGCCTGTTGTTTGCGAGCCATAGGCAGCGGAGACTGACCATGGAACATAAGGAGTCGGGCAACTCACTCAGCTGGTTGATGAATAACAGTAAAGACTCGAGCTTTACCAGGTTAGATATCTGATCTGGAAGCTTTTCTATAGCATTATCACACAGATCCAGAAACTCTAACTCAGTGAGCTCACACAAAATTTGTGGGAATTCTGTCAGTTCATTGTTTGATAGATGTAGACTTGTCAACATTTTAAGTCCAGTCATATTGTCTGGTAGAGACGTCAGCAGGTTGTTGCTCAGAGACAGTCGTTCGAGTCCCTTGAGAAGACCTAGTATTGCAGGCACCTCTTCTATGCCATTAGTATCCAGCATGAGAACCCTCAGGTTTATCAAGCGCCCTATTCCTAGAGGGACATCTCTCAGTCTGTAGTTAATACAGGACTCTCGTTCAGGGCTGAGGTCCAGCACCTCCAGCTCTATCAGATGACACACCTCAGGGGGAAGGTGACCCAGATCACGACCTCTCACCTTCAACTTCTTCATACCTTTGTAAATAGGGTCATCTGTGTCAATCCGCAGACGAAACTTCTTAAGCCGTGCTTGATCCAGAGTATCATTGCCCATCTTGACCACCCTAGCAACAAAGGAAACAGTAAATGTATAGGTTATTCGTAATTATACACAAAACAGTATAAAAATGACAGAATTAACCTCAAAATCTATTCAATTTACAGTGAATGCTACATTAAAATGGAGAGGAATATGTAGAGAAAAGAGTAGATTTGGTCCAGATACAGTTGTTACGATGTAGACCTACTTTAAAAAGGCCCGGTTTAGTCCTATTCAAATAATAAAATCAGTAAGCCTATCCATTGTACGATTATTCTAATGTATAGATCCACCACAGATTTTGCTTTCTGAATTTATTGAGAGTGATGCTTCTAGCACCGTGCTGCTATCACGACGTACCAGATGTCTGGAGATTTATGGTGACAATGACTGCATGAGTGTACAGAAAGCCGACAGCATTATAGCCTAATTGCAACAGTAGTTATACCAACGTTACATACTTTGATTCAACGTTGTTATCACGTCGTGTCCTAAGTTGGATTGTATAAATACTCACTCAATAGTTTAGTGCAATTTAATTGAGTGGGGGTTCATGCACCTCAAAATTATTAGGCAAAAGTAAATAATGGCTACATTGCGAACCAGGCATGCGTTGTCGCATATTTGACCGTGTCAGCTTAATGTCAGAGGGCCATAAATGAATCTAGTAGTTACCAGAGGAGTAAATTTGCAGAGGGAAAAATATGAAATACTCTTTGTCTATTTGTAAAATATGAAATTTATTAAAAAAAACAATTCGAAGGTTGACCTAGATAATTACAGATTAGAGACAAAAAATAAATCTCACCCAGTTTTTACGTATATAGGCCCATTAGACTATAATAATGAGACCTTAACCCCTACAACTTTAGACGTCAGAATCAGACGTCTGCAGACGTCAGATTTCGACTGTAAGAATACAAATTCTGACTGCAAGAGTAAAACTATTTATAATGGCGTAGATCCATACTATAGGTAATTAACCCTTTAATCCCTCACGATGCATTAAAGCATCATTTTACATCCCTGAAAACCGACCAATTTTTTCTACAACTAAGGGGTTTTAGAAAAAAATAATCCATGAAACTGTTTTACCAACTGTCCAATATTTGGCAATTTTTTAAATTTGTAACCCTCTTCAAGTCAGTTTATCCACTACAAGTCGAGAATTGCGACAGCAATTCGCGGATTGTAGTGGATGAAGATGCCAATGAAAAAGTTAGGCTTGAAATGGTTAAGTGAAGCGGAAAGAGCTAACTAAGACACGTATGATGATTTTAAATTGAGAAAAACCCTTTGCTCTCCATGGTTTATACAAAGTACTTCAGCGCAATAAGGTTTTAAAAGTGAATATATTTATCTTTGGATGGGGTCTCTCACATTTTTCATTAGGTTGTTGATCCAGCAAGTTTGATTACAGTTATCACCAGGATGCAAAATCACAGCTTTTCCTACTCCACGCTAAACGATATGGCCACATCTAATACGGACAACAGCTAGTCGTGTATTTCTAGAGACGTGTCGGAATTGTCACAAGTCAGTCATGAGAGCAAAACTAAACAAATTACAGCATGCCCTCGATGCCTAAGTGGTGTTTAATGTAGCGTTGTGCCAAAATAGGAGAGTAGAATCAACAGCTTGCAGTGTAAAACAGAAGATATGAAAACCCGTAAAAGTAATGTTTACCCAGCACATCATACGCCCTCGTTTTGATGACTAACCTTTGCCTGGCTGTTTCTCCTACTTTTAATTTTACAATCCGTCCCAATTAAGACTCGTGGGAGTGAGTTATAAGGTAATACGTCAGACTGAGCTGATATGAGCCGGTTTAGTTGGTTACCACGCTCCTGTATTGGGATAAGGCTGTGATGTGCTCCTGGTGACGTGCTCTCAGGGAAGACACACAGATTATGGGACATATTGACCAAACATTGAATGAGTGTTAGGCCTACGTCTGAGACGTAGGCCTAACACTCATTCAATGTTTAGTTCTCATTTTGTTTTTGTGTGTATACTCACACTAGTTCACTCCCAATCTCTATCACACACACGTACACATGCACACAGGAGAGTCCACAAGACCTTCACAACACAAACAACACGCATTAAACTCTGCAGCTTATGAAAAATAGTGTCTCCAATATAAAAAATATTATTATAATTACAGGGCTCATAGGACATTGTTGCATATTCACACGGCGTAAATGGGTAGGAAACGTACGTTTCGTGATTGCTAGTGATAAGGGTATTCTATTCCAGCCTATATTACCTCCTAACGAAATGACGGTGTGGGAGTCTTCTGGAGTAGAATACTGTATTTGGGCCCCAGAGACCTGCAGTTTCAAATCATTTTAAATCTGGGAGAGCTCCATATTAGTACGAACTTTCCACAAACAACACCTGATTTTTTTACTGTTTTCTCTTTGTGCTATGCCAGGCTATGGCTAATCGTCCTTCCAGTAATTGGTCTGTCAAATTGTGCTTTTGTATAGCTGTTGGTCGATGCTGTTATATAGTGCAGTGTCCTACCACGACATCCACCCATTCAAGACCTGATCACCCATGGGAGATCAATTAAAGATGGTTTTTTACTTGCGTAAATTGTCGACAGCATTGGCTAAAGACACGCATCTGGTGGAAAAAATTAATTAACACTTGTAATCAATGGTTTAGCTCTCTATTTTCTTCTACTAACGTTGGATACTACACTTCTAATGTCGTGGATTGACAGATTTTTCTATATTATCTCTTTTCCGATTATTTCTGTTGTTAGAAGAAAAACAAATGTTAAAAACATAGTGCCTAATTATATTAATGAAACACATTTCGGACTCACTGACTCATGCACTCATGCACTCATGCACTCATGCACTCATGCACTCATGCACAATCAATCAATCAATCAATCAATCAATCAATCAATCAATCAATCAATCAATCAATCAATCAATCAATCAATCAATCAATCAATCAATCAATCAATCAATCAATCAATCAATCAATCAATCAATCAATCAATCAATCAATCAATCAATCAATCAATCAATCAATCAATCAATCAATCAATCAATCAATCAATCAATCAATCAATCAATCGATCAATCAATCAATCAATCAATCAATCAATCAATCAATCAATCAATCAATCAATCAATCAATCAATCAATCAATCAATCAATCAATCAATCAATCAATCAATCAATCAATCAATCAATCAATCAATCAATCAATCAATCAATCAATCAATCAATCAATCAATCAATCAATTAATCAATCAATCAATCAATCAATCAATCAATCGATTGATCGATCGATCGATCGATCGATCGATCGATCGATCAATTGATCAATCAATCAATCAATCAATCAATCAATCAATCAATCAATTGTGTCTACCACATATCCTGAACATAGATTAAAATTTGAACAGATTTCGATTCAATGCAATCAATACGTAACACTATGCATAACCAAGATCTAAATAAATGAATCGGGCTTTAGGCCATCTTTGTGCACATATAGGCTAAACTAGGCAAGGAGAACCTCCTGAGGATGGTGAGATGAATGATGTGACACTGTCCTCAGGACACAGGATTCGAAATTCGAGCCCTGGCGGTCTGAGGCCGAGCACGCTACCTCTCGATCACGGAGGCTCCCCACAATACTGAGTTTCACATGTGGATGGAGAAGAAACATTTTTGTTTCTTTCAAATCGCCGAGACCGGGAGCAGAACCCCGAACTCTAGCGTGGCAGCGGTACTAACCACTACCCTATGGCCCCCGCCCTAACCAAGATCTAAAGCCTTTTCGAGTAAAATTAAACCACTATGGAAATTAGGTAATTAAATGCCTAATCAATCGCATATAAACTGTGTGTGATGTTATAAACAAAAGAATAGCCATGTAATAAAATCGAGCTCCTACTAGGTAAGGTTACACGATCATGGCCAGATATAGTGATGTAATCAAATAAACTGTACTCTTTTAGCTTATTTGTGTTATTTAGAGCTATATGGTTGCAATTTCCAGCTTTATATATCAGACAAACGATTTTTTAGAAAAAAAGGCACTGAACTTTCATATGCTTTATAGCTTGATAATATTTTTATAATGTGTCAAAAAAAACTCGTTGTAAGTCGTGATTGTAGATTAAACTAATAAAACCAAGTCAATCCACAGCAACACTAGTATAAATATATAACAGAGCTTCCTGGAGGATTTTGTGTTTATTGGGAGGAGTTGAGAGTGATTGGGGGGAGGAGTTGCTGTACGAATGGTCAGTTTTAGGGGGTGGAAGACTCCCACTCTAAGAGGGCCTCCAGTAACGTGATTTTCTATACTAGTTCTATATTTATATTGTGTAGTAGATAAAGTTGTGTCTCGCTGACGTGATTTACGTCATCGAGTGGATTAAATTGTTATAATGAAGACCAATGATATTAAAATCTCAATTTTTTTTTATTCAAGTGCTATTATTTTTATTGGGGGTAAAAGGGTTTATTATAAATCTACAGAAGAACCTACAGAGATCGGTCAGACTGCTGAGTATGTCTTCTTGACCTAATCTTTCGCCCACTCAGTTCACCCACATGTACCGTGTAAAGCCACGTCTATAATCTCTTAAGTAACTTACCTAAGCCTTTACATCGCTAAGTCAGATAAATACGATTCTGCTGAAATTTATGAGTTTATAGCGATTGATTTTTTCCCGCTTGAAGTTGTGCCACGCTTTCCAGTAGCGAAAAAATACATCTGGGACAAAAGTCAGTTAATCTAAATTATCGATTATCATTCTGATTTTAGGTCTTATAACAAACGTTCTCATACATTTCCCTGGCACATGAGGGTGTGTCCGACGTGTTATAATCATGTGATGAACGATATCTGATCACTCATATATTTTTCTTCCACCTGGTATTTCATTGTGCGACATTGTACTAGTCTAATTATGTAACCGGTGATTCAAGTACACAATAGTGCATGTGATATGAGTGCGCAAGTTAAAGAAGATAACAAATGATAAAACCTGTAAAGTTTACAGTGATAAATACTGCACGTAGCAGACACGAAGCCTTGATCAAATGGTGGCTTAATGTTGGCCCACTATTTGCCACGTTGGACCAATATTATTCGCTCACAATCGTGTGTCCACTGGTAACTTATATTTTTTACATCACATATGTCATGTGCCAAATAACAAATTGGTTATTGATATCGAACTGTTTTTCGTACAGATGAAGCCTTATAACTCATCGCATCACACGAGCATTACTATGTTTAATTAAATAATACGAGAGAAATATACATGTATATTTAAATTTACTGCTTTGTTATGTTGTTAGCGTAAAGATATCGAAGGGGTGAATCAGTATTATATACAAACATGACATGAATATTAGGTGAGAGGGAGGGGGGGGGGGGGTTGACAAGACATACATGGTAAATTAATACTTCCAACCTGATTCCAAAACTGCATGTTTATTTTACACAAATAAAAATCCACACGACAATATTTCCTTACCCGGTCCATATCGGCGGCAGGGGGTGTACCATCATCATGTTGACCAGCTTGTCCAGTCACAATGCGTGCTTGTTGGTCTTCTCCTCACAGACGCAAACACTGACAGACAATGCCGGTTGTGTGGCATACTAACACAGCCACTAGCACGAGTACCGCCAACAAATAGCCATATTAGCTTTCACTGGGTACTCGTTTATTCTCCTAAAAATTCCTGGCGCGCGGCCACACATTCACTCGGTGCATGCTCGTGAAAACACTTTCACTGCTCCGCATTACGCTGAAAACTTTGACTCATCTATTATTTTGTGCGACCTTTGTTCAAGTTCTCTGTACTGATAGGTTTGTCATTATGTCTGAACGTTAGTTGTTTCTTGTGTGGTGGGGTCTGGGAAATAGCTAAAAACAGGATCAAGCGTCTGCACGTAATGAGCGGGTGGATCAAGACGCACCCTTTAAATACCACAGTCAGGGAATGAATATTACTAACTGGCAAGCTGACGCTAAATTGCAGCGTTGTGTCAATTTTATATCAATGTTGTGCCGGCGACGTATACGTATGTACAACAGTAATTCAACGTTGACACAACGAAAGGTTGATCAAATAACACCCTTTAAATTATACGGTCAAGAAGCACCATTTAAATCCTACATTCAGGAAATAAACAACACTAAACATGGTAAATCACAATCTGACGTCAGGAATTGCTGCAACATTGTGTCAACATTGTACGGATGCTGAACCCACGTCGTATGCATCGGAATAACATGAATACAACGTTGACACAGCATTTCGTGTCTATCCACTTGAGTATCAACACTCACTGTTTTCTAATCAGTATTGAACGTTACGTCTCCAGGATACGTGTAAAAGCGTCAAATAAGAGGATCAGTACTCTGAAAACAAGTACCCCTTTCTCGACACACCCTCTCACACTTGTCAGAACCATTTGAGGCCAGGGTCGTGTGCCGTGATAATAATCAAACACTGTTTATATATCCCTTTGATTGCTAAGTTTTTTAGTTCAAATTTTAACCCACTTCAAGTTGTGTCTCGCTCACACGCTTCACAACTTCAAGTGAGTGAAAATTACTCATATTTGTTTAATTTGAGACCAAACATTTGCAAATTTTGATGTCTAAATACTCGGTTCCATACTAATAACAGTGATTTGATCAGCTAATAAAACAAATTAAAAACGAATATTGTTGTGCTTAGGGGTCCGGCGTTAGTATACATTGGAATAATGACTTGAGTTGTCCGATGCAGTATTCATAACGGCACATATATTACACACGCCAACTAATTTTATACTTATAAGCAAATTGACCAGTTCACCTACGTCAAAATTGATACCGTTAAGCGGATAAATAAACATAAAACGCATAACTTATAGTTCCAAATGATATTATCTGTGGTCTTCCGCTATGTAAACCTCAGGATGCAAAAGGTGCCTTATTGACACAATCAGAGATAGTCACACAATCACATTTGTTGGACATTAATCTTAATAACTTAGATTGATTGCTTGGTAGTATCATATCGATCACACTCATTTATTACATCTCTGACAAAGGAAAATCCATTACATTTTGGGGATGATCTGGATTATAATCCTGATCCAGGATCCGGATTTCTTATTTACGATCCGGATCTTGCGGTGGAGGTTTGCAGCCTCTGACTCATTGACTAGTTTATTTTATAAGACTAGATCATTTTCATTTACAGGGCCCGTATTCTTGTACAAGTAACGATATGTCGAGGGCTTCTGATTGGTCGAGATGGCCATCTCGACCAATCAGAAGCCCACGATATATTATGTGTGTTGGGAATCGCGAAGGTAGAAATTCACAGCTCACAGTGAATGACAATATGCTAATATTATCCGGAAGCTAAAGGGTGCAATAAATAGTTCACGCTGCTCCTTATTGCTTTAGTAATTTGTCTTATATTGATTAATATTAGTGTTGACCCCGTCAAATTAACGAGTGCCTGCAACACATAGTCTCGTCGTTTCAAAGGGGAAACTGTGTGTTAATAGTGTCATCTTATTAAACATATGTGTGTACATGTATATGGCAGGTGGGTATGTATGGTGTGACAAACATACCATATAATGCATTATTAAACGTACAACGGCCAGCGTCTCGTGCTGTTGCAGCTCTGACCGCTACGATACTCGTTCTTAATTTTCAGACAACGATGTATTACTAACATGCGCATCTTTTTCGAAAATATACACTGTTTGAAACTGTTATTAAGTCCAGAATATGTTGATCATTTATTTATATGTTACGGGGCAGTAGCAATTATAATGTTAAGGTTACACGACGTCTTCTATTCCTTTTATAATACGCTATTAACATATTCGATTATTCGGCAATCAATCATATTTAGGGAACAAATCGTTCTATCAAATTGGTATGTGGTTGTTCCATATAAAAATCGCGATTTGGAATTTGAAGGGTTAATCGATATTGTAAACGGTGGGTTTGTTCCGGGAAGGGCAGACGCATTGAGAACTAAATCAAAGCATTAACCCTTTAAGCTTGTATACACGATACAAGTTATGTAACAAGTGACAAGTTTTATAACGCAAAAATATAATTTTTAGAGGGGCATACGCCAGTGGGCGTTTTGTCCTCTTTGTCATTAAATGCGATATTTCATTTAGTTCATCTGTATTGTGTTGTATTTCTTATCATGTTTTATTTCTAATGACAATAAATACCATTTGAATTGAATTCACATTGGACCTATGTCAGTTCAATGTTGGCTCAATGTCGTAAGCTGTAGTCTAACATTCAAACAAAATATGTTTGGCTTTTTTCAGCTTATTTTTACATGGTATCTATTTTAGTATTTTATTCTGGAGTGTGAACACCTTGGTATATAATTATTTTTAAAAGAATAAGGTCAAGGAAAATAATTGTTGCTTCATATATAAATAATTGAATAATGGATAGATTTAATTTTCAACGTTTCGATGCGGTTGCTGAAGTGATATACTTCCCATATAGATATTTTATATCTATATATATTACGTAAATAGAGGTGTATGGCGCAATGATAAGAGTGTGACGCTTTGCCGATGTCGCTGCCTGGCGTGCGGTTTCGAGCCCGCTTGGTGCAGGATTTTCGGAGAAATATCATGTTTTTCCCCTCTCAAACTTGGGAAATTGTTTCGATGTTGTGTCCTTGTGCATTTTACCCTTGAATGCTTCACTTGACTCAAGTGAAAATGAGTACCTTGTAGAACAGAGATGGCTATGTGTACGATAAGTTTAATGCGCCGAAATAGCTGCAGGACTATATGCTCTCCGCCGAGTTGAAATGACACACTAATGAACAGGTTCAGTGACCAGGGTTTAAAAATGTGCAGACGGGTGATAGGTCTTCGGACTTGATATCGGACTATAAATCTGCACCTTTACCTTTTTTGTGAAATATGCTAAATATTCTCAATATTTTTTTTGACTATATATTTAGCTTGTCCTTGTACAACAATGAACCCTAACCCAGTTGATTTATCAAATTTATTTTTATAAAAATAATTAAACCACCTACCATTTCTTTTGGCTTTTAAGAAAAAATGATGTTTTTATTGTACTTTGATCAATTTAAAACAAACCCAAAATAATATGTGCACTTTCTAATACATTCACACTAACAAATATGAGTTACTCAGCATACTTTGCCAACAATATACATACAATATGCATGTTTGTAGACACACATCTCACATACATATATATATCAACCAACTCTCTTGGCACCACATTATTTTAATCGAATGTAACCAGGTAACAACTCCGATATGCAGCTCGTTTCTTCCGCATTTTGTCACAAGCACATATGTACCTGAAAAAACTCACAGCTGAATGAATCATGGTCATTATTTATTTTAATTAATTATAACAGTCTTGACAAATACACAAAACGGTGTAATTTATGCATTCACGTATCATGTTTCTTGTAATGATTAATAATATATACTAATATTCTTTTCACTCACTACTACACATGTATCACGAGTGTAATACTAAAAAACGTGATTCCTATTAAAGCGAATGACCCGGTACCTCACCCAAAAGGATGGAGGTGAAAATAGGGGAATAGAGCTGGGTTAAAAAGCTTGATAAGTCAGTTTAATTTTTTTTAGTTTTTTGTGATTAAAATTGGCATTGCCAACTCGAACTGGTAAATAAAGTCAGCACTGAAGGCGCCACCAATGTATATAGGCCTACTTGCCCCTCATATCAGCGAATACTGTGGACAACAGAGTTCCTTAGGCGACATCTGGTGACTGACTGCCTAATTTTGACCACCCAGGAACATAAAAAACAACACAGTTGTACTTGGATAATACCCACATCCTACAACGTACAAATAAAAAACAGTATAGATTTGGCAAAAAGACATTTATAGCATACCATAACTTTCTATATAGTGTCCATGCTATAATAGCCCGTACACCTTGGATAATAGTAAATAATAAAGTCAGTGTGCATTTTAAATGTATCAAATGCCGAAAATGCCAGTACACAAATAAAATGTTTATTTGTAAGTAACATGGTTAATGTTTTTCAGTACATGTATAATGTGGTTTTAAACCTGCTTTCAGTCATAATAATTTTAGTATGATCATATTCTCAAAGTCATCGCCATAGCAGAACAAATGTATCGAGCGATTTATTTCAGTGATGAGTATGTGATAAGCAAAATTGTATGTACTGTAATATCAATAATAGCTATATATTTTTTAGGTTTTTACGCTTTTACGCTTTTTTGCTACTGTGCATAATAATATGCACTTATTTTATTCCTGCATTTGGAAACGGATAGGTTGTTATCTATAGATCGCGGCAATTCCATTTAACTTTATTTTAATTAGTTACCATGTATATTCAAAATATACTGTTTCATATATATATCATGGGAATGCCGCTTAGCGTGATTTCAAGTGTATGTACCATTTACATTTTCATCTGATATTTTACAAAAGCTAACCCTCTTGTATATACGTGTGTATATATCTATCTATGAAAATGGTGAAAATAACACTCTTGATATATAATAAAAAATAGACTATTCATTTTACTGTACGCTTTACTTATTTCATTATTTATATAAACACACATAATTATTTACGATTTTAATAAATAAATAAGTATCATTATATTGTTCGATATTTTTGTAAGCAAGTGTGCGCATTTCTGTATTATTATCTTACCACATCGTGTTTGTAGCTACAGCGATGCTGTACTCATGGTACTGCGTGCGTCAAATAAATACATAATGGAATGTACATGTATATAGTAATCAAACAGGATAAATACAATACGAATAATACAAATGCACCCAAATGCTTACAAATCAGTCTAAATTAAGCAGAAAAAATAGATTTTCTTTTGTAAAAGAGCGGTTTATATGTTAATAATTACAATTGATTAATGAGTATTTTTTATGACTATTTTCTTTGTTTCTCATGTTGCTTTCCTTCACAGTTTGCTCATGTTTCATTCCAGGGCTATTGCACAAACTGTCTTGATGGTTCATTGGTAGCAAATGTCACGTGGATTTGAATCATCGTGAATTAGGAAGTGAATAGCCTTATCAAATGTCAAGCTATGGCAGATATAATGAGAGTTTGACTGGAAATACATAATGCATCTATCTCATATATACAATCAACCAGAAAATAATACCACCAAAACTGTACAGCTGTTTCACGTCTGTTAGGTGTCGAGCAAACGAGTGGATTGCAATAGATTACCATGACACTTTCTACACGTCATTAATATGCAATTCATTATGAAACACAGTAGATAATTGAACCCTTACGTCGTTAATTACGATTATAGTCTTTGGGAATAAAATTGGTGTTAAAAATCAAGATTTGCAATGTTTGGATTCAAATTAAGCAAATATGAGTAATGTTCACCATGTTCACCCACCTTAAGTTGTGGGTCGCAGTAGCGAGACACAATTTCAAGTGGGCGAAAATGTAGCGCTTATTTAATTTACCGCTTTAAAGGTTATAACTTGTCCCAATTGTTAGGTACTCATTTGTGCCAAATGCTTTCAAGTTTTTTTTATTTTGACAAAAATGCGTCCTACAACAGGACCAGATTGGAATGTAATAAAGAAGACTGTGCATTAATAACTAGTAAACTACCCAATAACAACCCATATAAACATTATACTATTTCACACTATTCCCCTGTGGTGCGCCCAAAATTTCAAATTTAATAACATGTATATTTGATGTAGAGCTGCCCGAAATTATTTATTTCAAAAATACTCCAGCCCCCACCCTCTGTAGATTGAATGGTGGCCCCCTTATGGTACAAACGCATATGTATTTTTATAAAATCTATTGTTTCCCACACACGGCAAATGTTTAGATATATTGCCTTTCATTGAGTCTACTACTGTTCACGCTTTCTAATATCTGATAACACATGTTTATCATTATTATGATAATTCAACTAATGGTCTATAATATTCAAGTAATATACCAGAATAATTTATCATCATATAACGAGGACCCCGCGGCTGACCATCTAATGAATGTGCTCTCTATACGAGATACGTGTCAAATCCCAGCAATAACACCGCACCTTGGTGTCATGATGTATTAACCCTTACAGTGCGGGGATCGAGTATTTATGTGTTTAATAATCCCCGCACTGTAAGAGTAAACATATTTATATAAAGGCAGTACACCTATAACAAATGCATTCAAATGATGATATCTGTGGTGATTTTTAATTGAAAAGACTATTTAGTCTTCATGGTTTATACACAAATATTTCAGCGCTTTAAGGGTTAATGTTGGACCCGTGTCATGGACTGTGAACCGGCCTTGTGTCAACGTTAGGTCAACATAGCGTGCTTGTTGGGATGTTGTAAATCAGTGACTTGATTAAGCAGGCCACCACTGAATTACTAGGGGGGGGGGGGGGGGGTCGTGTAGTTTTTGAACTGGACAAATTATTTATTTCACTTCCTGTCTGAAATAGTTTATTAATTTCACACTCTGCCTCAGGCAAAATATTTATCTCACTTTCTTAGAATGTCTTTTATTGTCTAAGAAATTGGATCTGAAACTAGGCTTAGTATTGATGTGGAGGTCAAGGAGACGAGCAAAGCGATGCTTCACAAATTTATTGATCATTAGATGTTAGCTATTAAAAGTTTAATTTCGAGGTCGAAATTTTCTCGAATAGGTGGCATATATCGTCAGGATCGTGGAGCTGAATATAAAGCTTCGCCACCAGGTCGGGCTATGAGTCCTGACTTTAGTCACCACGTTACTCACTGTACTCAAGTATCCCCCTCCCTCTGTAACAATTGTATCTGTGTTTCTTGGTGAGCTAAACTTGTCATTTTGACTACCCTATCTTTGGAATTTCATACTGATTTTTATATGCAGTTTTGTAGCCCGGATTGTAGTTTATATATGTTAATTTTAAAGTCCAAGTGTTTTACGAATATTTTTCTAAACTTTTCTAAATTTGACTAAACTTTCTCATGTTATTTTGTAATCTTGGCCAATGTGCCTTATTATTTCACATGTCCATCTGGGGCATCTTCTGATGAGAAAGCTCGTATTTTTGTTATATCTCAGATCGCTATAGTTATTTCATAATTCCATAAATTCTAATCTAATCTTAGTATTCTCAAACTGTAGTGTCTCATTTTCTGGCCAAAATGTATCAGCAGGAAGTTTGGAGGAAACCACTGTGATTGGTTAGTTTTATAGGCCACCCTGTACCCCCTTCTCACTATTTAAGCAAAAACCCGCGTTTTGGCGCCAGTGAGTTCAGTTCTACCAGTACACCAAGATGTAAGCTACTATATACCACAATAAACAAGTTCAAGACAGATTTATCGTCACTTCATCCTCCGCTCACACATACACGGCCCACGGGACAACGCGACACCTGCTTCGCATCAATGTCCGTCAACGACCGTCAGAGCGATCGACGATAATTAGATGATGCCGAGCGAAGTGACGCAAATTTTTATTTCAAGGGCCACATGTCCACAGGTCCTACAGACAATTATTTATGTCATGAAAATTCGGTCTGAAAATATTTATTTCAAAAATACCCCAGCTCCTCCCCCTCCACCTCCTGTAGATTGAATGGTGACCCTCTAAAGGTACAGATCAATATGAGTCTGTCAGCTCTTGTCGCGAAGTGTTCCGGGGATTCCCCGATTGTGACAACACTGAGAAAACTGCACCGAGCCAATGCTCGCTCAATGCTGGACCACCGTCAATGACGTTGGCTCAGCATTGATCGACCCTTGGACCATTTTTGTCTTAATACAGCGTAGGCTGCTTATGTGCTCAATAATCTCTTGGTTTCGTATCTGGTTATGCACTGTGATAGGCCTACACTGAGCTAACGTTACATGTCTATTGTGGGTATAACACAGATACACATGGTTATAAAAATGGAGTTATGTTAGAGGTAAGAAGCGAGTATCGAGTCTAGAAAAGCGAGTATCGAGTTTCAAAAAGCGAGTATCGAATTAAAAAAGCGAGTATCGAGTTAAAAAAAGCGAGTGTCAAGTTTTAAAAAGCGAGTATCGAGTTAAAAAAGCGAGTATCGAGTTATGAAAAGCGAGTATCAAGTTAAAAAAAGCGAGTATCGAGTTAAGAAAAGCGAGTATTGAGTTTTAAAAAACAAGTTTCGAGCTTGAAAAAGCGAGTATCGAGTTAGAAAAAGCAAGTATCGAGTTAGAAAAAGCGAGTATCGAGTCTGAAAAAGCGATTATCGAGTTTGAAAAGCGAGTATCGAGTTTGAAAAAGCGAGTATTGAGTCTGAAAAAGCGAGTATCGAGTTTGAAAAGCGAGTATCGAGTTTGAAAAAGCGAGTATCGAGCTAGAAAAAGCGAGTATCGAGTCTAAAAAAACGAGTATTGAGTTAGAAAAAGTGAGTATCGAGTCTGGAAAAGCGAGCATCGAGTTTGAAAAGCGAGTATCGAGTTTGAAAAAGCGAGTATCGAGTTCGAAAAAGCGAGTATCGAGTTTGAAAAAGCGGGTATCGAGTTTGGAAAGCGAGTATCGTGTCTAAAATATTTGGGTGCGTACTTCATGCCCTATAAAGATTATATATTTTTGGTGATTATTATATATTGCTATAATATTTCTGAACGTAGCCGCTGCTTCATGAGAAATGATTTACTGTAATGCGCGATTGCCAAAACTTCATATGTGGTGTCTAATGGATATAGTGTAGGCCTATGTCATTTTCTTAACACCAATATATTTTTCTAGTTAGGCCACTGTGTTTTATTTCTCTGTTTTAGATCACAAAAAATCAAAATCTAATGAGGGAGGGCGGTAAAAAAACATTTAAAGGGACCCCTTGGGATGAGACTTTTTCAATGTTGTCAATTTTGAAAATTTAATTTATATGAAGCTATTTAGCCTACTGATCTTAACTGAAAATACAAAAAATTCAAAAAAATCATTTTAAAGTACCGAAAAAGAGTGAAATAGTTGTATTTCCAGGTCGTTTATTGCCATGTAAACAAAACAAGTCAGCAATATTCAGCACTTTACATCACATATTCCCACGTATCAGACGGTAAGATCAGAGCAGTCGCCGCTAATTGGTGTCTTATAGTCAGGACACGGGAGGACACACCTGCAGCACTGATTGTCCACCCAACGCTGGGCCGATGCCATCAGCATGTGGCCCAATGCTGTGAAAACATTCAATCGTCCTTCAGGTATACAAATAGTTTGTTTGGGTTACTTCTGGTTTCACAGAAATGTTGATTAAAAATATTTGTAAAATTAAAAAAATTCTGAAAAAAATAAAAACATGATCCATGAGATACGCTACTTCAGTACGGAATTAAAAACAAAAATTGATGTCATCCCAAGGAGCTTCAATAAAATCATTAAATGCTCTCCCCAAACTGGACTTTTTACTTTAATATTTTACAATGTCATAAAAAATGAGGTATGACTGCAAATAATGGATACATATTAGTTCTATAAGTTACTACAAGTGGTATTATATACAAAAGTTTTCATATTCAAATTTTCCCGGAGGGGGGTATGCCTCCTGACCCCAGTCTATGCGCGCCGCGCTGAACCCGAGCCACCAGTTACCATGATGCTTTCTCATTTTTCTGGGGGAAACCCTGATACAGGTGGATATCACATAGGCCACACACCAATAGACTTAGAGCGGATAAATGGTGAGCGACAGGTTATCTAGTGCCGGGCAGTGATCAAAAATTATTTAAAAAAATTGTCAGTAATCTAAACATTCTTACAAAATGCCTCTTACATTGGTTTCCCTAGGCTTCTGAATGTGAAAAAATGGCTTTTAAAGACATTATTACACTGGACTACAATGTGTCGTTTTTCTGGCGCAACATTTGTTTTGTTCCCAATAACTTTGTTACTAAGTGTCTATTTATAGGGCCAAAGCGACACAATAATCTTCCTTTTGGTTAGACCTTGAGAATAGGTGGATGTTGGCGCTAAATGTCCAAACCTTTCACCGCCGAATCCCTGAAGCCTGGCCAACCCCAAGCTCGTATCTCCAGATGAGGGGGTGAAAACATATTTCGTTCTAAACATACCAGCAAAATCGCATACGATTTCACCAACATTTGACACAGGCTAGTCTTGGGCTCGCTAATAGATTGAAACATATAGGGTATACATATCTCATGATTAAGACACAATTTAAATGTATTTGGTTGATTAACAAAAAACGATTAGTAATGTTGTGCTTTGTTGAGGTAGCGCCGCAAGGTCAGGTCAAGGTCATCTCAGGGCAGCTTGCAAATTAGACACCGGCGGAATATACTATATCTTACACTCTTCGAGATCACTGTAAACCTCAGATAGATATTGTGGACTCGCATGTGTATAAAGTACCGAATGCAAAAGGGTAACTGCATCACGCAGATATACATATTAAACCGACGCAATGTTAGGCCAACGTCACCATCGATGGCCTAACCCCTGCTTCAGCGTTGGGGTTTGTAAGTTTTTTGGGCTGAGTTTCTCACGTGGCGTCACGGGCATCACTTGACATCTGCGGTCAGAGGTCATTCACTTTATCTGTCATCAGTGTCACAAGCTTACAGCAGATAACTCTGTGACTGATCTCACAGGTGGGAATGCTGGTGTGATGGTGGGCCAGCGTCCTAGGCAGTGGGCCAGTTTTTTTTCTTCTAACTCGATACTCGCTTTTTCTAACTCGATACTCGCTTTTCCAGACTCGATACTCGCTTTTTCTAACTCGATACTCGCTTTTTCTAACTCGATACTCGCTTTTCCAGACTCGATACTCACTTTTTCTAACTCGATACTCGCTTTTTCACACTCGATACTCGCTTTTTCTAACTCGATACTCGTTTTTTCAAACTCGATACTCGCTTTTTCTAACTCGATACTCACTTTTTCTAACTCGATACTCGCTTTTTCTAACTTGATACTCGCTTTTCCAGACTCGATACTCGCTTTTTCTAACTCGATACTCGCTTTTTCTAACTCGATACTCGCTTTTCCAGACTCGATACTCATTTTTCTAACTCGATACTCGCTTTTTCTAACTCGATACTCGCTTTTTCTAACTCGATACTCGCTTTTTCACACTCGATACTCGCTTTTTCTAACTCGATACTCGTTTTTTCAAACTCGATACTCGCTTTTTCAGACTCGATACTCGCTTTTTCTAACTCGATACTCGCTTTTTCAAACTCGATACTCGGTTTTTCAAACACGATACTCGTTTTTTCAAACTCGATACTCGCTTTTCAAGACTCGATACTCGCTACTCGAAGAAAAGAAACCCTCATAAAAATGTGTACAGTGCGGAAGAGTCCGGTTCTTGGTCTGTGTCAGTGTGAGCTCTCTAGCCGGCGAAGTTTGCGGATTACTCTCTGTACTTTTAGTTCTGTAGGCCTGTCTCCGAGACCTGTCACTCCCATTTCAATCTCTTGACACATATTCCAACATTTCATTCCTATCCGCTCCGGAGCTTGGTTTTGATTATCAACTGAACTTTCTGTAGCTGTTGACAGGATTCGCCTCGGCGTCTTCTGCTACGCAATACGCTTATCGATACGGCCGGTAACTGGGGGAGAGGTTCGTATTTCACATAATTATTGTGTAGCATGCTGTTTTATGTCTGTTATTCAAATGCCTAGTAGTGAGCCGGTCATATATATATCAATAATAAATCATCAATCCACTGTTCGTAGTTATTCACCAGGTGGCTCTTATCATTACTATCTCCGTAATCCGCAATGCTTCCTCTGTAGGCCTTCACCTACTACCCAGGCCCTAGGGTAGTGGTTAGCACCGCTGCATTTCACGCCAGAGTCCGGGGTTCGGTTCCCGGTCTCGGCGGTTTGAAAGAAACAAAAATGTTTCTTCCCCATCCATGTGTGAAAGTCAGTATTGTGGGGAGCCTCCGTGACCGAGAGGTAGCGTGCTCGGCCTCAGACCGCCAGGGCTCGAATTTCGAATCCTGTGTCTGGAGGACAGTGTCATCTCAATCATCTCACCATCCTCAGGAGGTTCTCCTGGCCCAGTTTAGCCTATATGTGCACAAAAGTGGCCTAAAGCCCGATTCATTTCATTTCATTTCATTTACCTACTACCCTGCTGACATCGCAAGGCTCTGACCATGGAGATAGTAAAGGAGGAGTTGCAGCTTGCCCAAAATGTTTTCGCCGAGCGCGTCTGTGCCTGGGTCATAAACATATCGCATAACAATGATAGTGGGGAGGAGGGTTAGACGCCATGATCCAGAATTTGTCACTGTTGTAGCGAGATCCAACATTAAACCAGCATTGGGTAGTATATCGTGCTGACTGGGATTGTTGTTGTATTTTTCCTTACAAAGGGTGATTTTAAACCTTTACTGTCTTAATGGTTAAACCTGATATATTGAGACAACCTTAGTTGAATTATAGAGGTAGAAACCAGAGACTTCTTTGTAGTCTGTGGTAGAAACATCACGGGATGTGAATGCGCTTGTGATTACTTCAAACGTTTTCACTTAAAGGCCGAGATACACTCTTCGCAGTTTCCGTGGAAAACCCGGCATGTTAGATTTATTAACTGGCCCCTGTGACCTGTTGGTGACAGGCGTGTTGACAGCGTGATAGTGTGCAGGCTGCTGCTCATCTCACACACACCATGCACACAAATGTAATAAAGCAGCCCCTTGGGATGACATCAATTTTCGTTTTCAATTCCGTACTCAAGTGTGTATCCCACGGATCATGTTTTTATTTTTTTTCAGAATTTTCATATTTTTACAAATATTTATAATCAACATTTCTATGAAACCAGAAGTAACCCAAACAAACTAGTTTTATACCTGAAGGACGATTGAATGTTTTCACAGCATTGGGCCACATGCTGATGGCATCGGCCCAGCGTTGGGTAGATCCTCCCGTGTCCTGACTATAAGACACCAATTAGCGGCGACTGCTCTGATCTTACCGTCTCATACGTGGGGATATGTGGGGTAAAGTGCTGAATATTGCTGAATTGTTTTGTTTACATAGCAATATACGACCTGGAAATACAACTATTTCACTCTTTTTCGGTGCTTTAAAATTGTTTTTTTTTCACTTTTTCGTATTTTCAGTTAAGATCAGTAGGCTATAGAGCTTCATATAAATTAAATTTTCAAAATTGACAACATTGAAAATGTCACATCCCAAGGGGTCCCTTTAATAATAAAACTATCTATATATAGCAGATAGGGCCTACATAAATTATTTTAAAAATCAACCCTTTGAGTGGTTTATTTAACTTTATCGAACGTTATTTTAAATGATAAAAATCTAATATGGGGTTTTGAACAATTGGTTTTAAAATGTTTACAAAACAATAATGTTGGTTTCAATAAAAATAATCACTGATGGTTTGAACTATATATAAACCAATTGTTCTTTTTCACAATATCACATTATCTCACTCTCTGACAAAAAATAATGTGCGATGCGGCTGTTCAGATGGATCACATAATTATGGTGTCAGATATCATCACTAGATGAGACACAGTAAATAAATGATTCAGTAACAAATCCGCACCTCTTCGACTATGGGTTAGAAATGACGTTTCACATACAATGGCTTTAAAATGTACTATTTCCCTAGCCTTTCCTAAGCCAACGCTCATGTCTGCAGTCCACCAATATGATACAACGTTTTAGAAAGTTTGGCTGGTCCTGTATACTTACACTCCACCAGTAGTCCTCAGAAAAAATATCATAAATATTAAAATGCTATTTTAATATTGTTTACTCATTACAAGGATACTAGGGTATGCAAAAAAATAACACTCAAATGATTCAACAAGTACATTTAGGTGGGGGGATTTTGAACATAGTCTTTTGTTGGAGAGGGCTCTTGTTTTGACGAGGGACATAAAAGCTCATAATTAGCGTAGAACTTCGAGTTAAACGGGTTAAATATCGTTCAAATTGTCTTCGTGTGATCTAGATTGACTCACGACCTCCTAAGTAGTTAACATGGATTATTACAGAATAAAACTGGACTAAACATATGTCAATTTACACACTTTTTCCTAAATTTTACCAAGTGCTGATGGCCGCCATCTTGGACGCCATTTTAAATAACTGAAACCAATAAGTGTGATATTGTTTTTGTACTGATACAAATCCGTTATCGTTAATAATGAATAATTTGTTATAAATAATCATTTTGTCCCTATTGACATTCTAGAAGTGTTCAGTGCAAAAGCTCCCCGGAGCTAAAAGGGTTTAATGTTTAAAATAAATATATGATACATTTGATTGTTTAAAATAACATTTTATGGAATGATCTAGAACAATTTATTGACTACTAAACTAGTTGAAATAGTGTATTACAAAAGAAAATTCATTTAGAATTGCACTGTTCACGCAAATTCCTAGGTCTGACTATACGTCGGCGGCCATCTTGGACGCCATCTTATTTTATAATTAATTAGATTACCTAATTGTCATTACCATAGTCACTGTATTGATACCAATCCTTCACCATCAACATGGAATAATTATTATAGATAACAATTTTGTCCTAATTGACATCACTAAGGTGTATGATAAAGAACATTTGGGGCGGAAAGGGTTAAAAATAAGGATCAGAATTGTCTAAGAGTGGCCTAGCTGCATTCAGTAACTCTAAACTAGTTGTAATGGTGTATTACAACAGCAAATTGAGCTAAATTTGCCCAATTTACACTATTTCTTCAGTATGACTATTTACCGGCGGCCATCTTGGACGCCATCTTGAATTACAAAAAATTGCACCACTTTCAAACTCTACATCCCCCCCTGGTGATAACCCCCAGGCATGTCCCTAACACCTGGTATCATCAGAAATTATCTAGCTTTCAGTGTATACCTGAGTGTTATTTTTGGGCACTGGCTGACTGACTAATGGTGGATCATCACCACTTCCACAACAATGGTCAGTTTATACACAGGGTTTGCCTAAGATAGATTAACAGACCTGTTTTCTGCTGAAACGGAATTTCATTGTGGGGGTGTGAGACCTACACAGACTGTAATTGGGATAGAAAAAAATGGATAGGTGATGATAGGTGACATAACTGTCACCTGTGTAGTGTAGGCCTACGTCTTTTACTTTTATAGCTAATACCCCAGAAAACAAGAAGCATTGACCCGAGGTTGTTTCAATGCTAGACCAACAACCTAAACGGTAGGCCAACATCGATCTAGCTTTGGGTCAGTTACTCGTGTTCACCATGACCCGCCGTCCAGAGTACTGCACATATATGTAGCTAATATAGTTACAGTCGAGTTACAACATTGCCTATTTCTTCCCTGTGTACTTGCTGGATGTAGGGAGGTGTAAACTCCCGGCTATATGATACTGTCAGTGCTGCCGCGATCCCGACACGTGTGTTGTTGGCTGCTTATCATCTCCCGTGATGACAGATGGAGCATTTTATGACCGCATTTTCATCAGGTCTCTTGGATGGAGGTCATGGTGTCACCAAGCGAACGTCGGTCTTTAAGTTATGATGCATATTTTAAATATCCTGTTTCCGTTATAGTATACATTATTATTATTATTATTATTATTATTATTATTATTATTATTATTATTATTATTATTATTATTATTATTATTATTATTATTATTATTATTATTATTATTATTATTATTATTATTATTATTATTATCAATTATTATCAATTATTATCAATTATTATCAATTATTTATTATTATTATTATTATTATTATTATTATTATTATTATTATTATTATTATTATTATTATTATTATTATTATTATTATTATTATTATTATTATTATTATTATTATTATTATTATTATTATTATTATTATTATTATTATTATTATTATTATTATTATTATTATTATTATTATTATTATTATTATTATTATTATTATTATTATTATTATTATTATTATTATTATTATTATTATTATTATTATTATTATTATTATTATTATTATTATTATTATTATTATTATTATTATTATTATTATTAATATTATTATTATTATTATTATTATTATTATTATTATTATTATTATTATTATTATTATTATTATTATTATTATTATTAATATACCAGCAATAATTTAATTTAAAAAAAAAAACTGGCGCTAACAGTTATATTATGCTGCCAGCATTGATACACCACCGCCAGACGTGATTTGGGCCGGAAGGCTTGACCAAGGGGGTGGGTATAAACATATGCTCAGGGTGAAAAGACAGACAACGGTTGGGCTTAGCTGTCAACATCATCGGTAAGTGTAAATATTAATCTATCTTACTATAATTTCAGCTAAGCTCAACCATGTGCTCGCTATAAGTTATAATCGTATGTAATAGATGAGAATAAAACAAAATGCAACAGAATCGTGAAAAATCTACCGATTTCGTCACTTCAAAAACTGAGTTGAAGCTGCGGCCATTTTCTCTCACGTGGTGTCAATTAGTCATGTCAACAGCCATGCTTTGTAAGTCTAAATCACGTGATACATATATCAGGTCAAACACGTAGGTCAGGTTAGTCACATCAGAATCTGGATTCAGCACAGACTTGCTAGTGTATTTTACTATACACTTTACATATTTCATTATTTATATAAACACACATAATTATTTACGATTTTAATAAATAACTCGTATCATTATATTGTTCGATAGTTTTGTAAGCGAGTGTACGCATTTCTTTATTATTATCTTACCACATCGTGTTTGTATTTACAGCGATACTGTACTCACGGTACTGTGTGCGTCAAATAAATACATAACTGTAAGGTAGCATTTAGTGGAATGGCATGTACATGTATATAGTAATCAAACAGGATAAATACAATACGAATAATACAAATGCACCCAAATGCTTACAAATCAGTCTAAATTAAGCATAAAAAATAGATTTTCTTTTGTAAAAGAGCGATTTATAAGTTAATAATTACAATTGATTAATGAGTATTTTTTATGACTATTTTCTTTGTTGCTCATGTTGCTTTCTTTCACAGTTTGCTCATGTTTCATTCCAGGGCTATTACTGTCTTGATGGTTCATTGGTAGCAAATGTCACGTGGATTTGAATCATCGTGAATTAGGAAGTGAATGGCCTTATCAAATGTCAAGCTATGGCAGATATAATGAGAGTTTGACTGGAAATACATAATGCATCTATCTCATATATACAATCAACCAGAAAATAATACCACCAAAACTGTACAGCTGTTTTACGTCTGTTTGGTGTCGAGCAAACGAGTGGATTGCAATAGATTACCATGACACTTACTACACGTCATTGATATGCAATGCATTATGAAACACACTAGATAATTGAACCCTTACGTCGTTAATTACGATTATAGTCTTTGGGAATGAAATTGGTGTTAAACATCAAGATTTGCAAATGATTGGATTTAATTTAAACAAATATGAGTAATGTTCACCCACCTGACGTTGTGGGTCGCGGTAGCGAGAAGTGGGTGAAAATTTAGCACTTCTTTAATTTAGCGCTTTAAATTAGCTTATAAGTTGCTCCAAATGTGCATTAATAACAAGTACACTATCCAATAACAACCCATATAAACATTCTACTATTTCACACTATATGCCCCTGTGGCGCGCTGAAAATGTCTCATTTTATTACATGTGTTTTTGCTGTAGAGCTGCACGAAATTATTTATTTCAAGAATACTCCAGCCTCCCCCCTCCTGGAGATTGAATGGTGGCCCCCTTATAGTACAAACGCATATATATTTTAAATAAGTCTATTGGTTTTCACACACGGCAAATGTTTAGATATATTGCCTTTCATTGAGTTTACTACTTTTCACGTTTTTTATTATCTGCAAACAAAGTTTATCATTATTGCAATGCGTGAGAGAGTTGTTCAACGATTGTACCAGAATAATTTAACTTCACATAACGAGGACCCCGCGGCTGACCATCCTATGAATGTGCTCTCTATACGATGTATGTGTCAGATCCCAGCAAAACACCAGACCTTAACTCTTATAGTTCGGGGATCGACATAACATGTCAGAATCTGACGTTACGAAGTTTATTTTTTATCGTTTGACCTATATTTAATCTAAAAATCCAAGATGTTTTACACATTTACAACTAAAATCATGCCGTCCTTCAAAATACTAAGCACATCAAAACACGCTAGAATATACTGTGCCTAAACCTAATTTCGAATGCGTTGTAACCTAATGTGTCCTATTACCTAGTCTATCTTTTTTAAATTTCCATAAAATATGTTGTTTTATTATAGGATGTTAAGATGCATTAAAAACGCATATATATTTTTCGTGGCGGTAACCATTTTTGACGTAAAGGTCAAATATAAGTCATTTTGATCGAAATACATGAGATATAAAGTTATCAACTGCAAATCATGCAGAAACCAGAAATTGTGCATTTATGGGCAATCAAAAATAGAAGAAAATGTGGTTTAGGCGGCCATTTTTTGTTTTGCTATTTTGAAGGCGAATGGTATCAAATCTAGAATATTATCCGACCGATTCGAACTCAGCACACCCAAATTATGTAAAAACAAGTGGTTAGAAAATTCAACACTAAAATACTTTCAGATTTCAGTCCAGGCTAAGTACGCACATTTCTAGAAAATGCAGCAACATTAATTCTTCCATTCAAATATACATAAAATGTATAAATCTGAATACCTCTCGGTTTCAAACATATACACATCTGGGTTCAGAAACTATAGGTCAAATATAGATATGCCCAATAATTATGTTTTATTAGGTCATTTCCATTGACCATGTTGATAAGCTTTTTTTTTATTTTGATTATTTTGCAATAAAACTTATGCTTGAACGTATGTAGAGAGACAAATATTTACTCCACTGCAATGTGCGATATATCCTATGAACGCCCATTTCATTGTCTTGTTATATGATATATCGCATGTGCAGATTGGTGAGCTACAACAGCAAGGACAAGCGTTTACGTAACCCTACCCATTAATTATGTCCAACAACAGGGCCCCACCTTATGTACTGATACATCCCTCATGACGGCAACAAATCATACTAGAAGGGCTATAAATGCGCTCACGCATTACAAATAGGCCACTTATATGTGTTGAAGTTCGAAAATGACTATTTATTAATTTTATGATTTAAAAATTAAACTGTAATGTGGTAGTATATGATGATAAAACTACATTTGCGGGGTGTTTTCTCCATTTTTTTCTATTTTATCGGTCTTTTTTATTAAATACGATTATATTAACGCAAAATGTCAGAGAAAAAATAATAGTACACCAATAAAATAATTCCATTGCATCTACATCACCTGATTATAGTACAAAAGATAAATTACGTTTGAATGACCCCCCATGTCTTCAACCGCCCATAACTTTCTTATATAAGTACATAGAATCACACACCCGGGTTCAAGTTGCTCGTAAGAAGCTCTTCTTTCCAATGATACCCCTCAACAAATGTTGCAGAGGGGCTGCAACAGACTCCTATTTTAAAGGGTTTTTTGACACTGGCTCCCAGCCTACTATGTATGTAGGCCTACTTTCCCCTCATATCAGCGAATTCTGTGGACAACAGAGCTCCTTAGGCGACATCTGGTGACTGACTTCGTCATGTTGACTCCCAAGGAACATAAAAAACAATACAACTGTACATAGATAATACCAGAAATAGATAAAGAGAGAACTCTTTATCTATTTCTGATAATACCCACATCCTACAGCGTACTAATAAAATACAATCCGGATTTTGCAAAAAAAGCATCTATGGCATACCATAACTTTGCATATAATGTCCATGCTATAATAGCTCGCACACATTGGATAAGGGTAAATAATAAACGGAGTGTGCATTTTAAATGTATTAAATTCCGAAAGCGCCATTACACAAATCAAATGGGGGTTTTTTTCAAGTAACATGGTGAATGTTATAACGTAAATTGCATGCCATCTGTTGAACTGTTTGTAGCGAAAGTGTACAATACATTAAACGTTGAAGAAAATATTTCCAGAGAAAACAACACCATCAACCAATTTGATGATAAATGGAAAAGCCTGATTTAGATTTAAATTATATTGAATGTTAGTGGTATTGTAAAGTTGTATGTGTCATGATGTCTGTATAGATTGTGTATGTTGTGTGTTTGATTTTAAAAAAATAAACAATTAAAAAAAAACAAAAAAAACGTACATTCATAATGTGTTTTAACACAGCTTTTAGTCATATATTTGTGTAATTTTAGTATGACCATCTTTTTAAAGTCATCACCATAGCAGAACAAATGTATCGAGCGATTTATTTCAGTGATAAGTAGGTGTGATAAAAATAATGTTATTGTTATATATTTTTTATGTTTTCACGTTTTTCCAGAGTGTCTTTTTTGCTACTGTGCATAATAATATGCACTTTTTTATTCTTGCATTTGGAAACAAATATGTTGCTATCTATAGATCGCGGCAATTCCGTTTAAAGCAGCTCCTTGGGATGACATCAATTTTCGTTTTTAATTCCGTACTGAAGTAGTGTATCCCACGAATCATGTTTTTATTTTTTTCAGAATTTACACATTTTTACAAATATTTTTAATCAACATTCCCATGAAACCAGAAGTAACCCAAACAAGCTATTTGTATACCTGAAGGACGATTGAATGTTTTCACAGCATTGGGCCACATGCTCATGGCATCGGCCCAGCGTTGGGTGGACAAGGTGTGTCCTCCCGTGTCCTGACTATAAGACACCAATTAGCGGCGACTGCTCTGATCTTACCGTCTGATACGTGGGAATATGTGATGTAAAGTGCTGAATATTGCTGACTTGTTTTTTTTTACATGGCAATATACGACCTGGAAATACAACTATTTCACTCTTTTTCGGTACTTTGTTTTTTGACTTTTTCGTATTTTCAGTTAAGATCAGTAGGCTATATAGCTTCATATAAATTAAATTCACAAAATTGACAACATTGAAAATGTCTCATCCCAAGGGGTCCCTTTAACTTAGTTACCATGTATTTTTAAAATATAATGTTTTATATATATCATGTATATATGCATAGTGTGATTTTAAGTGTATATATCATTTACAGGAAATAGTATGTATATAACGCCTTCATCATCTTAACAAAAACAGTTATCATTTAAATGTTATTTTTCTGTTTTTACTAATTAGTCCACAATTTACATGTAATTTAAAGTAGGTCTATTCATTATATTTGGGCTATGCCCAAATATATTGATTTTACAACGGAACTGTAATCTTATTATCCTTGGCACGTTTTTGTAAGACGCTATTTTTATCTAATCAACTTGAAATTTTGACACAACATTCCCAAAGAAGTCAGGTATTCTGCTATGACTTTTCTAAGACATCCATCATGTTCTTCCGGATTTATCTGGATCCGTCTACTATTGAAAGGCAAAAGGCAGTTTCTGCTTACTTGTAGAGTGAGCAGATACTACCTTTTGACTTTGCACGGCAGTACGTAGGCCTCCCTGCAAACACAAAACATTTGTATAACATTTGTACAACGTTGGCCCAACGTCTTCAACGTTATCCCAACATTGTACACATGTTATCAAATGTTTTGTGTTTGCTGGGCTATACTAGGTACCGCGGTGTACATGGTGGGTGATTCTCCATTCATTGCCAGGAGGGTGAACAGAGCTCCCCTATGTGCAGAATGACTCCACCCTATAGTCCCTAGATTTCATAATAAAAATACATTTGTCCAATGTTTCAATTCCGGGCCAGCGTCGCAGACAGTGGCCCAGTATAAAACCAATATTGTCTATTTGGTATGGACAGTTGAAACCTTTGAAATGCTACAATTAAAATAACAGTTGTAATTCTATTCAAATACAAAACGTTGAATCAATGTTGTTTTGATGTTGGGCTAGCGTCGCGGATAGTGATACAACCTTAAGTCAACAGAGATACAAGTGAATGTGTGTAATGGGCACTCTGAATGCGATTCCATTTGACAAACAAATATATATCTATTTAAAAGTGCAAAAGCTCGGTGGGGACTTATGAAATTTAAAGTCTGAAGTCCGAAGTCTAAAATTCCAGCTCAGAATGGCTGCCAAAAAACTCATACGCGAAATTCCAATCAATCTGTTATAATAAAAATAACCCAACAAAATTCAAAATGGCCGCCACGAAAACTCATAAAATCTAGCCCGAATATTATGGTTACTTAAAAAGTCAAAATTCAGGTCTAGTTGATATATACGAAGCCCCAGAAGCGACGTTTTCATTATTATTATTTTTTTTAACTCATTATATTGAGGTAAGAGTTGAATATATTGACTTTAGAACTCGATATATTGAGTTTACAACTCGATATATTGACTTTAAAAGTCAATATATTAAGTTCACAAGTCAATATATTGAGTTTAAACTCGATATATTGACATTAAAAGTCGATATATTGAGTTCATCACTCGATATATTGAGTTTACAGCTCGATTTAGTTGTAAACTAAGTTCATAACTCGATATATTGAGTTCATAACTCGATATATTGACTTACAAGTCGATATATTGACTTTAAAAGTTGATATATTGAGTTCAAACTCAATATATTGAGTTCATAACTGGTACACGTCTAAAGTCGATCCCCGCACTAAAAACATAAACATATTTATAATAGCCGTAGACCCATAACATAGGTAATCAAATGAAGCGGAAAGAGGTAACTAAGACATTTGTTCAAATTTGTTTCAAATTGAAAAGACCCTTTGGTCTCCATGGTTTATACACAAATATTTTAGTGCTTGAAGGGTTAATGTTGGGTCAGCGTGGCGACGTTGTGTGAACGTATCGTGCTTATTGGGATGTTGTAAATCAGTGACATGAATAAGGGGGCCAACATTCAATTACTTAGATGGGCGGGGATGGAGTTTTTGAACTGGACAAATTATTTATTTCACTTCCTGTCTGCAATAATTTATTTATTTCACACTCCGCCTCAAACAAAAATGTATCTCACTTTCTTATAATGTCTTTTTTCTGTCTAAAAAGTTGGATCCGAAACTAGGCTTGATATTGATGTGGGGGTTAAGGAGACTAGCAAAGCGATGCTTCACACATTTATTGGTCATTATGATGCCGAGCGAAGTGACGCAAATTTTTATTTCAAGGGTCATTAAATATGTATTTACCACAGGTCCTTCAGACAATTATTTATTTCATGATAATTCAGTCTTAAAAAAATATTTTAAAAATACCTCCAGCCCCCCTCCCCCATCCACCCCGAGGCCCCTGTAGATTGAATGGTGACCCTCTAAAGGTACAGATCAATATGAGTCTCTGCATGTCTGCTTTTGCTTGTGAAGTGTTGCGGGAATGGAATGAAACGGGCTTTAGGCCACCTTTGTGCACATATAGGCTAAACTGGGCCAGGAGAACCTCCTGAGGATGGTGAGATGATTGAGATGACACTGTCCTCCAGACACAGGATTCGAAATTCGAGCCCTGGCGGTCTGAGGCCGAGCACGCTACCTCTCGGTCACGGAGGCTCCCCACAATACTAACTAAGTGTTCCGGGGATTCCCAGGTTGTGATAACACTGAGAAAACTGCACCGAGCCAATGCTCGCTCAATGCTGGACCACCGTCAATCACGTTGGCCCAGCATTGACCGACCCTTGGACCATTGTTGTTTTATTACAGCGTAGGCTGCTTATGTGTTCAATAATCTCTTGGTTTCGTATCTGGTTATGCACTGTTATAGGCCTACACTGAGCTAACGTTACATGTCTATTGTGGGTATAACACAGATACACATGGTTATAAAAATGTGTACAGTGCGGAAGAATCCGGTTCTTGGTCTGTGTCAGTGTGAGCTCTCTAGCCGGCGAGGTTAGCGGATTACTCTCTATACTTTTAGTTATGTAGGCCTGTCTCCGAGACCTGTCTTTCTTTTTCGATCTCTTGACACGTAGGCCTATTCCAACATTTCATTCCTCTCCGCAACGGAGCTTGGTTTTGATTATCAAGTGAACTTTCTGTAGCTGTTGACAGGATTCGCCTCCGCGTCTTCTGCTACGCAATATTACGCTTATCGATACGGCCGGTAACTGGGGGAGAGGTTCGTATTTCACATAATTATTGTGTAGCATGCTGTTTTCTGTCTGTTATTCAAATGCCTAGTAGTCATACAGTCATATTTACATTAATAATAAATCATCGATCCACTGTTCGTAGTTATTCACCAGGTGGCTCTTATCATTACTATCTCCGTAATCCGCAATGCTTCCTCTGTAGGCCTTTACCTACCCTGATGACATAGCAAGGCTCTGACACAATGACCTCCATTTTTTAATGTAATAGTTCTAATACGATCAAAAGCTTACGCCTGCTGAGAATGACCTAGTTTTCGTAGGCACTTGAAATATTCGTGCCAATTTTGTGGCATCCGAGTTTTTTGGTAGGCAGCGCGAGTGTCGTTTTTAAACAGCAAGGCCTGTGATCATTTAAATTCCAACTCAGTCTCCTGAGAGATATACAGCTGAGCTGCCATTGAGGCGCATCAAGCTATTTTTCATTCCAAGAAAATTCGCTTATGTGCCAAGTACTCACACATTGTAGATTTTCTGGGGTCTCGCCGGATGGAAACTGCGCCTATGTCCATTGAGGTTATTTTACGTTCAACTCTAGGTCAGTCAGACGAGCCTATGATTTACGTGGTTCTCTGAACCTCACGACACAACATCGCTGCACGCATGTCCTAGTGTATACAGCACCTGGTAGTCCCAGGCGGTCACCCATCCAATTATGGACCGGGCCCGGCGTTGCTTAACTTCGGTGATCGAGCCGACACCGATGAGCTAACGCCGTATTCCGTATATAAGGCCACACCAAATTAATTTTATGTATGACGGATTCTCAAAAGAAAAAAATGGAGCGAGCGAAGAAGCGACACATTTTTTTTCTTCAAAAAACTGATTTCCCGCAAAAATGGGGCGAGCGAAGAAGCGATTTTTTTTCAAAGAAAAAAACGTAACTCTAACGTGATTTTCAGGCTGGGAGGGGGGGAAAAAGGTGTCTAAAAAAGAGAAATAGAGCGGCGGAAAAAAAAAAAAAATTGGTGCTTCCAAAAAAATGGAGCGGCGAAA
Organism: Flabesymbios commensalis; assembly: GCA_964017125.1. NCBI lineage: Eukaryota > Metazoa > Annelida > Polychaeta > Terebellida > Flabelligeridae > Flabesymbios > Flabesymbios commensalis. Next base: position 118,828,489 of record OZ024902.1, on the reverse strand, counting down.
TATATATTTTTTTTAAATGAAAAATTTCAATCACTGTAAAATCGGAGAAGCGTATCTGTCATCCATAAAATTAATTTGCTGTGGCCTGCGTTGAGTTGTCACACGAATGAACAGGGGTTAAAATGGGGTTCGGATGAAATACTTTATATCAGGCTATAAACTAGCGTTATAGCCTTGCAGCAGCTCGCTGCGCTCACAAAGGCCGTTGTAACACACGGTTAACCATAAACATGATAAACCTGCACCTTTTCCTTTTTACTTTCACTTAAAAAATGCATGTCTTTTATGGCCGTAAATGACAAAAATCTATATGGCTGCCTTTAGAACAAAATATATTTTTAGCTAGCAATCCCATAATCAATTGTGATATATCATGTCTGACTAATTTTGGGACGTGGAACCCATTTATGGATCTCAAATTACAATTATAAGCTTTTTTGACCTTGAAGCGTCACATGAAGGTCAAAACATAATCAGTATAGCGGTTATAGTGAAATCAATCAATCAATCAATCAATTAATCAATCAATCAATCAATCAATCAATCAATCAATCAATCAATCAATCAATCAATCAATCAATCAATCAATCAATCAATCAATCAATCAATCAATCAATCAATCAATCAATCAATCAACCAACCAACCAACCAACCAACCAATCCATCCATCCATCCATCAATCAATCAATCAATCAATCAATCAATCAATCAATCAATCAATCAATCAATCAATCAATCAATCAATCAATCAATCAATCAATCAATCAATCAATCAAGCAATCAATCAATCAAGCAATCAAGCAATCAATCAATCAAGCAATCAAGCAATCGATCGATCGATCGATCGATCGATTGATCGATCGATCGATCGATCGATCAAATGAATGAATGATTGAATGAATGAATGAATGAATGAATGAATGAATGAATGTGCGTTAGCTAAACCCCTTTTGTGCACATACAAGTAACTGCATACGTCATATTTCACAGGGTCAGAAAAGGCCTACAAGATAAAGTTATAACAGATATGCATTATAAGAATAACATGCACAATTTATTTTTGTGTGGTCATGTTTTATAAGCATGCAGGTCATCGTAGATGTGAAAAGATACATGCAATCGATATCGTAGCATAATAATGTTATATATATCTCGATACACACTATTATATGATAATGAAAATAGAAGGGATGATATCAAACACTTGAGTGAAGTACAAAGTTCTAGTAGGCCTATATGAACATTTACCAAGCACCGGCCATGCTAGTTTGGAATCAATAACTTCTACTAATGTATACACCTGTGTTTGTTATTTGTTAACATTGTCTGTTTAACTATTCTGTAAAATATCAAATTTACTGAGCATCGGCTTATCACTTTTTCAAATGGCCATTTCATAATTATGATGTAACAAGTTAAACCAAATTTAATCATGCTCATCTGCATTTAACACGTTTAATAGATGGATATACTTTTATTATTGCCTAACCATATATACAGATCATATAATTTTATCAAACAAACAGGTCACTCATTATTATTAGAAAGTTGAGAGAGAGAATTATGCGTTCCTCGCATATTCAATTTGAAAACATCATCCATTTCAAACTGTGTATAGTGGTTAACACTGACGCCTATCACACCTGTGTTTAGTGGTTAACACTGCCACCTATCACTGTGTATAGTGGTTAACACTGCCACCTATCACACCTGTGTATAGTGGTTAACACTGTCACCTATCACTGTGTATAGTGGTTAACACTGCCACCTATCACTGTCTATAGTGGGTAACACTGCCGCCTATCACTGTGTATAGTGGTTAACACTGCCACCTATCACTGTGTATAGTGGTTAACACTGCCACCTATCACAGTGTATAGTGGTTAACACTGCCACCTATCGCTGTGTATAGTGATTAACACTGTCACCTATCACTGTGTATAGTGGTTAACACTGCTGCCTATCACTGTGTATAGTGGTTAGCACTGCCACCTATCACTGTGTATAGTGGTTAACACTGCTGCCTATCACTGTGTATAGTGGTTAACACTGCAGCATATCACTGTGTATAGTGGTTAACACTGCCACCTATCACTGTGTATAGTGGGTAACACTGTCACCTATCACTGTGTATAGTGGTTCACACTGCCTCCTATCACTGTGTATAGTGGTTAACATTGCAGCCGATCACTGTGTATAGTGGTTAACACTGCCACCTATCACTGTGTATAGTGGTTAACACTGCAGCCTATCACAGTGTAGAGTGGTTAACACTGCCTCCTATCACTGTGTATAGTGGTTAACACTGCCTCCTATCACTGTGTATAGTGGTTAACATTGCAGCCGATCACTGTGTATAGTGGTTAACACTGCCACCTATCACTGTGTATAGTGGTTAACACTGCCACCTATCACAGTGTAGAGTGGTTAACACTGCCTCCTATCACTGTGTATAGTGGTTAACATTGCAGCCGATCACTGTGTATAGTGGTTAACACTGCCACCTATCACTGTGTATAGTGGTTAACACTGCCGCCTATAACACCCGTGTATTGTGATTAACGTTGCCGCCTATCACTATGTATAGTGGTTAACACTGCCACCTATCACTGTGTATAGTGGTTAACACTGCAGCCTATCACAGTGTAGAGTGGTTAACACTGCCTCCTATCACTGTGTATAGTGGTTAACATTGCAGCCGATCACTGTGTATAGTGGTTAACACTGCCACCTATCACTATGTATAGTGGTTAACACTGCCACCTATCACTGTGTATAGTGGTTAACACTGCAGCCTATCACAGTGTAGAGTGGTTAACACTGCCTCCTATCACTGTGTATAGTGGTTAACATTGCAGCCGATCACTGTGTATAGTGGTTAACACTGCCACCTATCACTGTGTATAGTGGTTAACACTGCCACCTATCACAGTGTAGAGTGGTTAACACTGCCTCCTATCACTGTGTATAGTGGTTAACATTGCAGCTGATCACTGTGTATAGTGGTTAACACTGCCACCTATCACTATGTATAGTGGTTAACACTGCCACCTATCATTGAGTATTGTGGCTTACACTGCTACCTATCACTGTGTATGGTGGTTAACACTGCCACCTATCACTGTGTATAGTGGGTAACACTGCCACCTACTACTGTGTATAGTGGTTAACACTGCAGACTATCACTGTGTATGGTGGTTAACACTGCCGCCTATCACTGTGTATAGTAGTTAACACTGCCACCTATCACTGTGTATTGTGGTTAACACTGCCACCTATCACTGTGTATAGTGGTTATCACTGCCACCTATCACTGTGTATAGTGGTCAACACTGCGGCATATCACTGTGTATAGTGGTTTACACTGCCACCTATCACTGTGTATAGTGGTTAACACTGCCACCTATCACTGTGTATAGTGGTTAACACTGCCACCTATCACTGTGTATAGTGGTTAACACTGCCACCTATCACTGTGTATAGTGGTTAACACTGCCACCTATCACTGGGTATAGTGGTTAACACTGCCACCTATCACTGTGTATAGTGGTTACCACTGCCGCCTATCACTGTGTATGGTGGTTAACACTGCCACCTATCATTGAGTATTGTGGCTTACACTGCGACCTATCACTGTGTATGGTGGGTAACACTGCCACCTATCACTGTCTATAGTGGGTAACACTGCCACCTATCACTGTGTATAGTGGTTAACATTGCAGCCGATCACTGTGTATAGTGGTTAACACTGCCACCTATCACTGTGTATAGTGGTTAACACTGCCACCTATCACTGTGTATAGTGATCAACACTGCCGCCAATCACATCAGTGCATAGTGGTTAACACTGCTGTCGATCACAACAGTATATAGTGACTTACACTGCCACCTATCACACCAGTATATAGTGGTTAACACTGCCGCCTGTCACATCAGTTCTGTTGTGGATAGTCTCCTTGTTCAAGATGCAGCGTGCTCGACCTCAGACTGCCAGGGCTCAAATGTCGAATGTGTGTGGAGGGCAGTGTCATCTGTTTTTTTCCAAAAGCAGGGCGCTCTCCAGGGTCACTTTGGCATCGTGCGCAAAGTGGCCTAGATCCTATCCATTCATTCATTCATTCATTCATTTATTCATTCATTCATTCATTCATTCATTCATTTATTTATTTATTTATTTATTTATTTATTTATTCATTTAATTATTCATTCATTCATTCATTTATTCGTTCATTCATTCATTTATTCATTCATTCATTCATTCATTCATTCATTCATTCATTCATTCATTCATTCATTCATTCATTAATCCATTCATTCATTCATTCATTCATTCATTCATTCATTCATTCATTCAATCATTCGTTCGTTTATTCATTCATTCATTCATTCATTCATTCATTCATTCATTCATTCATTCATTCATTCATTCATTCATTCATTCATTCTTTTGTTCATTCATTCATTGATTCATTCATTCATTCATTCATTCACTCACTCATTCATTCAATCATTCGTTCGGTCATTCATTCATTCATTCATTCATTCATTCATTCATTCATTCATTCATTCATTCATTCGTTTGTTCATTCATTCATTCATTCATTCATTCATTCATTCATTCATTCATTCATTCATTTATTTATTCATTCACTCATTCATTCAATCATTCATTCGTTCATTCATTCATTCATTCATTCATTCATTCATTCATTCACTCATTCATTTATTCAATAATTCATTCGTTCGTTTGTTCATTCATTCATTCATTCATTCATTCATTCATTCATTCATTCGTTCCTTTGTTTATTCATTCATTCATTTATTCATTCATTCATTCATTCATTCATTCATTCATTCATTCATTCATTCATTCATTCATTCGTTCGTTTGTTCATTCATTCATTCATTCATTCATTCATGCAATCATTCATTTATTCATTCATTCATTGATTCATTCATTCATTCATTCATTCATTCATTCATTCATTCATTCGCTTGTTCGTTCGTTCGTTTGTTCATTCATTCATTCATTCATTCATTCATTCATTCATTCATTCATTCATTCATTCATTCATTCATTCATTCATTTGTTATGAATAATAAAATATTTTCTGATTTTGAAGGTATTTTATGCCATGTTTTCAGAGACAGGGGGTGATAGTAGAAATGCAGCGGCTTGATGGACACATCTGGAAAAACATTCGATATATCAATGCTCTGCTTCCAGCAGACAGACGACGAAGTTTCATACTACCAGGCGTGTGCTTGGTCGGCACTGGAGCATTTGTTTGGTGGAGGTGGGAACATAAAGTATGATATAATAACCAAGCAAACACGAACTGCTGACCATATGTTGGCCTGATGTTCGGTCAGCGTTGTAGACGGTGGACCAATATTAAGCCTACGTTGAGTTGACGTCTTGTGTTTTCTGGGAGTGGTGACAGTGACGTTTCTGTGTCAAAACTGTTAATTTAAATCAATTTTGCTTACGCTGCTTACTGTGTATCAAAAATCCCTACCATCTAATGTGTAATCATGGTTATGATATGTTTTTAAGTGTGATTTAATAACAAAAGTGGTCTACTCACTATATTATATATTACAAAGCTATAGAGAGAGATAGACGCTATCACAATACACGAACTATATTACTGCAACATCCTCTGTCTATCGAGTATGTTTCTCTATGCAATACTACCTAATATTAAAAATACTGTGCACAATGAGGTTACATATTACGTATTATAGTAGTAGTCATGTTTGGTAGATGGTCATCTTCCTCAAAAATTTTGTAATCTACAGTAGGCCTAACTAAATATTTGTCCCTTCCTCAGTTGCTATTTGATTAAAGAGTCTGTCTGTGATGTCATGATTCATTAATGTTTATTTGTATCCACTTATATGTGTAGTGTCTCACATATTTTGGTTAGCTCATTCATCTCAGCCAACATTCCTGACCAATAAACGCATTCTTGAGCTATTCTCATGCTGGAGTCTGAGAAACGTATTGTTTTGGCAGAAAGTCATCTAGTTTATGCTAGCTCCATTATGTCACAAGTGAAAGACCTAATGTACTGATGCGAGAGCTGCATTGGCACCGTTGTTGAGCAGAGGTGTCGGGGTACACCGCTGGCAATCGCCCAAAGATCATAGCCTGACACGAAGAGGCTGAAGTTTCCCTTGAATAATCGCTGTAGACTAGTGCTTCCTTATCATGCAGTACATCATGCAGCAAACGCAACAGATTCCCAATGACCCTCTTTAGGTGAGGGGGGGGGGGGGGGTACTACTACTAGAAACAATTCCAGTACCCCGACTTGATGGTAATTTATGTATTGATAACGTAGACAACAATCCTCGATACATGTGCATCTGACAACATATACTACACTTTGCGGCCCAAGTATGGTACTCTACCCCTAATTTAAATAACAACTGAATGCGGATTTGATTGGCTGATCTTGTCATGCCAAAAAGGCAGAAACAATCTCTCATTGGTCGGGGGTAGAATACCATACTTGGTCCCACTTTTCATAAATGAATAAGGGAGCTCGGATAATTACCACAAGCAGTGTTTATCATTTAATGTTTACCTTCCATGTTGCCGTAGATTCACACAATTAGAAGATGATAGAAACAACGACAAACAAGAAAAAGATCGGCTGCAGCGGCTACTCCAACGATCAGAAGAACAACTTAAACAGTAGGCTAAATATACGTAATCAATGTATTTCTGTGTAGAATTAAGCCTATAGGTTTGATTCTTTAGTACGTGTATGATAGTAATTATTTTTATCCGCGCTTATACAAAGCATAGTGTCAAATTGTAATACATCGTGATACAGTAGCCGTATTTAGTTTTTAGCATCAGACATCTTTAACTCTTAAGTTTCAATAATGGTAAAATTCGGAAAACATCTCAGACTTGTTATGCTAGCCCAAAAGGGGTGATAAAAAACAAAGGCATGTTTCACAGTGTAATGGCGCAGTACTTTATGTATTGTATTCCTGTAATGGAAAAATCGCTCCTGTGAATGATACCCACATTATTAACGCTACTGATACACAGGTTTTGCATTTACCACTGGTGTTTTAGTAAATATTATGGGGGATGCCGCATAGTTTGTTCATTTTTTTAAACGTACCCTATCATGCCTATGGGATGACATCAATTTTGTTTTTAAATTTTGTAATGAAGTAGTGTATCCCACTAAGCATGATTTTATTTATTTCAATATTTTTAGATGTTTAAAAATATAATAACTGCGAAAATCTAAGCAAACTATTTGTATGCCTAAAGGACGGATGAATGTTCCCACAGTTTGGACGGACAAACATTGCTGCAGGCGAATCCCTCATGTCCTGACTTTAAGACGGACGTTGGAATTTGTAATATAATGTGTTGTATACTGCAGCCTGTCTTGCTTACATAGCAATATGCGACCTGGAAATAAAACTAGTTTATCTTTCTCGATGCTTTAAATTTGTGTATCTTTACCTATTTTCTCAAAATTTGAAATGTCGACATATGGGGCCCTTTAAACAAATCAATATGATTATGTAGTTCATTATTTTTGGCAAATTAAAAGCTTATATATGTGTATCTTTAGGAATGAAAAAGAAAAAGATCTGCTGCAGCAGATACTCCAACAATCGGAAGAAAAAGTTAAGCAGTAAGCTCAACATTACTGATAAATTTATATTTGTGTACTTAAGCATGATTACCGTCTCAGACGTTGGAGTTTGTGATATAGGTGTTGTATACTGCAGTCTGTTTTGTTTACATAGCAATATGCGACCTGGAACTAAAACTAGTTTAGTCTTTTTCGGTGCTTTAAAAATAGTTAGTTTTTTTTGTATTTTTAGTTAAGATTAGTAGGCTATAACATATATATATATATTTCTAATTTTTCATCTCGGCACATAGGGCCTTTAAATAAATCATTATAGTTATGTATGCTCAGTTCATTTTTTTATAGAAAAAATAAAAGCTTATATGTGTATCTTTAGGAATGAGAAAGAAAAAGATCGGCTGCAGCAGCTACTCAAAAAATCGGAAGAACAATTTGAGCAGTAAGCTAACTATTACTGATAAATTTATATCTGTGTACAGTTAAGCCTATAGATTTGATTGTCTTGTATGTGTATGAAAACTCTTGTCAAATAGTAATACAGGAGTCGTCACAAGTTTTAAGCATCATATATCTTTAACTCTTAAGAAGTTTTAATAATGGTAAAATTCTGAAAAAAAAAAATTTGTGAACCAAAAGGTGTGAAAAACAACAGAGGCTTGTATACGCTGTATTTAATGCATTGCACTTCCTGTATTGAAAAAACCGCTGAATGATGTGATCATTATTAACGCTACTGCTACGCACGTTTTATATTTACCACTGATGTTTAATAAAAATAATGCGAGATGCAACGCGATTTATTTTTACTTTTAAATAAACCACTATATATGTATTTTTGGTTCATTTTGTTTCTCTAGAAGAAATAAAAGCTTATATATTTTCAGGACTGAAATTGATCGCAAAAACCTTCAAAGGAAACACAACAATTTGCTGCAAGAGTAAGTTTACATTATTTAATATATAATAAATAAATATATATCAAGTCATGATTGTGATTAGATTAAAACCATTAAGGAGGTTATAGAAAAATAACTGAATTCTCCTTACAAAATGACATGGAAAAGTGATATTACACTTGATTATAGTGCTAAATCTGAAACAATTATTTTTGATCAAGACATATCGTGGGTTAATGGTGGCCATCTTCGATTTGACCTTAGCCCGCCATAGATTTTGGTGAACTTTTTTTTTCAGTCTAAGGAGGTCATGTAGATACTGTAGAGAAAAGTAAATCTTTTGTCCTCAACTTCTATCTACCAGGATTTGAGAGCCTCGTTGACCAGACTAGTCTGGTCAATAAAGAACTGAGATAGGAAACGTTTCGGACAAAAGCTTTTTTGTTGCATTTGGATACATAATGACCTTGAGGTTATAGAAACAAATTCTACGGTGGGCTAAGGTCACAAAAAGGTCAAAATCAAAATGGCTGCTGACAGGGTCATTTGTTGAAGGATATACCAGAATATAGACAAAATGGAAAAAATGCACAGCTGAGAAAGTTAACAAAATCACTTTTATTGTGATGACATAGACTAATGCCGGTCATATTCAATTGATTTGACATTGCTGTGACCTTGAAAGTTGACCTTGATCACAAAAATAACATGTAAGCCGAATTCTCCTTACAAAATGGTATGGTAAAAGGGCATTACACTTGATTATAGTGCTAAATGTGACACAATTATTTATGATCATGACATATCCTGTGTTAATGGCGACCATCTTGGATTTGACCTTGCTGTGACCTTAGCCCGCCATAGATTTTAGTAAACTTTTTTATCCGGTCTAAGGAGGTCATATAGATACTATATAGAAAAGAATTGAGCGGACTATACTGACAATAGTCTCCGCAACCTAACATTGACACAAGTCTCACTTCTATTTGCGTTGCTTCTCGCGTAGAGCCCCTGTTACACCAGGTCACGTTTCTACCATGTCCACAGAAAAAAACGACAGGGCACAATGAGGACTTGCACAACGTCGTGGGAACGCAGTAAAAACCGATTAGGGCGTGATATTGTATCCATGTACGCGGAGAACGTGGAGGAACATTGAATATGTTACTAAATGTACTTAGCGAGGACGTAGTCGGTCCATAACGCTATGCTATAAGGACGTAGTAACAACGAGATTGACGCAGTAACGACGTAACCTTGTGGCAACAGAAGACTGCATACGTCGTTATTACGTTCTAACGGTGTTTATTACGTCTTGGCCAAGTCTGTATCAGGTTGTCACGGCGTTCACATAGCAATAAGATAATTTAGTATAATACTGAATCTAATTCTTCCGACCATCTATTTCGATAAACATTTATAATTTAGATTATTAAATGTAGTAAGGCTAATGCTGTAATATTTTCTAATAATTAATATTATGATGAAATATTATCAGTAAAATGAATAATAAATCTGAAAAATGATATAAAGCCTAGTTATATTTCATAGTTATTTATGTTGCTAAAATTTTCACCCACCTTGCTCATTGTAAACTACAATTCGAAAGTTTTAATTTTTTAAAGTTTGGTTTGTTTTTGCCAGATCTGTTCCGTAGGCTCACATGTTAAAATTAATTTTATATAAAGTAGTGCAATATACGCAAATACACGGTATGATATTCTCACCCTAATATCCCTACCCGAAATCTTGTAGTTTTGTTCGTTCGATCGGTCGTTTGTTAACCTTTTTTTTCAATTTGTTTTTATTAGAATTTAACTTTTTAAAGATATTTAGTGGTGGGTAAATTCGTGAAATTACCGTGCCAAGCGTAATGAATCTAGCACTTGACTATGAATTTTTTTGAAAAATTATTAAAATGTAAGGCTTATTAACATGTTTTCTACTTTGCAAAATTACGATGGGAGATCGGATAATCCTGTGCCCACTTGATAATGCGTGGTCAGCGCGTGGTGCAAACTGGTTGGTCATAGTAAGGACGTATTGAACACCTAGTAAGAACGTGAAGGAAGTGATCATGAGCGGGGTGAGCAGCTAGTCAGGACCTCTAGGACGTAGTGTAAACCTGGCGTGGACGTAGTTAGGACGCAGTGAGGACACAGAAAAAACGTAGTATGAACTTGAAATCTGCTTATTTTACATTTTGTCGACGTCCGCACTGCGTTTAATCAACTTTTATATATTTTTGTGAACGTAGTGAACATGGTGGAAACGTGGCCTGGCGTGACGAGGGCATAAAGGCACAGTCACACATACATTCACGCACGTCTAACGCACGAAAAAATGAAGACTGTTGGTTTAGGCGTTGTGATTCGCTGGCCGTGCATCAAAATTGATAAATTTATGAGAACGCGGGATGAACGTTACTCATTTTTTGTGAGCGTCAACCTCTGCGGACAGTTTCTGAATGTTCAATAATGTGGGCGTTTTTCCATGTGTGAATATATGCGCCAGAAGTACGTCAGACCAGCGCTAGGTTAGGCACAGGTATAGCACACACTCTAAACTCGTTGTATTTTCGTTGACCGAGGTTTGTCCCATTCACACATAGACCTATATGGCGCACAGTCCACCCATGAAAGCAGTCCGGATTGTGAAAAACGGGGTGAGTTGGCAGCAAATTCACAGCGTGTTTCAAATGGAAAGGGTCTGTTTCATCACCATGAGAATCAGAAGAGAAGTGATCAGGAGGTGTTGGTGGTACCCTTTTATATTTCCCATGGCAACACGTTTTGCGTGCATGCCAGGTACACGCTATTGAAACGCTGTGAGAACGCGGGACGTACAACAGATTCGTCAGGCCTGCAAATAATTGCAGCATGATGCTCATTATACATGCGCCCGGATTACGCTAGGTAGACGTTAAACCGACGTTAAACGACGAACATAGAATGTCAGCTCTAGCGTTAATATGACGTTATTGTAGCGCAGCCTACGTGTTTCTGGCGGTCTCCTGGTGTGTTCATGTATGCGTTCATATGCGTTCAATATTTTCAACATACTGTTTGGCGTTTACAGCACGCACAAAAACATGCGTATAGCGTTAGTGCAGCGCACTCCACGAACCAGTGACGAGTGCTGACGCACGACCGACGCACCTCAGAAGCTCTAGCAATAACTGAAATTAATTTTCAGTGCGTGGGTCGTGAGTCGACTAGGTGTGACTGCGCCTTACGTCTACAAAAAACCTCAAAAACGTGGTGTCAAAACGTTGTGTATTCGCTGATTTATACGCCTGATTTATAACACGCTGTATATTCGTCTTAAACTCGCTGGCTCTTCTCATATCCTGACAAAATTCATGGACGCACAACGACGCACTGCTCTAATTTTTGACACCCAAGGCGTGGGCTGTGCGTCGTGTATGTGTGACTGGGGTATTACCGATATTTAGTGCTGTCACATTGTAAATCAGTCCCTTCTGGTTTCCAGAGGCTGGTTGTAGATCATTTTTTCCCAAATCATTAACGAAACATCATGTAAGAGTATTTTCAACCCTCTCTTAAAGAATATACTGCGTGTCTTAGAAGAGATACATTAAATACCCAAAATTTATCAATGTTTATGTATATATGTACATAAGTAACGCATTGTTTCAGAGTTGGTCGTCAGCTGGCAGCAGATATAGCCAAAGATGAGACCAAGACGGAGAATATCAGTCAGTCATGTCGACCCTCCACTATCAAGGAGAAGTACTACAGTATGTACTTTCAGGATGCCAGTCATCTCAAAGATAAAGTCCTCGTCAAACCTGATGATTTTACTGAGGAGTTTTGGAGTTTGTTTGTCAGAGGATCAACATTCCATCTATTCAAGGTGCAAAATAATGAACCATATAGGGGAAAAATTTATCACATTTACAGCAGTTTGGGCTTTGCTGGCCACTCATGAGGTGTAGACTAACGGTCAACACTTGAATTACAGTCAGTAAACACACATATAAACCGCACTTCTTCATTCTCCAAACTCTCTCTTATATCATGATGTTCTCTAATTGTCTCCCTTTCAAACTACATTAGTTGGTTTTTTTCATAAACTGAGCACAGGATAATGTTCTGCGTTAGTGCTGTCCGTTCAAAAATTTGGTATATGGGTGAAACCAAAAATTGGGGTAATTTTGTAACAGCAAAAATGGCAGTGAGGTGACCATCAAAGAGGAGGAAAACCACTTGATGGGTTTGGTGCACTGATCCCAATAGAGCATAAAAAAGTCACTAGCTGCGCTAGAAATTTTATTTTCGCTTTAAAAACGTCATTTTAAAAAAGTTGCAACATCCCACTTAATTACTACTCCGTTACCAAATCCGAACCATTTAAAAAATGATGTTACTTTATTTAGCTTGAGATCACACTTTTAAACGTGATATCCTTATTGAAGCAGTATACAATACAATTGAATCTCAAAACTGCTAAAAATTAAAAAAAAATTGACGGGATGAACAAAAATCTTTATTTCAACTCCGTTACCAAGCCAAAAAATACTCAACTCCGTTACCAAATGTTTGGCTCGACATTAATATAAACTGTATATTCTCTTTTCATAACATCGATCATAAATGGGTGCTCTATTTATATGCGGACAACAAGCCATGTTTTAAAAGACTATCATCAATCATTATGACTGTAAAACCCATAAAATTTGGCAATTCACTACTCCGTTCCCTTTTCCTGGTAACGGAGTAGAGAGGAACGGAGTAGTAAAATTAAAAGTATTCTTGGGATTAATGAAAATGTATGGGCAATAATTCACAGATATATCAGACGGGTGGAAATAGTCCCCATAGCAGCTGTTCTAGGCATGCAAGCATACTGTCAAACTCGTTTTAGACCCACAAGGCTAGGAACGGAGTAGTAAAAGCAGAAGCATATTTTCTAACTTTTTGTTAATACCTGTTTCGAATAACTTGTCACTCAACAATATTAATTCTTTCAAGGTGAAAAACTCGTATAAGGCCCTTCAGTGTATCAAACTACACTTGATATAATTTTAGTTCATGATTATTCACTTGATGGGGCATGCTACAATTATAGTAACGGAGTAGAGTGCAAATGTGGGGACATGTATATTCATCAAAATTATATATATCGATAGCAATTTAAAGTCTAATTTTGATCATTGATTAGTTTAAGTTAACAATGTCAAGCCATGAAATGTGATTATTAGAATTATATTGTGTATTTGTATCCTACAGTGAAGTTTCAAATAGTGGAATTTTCTCTGGGGACATGCCATTTTCCACGTTTCCATGCCATAGAGCTCTTATAAAACCATATAAATATTTTTTACAAATAATCCCAACATTATTAAGTAATAATGCATAAACGTGAAGTTGAACCATTTATTATTATTATTATTATATTTAAATCGAAATGCGGACCTTTTAAGTTCTGGGGACACTAATTTTATGTAAAGTTACCCCAATTTTTGGTTTTCCACGCAAATATCGCGTACAGGGTGAAATCACTGTAATATACATGTAGGCCTAGATGTTAACCTTCAATTTTAAAATTAATGATAATTAAACATTCGTACGCATTTATTCATGCTATTAATTTAATTATTTTACCTTTCAAAAGCACACATTTAAAAAAGAAATTCGGTGTCTTCACTTTCTGGGTGTATATCTGTTTTTACAGGCAGCTGGGGAAATAATGAGCAGACAACACAAGTCCATGTTTGATATGTTGAGCATGCTGTACAGACAACCCGTCTTAGCTGGTACTAAGACAGTGAGTATTAATAGCATAATATACATATATATATATATATATTAATAGCATAACATACATATTATATATTCCTGATGTAGGTCTACATTTACTATTTTGTCCCAGTATTAAACAGATATGTTGTTACATATTTGAGTATTTATTACGGATCAAAAGAAGACAAAACAGTTTATAGTTTCTCAAATCGATATACAGTTTTAGATATTGTATTATACTAAAGTGAATTTGATAGATGCTGTGAATATTAAATTTATTGTATATAATTAATTTTGCCATATTCAGATGTTTCCATCACTTATACATTACCTGGCATTAAATTTAAGTTCGAACAGTGATATTGAGTTTTAGATGGCACATAACACCAGCCACATAATGTAACATGTTGCGCATCGCTATTTGAAGAGTGTATAGGAATAATATGCATCCTAGCAAACAGGAGTAGTTGAGCCAGTGTTGGTTGAATGCCGGGCCAGCGTCGCATGCGATGGGCAAATATTCTAACTAACACTGGATCAAGGTTATGTGTTTGGCTGCATGGCATACGGTTCCAGCAGAGTATATTATGATAATTATCAACCGATCAATGATGATCATTTCTCATATTTTTTGACCTGCGAAATTTAATATAACGTTCGCAGAGGGTAAATTTCTATTCCTTGGTCATTATCACGCATTCAAAGAGAAAAACACGATAATGACGAATTTACAAAAAGAGACACAGCCGTCCGATCTAGCGATCTACTGATGAGATATCAAGTAGTTGAATGGAAGCATTTGATGGTCACGCATTCTTATGTTAGGTCTGACCTCTCTCCACTCCCTCTAAGATGACTAAGACATTATGCCAGGCTGTATCTAGTCGCTGTCACATCGTATGTTTATTTTTTTTATAACTTTTTATCAGTTACAGGATTGCACTAATATGGAAGCATTACCAGAAGATATAACGGACAGAATAAGATCATATACACGAGAGAATCAAGGCAAAGTGATATTTGACGAAGTTCTGAAGGTGTGGAATTTTTCGCGTTGCCGGAAATATTTCTAAATACTTTACTGCGCAACTTTCTCAAAAGGGATCTATTGATTTTTTTAAAATATAACTATCTAGCTGATGTTTTAAATTAACTGAAGTCTTGTATAGAAAACATAATTATAACTCATCACATCAGAAATTCTAAATTTAAATCATCACGGCAAATTTTGCACTGTTGTCATTTGATATTATATTTTAGTTTAAATTAACGGGTGCTAGATTATTGGACTCAAACAGAGAAAAAAGTTTAAAAAACGCAGGTTCAATGTTAGCCAAGGACCTTAGGACAACGGTGAATAAACGTTGTGGAAAAAGTCTGTGGCTTGACACCTGAAGCGCTACACTTCACAAATTAAATTTGTACCCACTTGAAATTGTATCTCGCTACCGCGAACCACAAATTCAAGTGAGTAAAATTACTTATATCTGCACAAATTCAATCAAAATATATGTCATTTTTGCTAATTTAATGCACATTTCTCATGCAAATTGTCTTTTTTTTAAATACAAACACAAAGACTAAAAACGGCTTTGGACGCTATATGCACTTTAAACCTTAAAGCGCTAAAATATTTTTTAATCAAACCATAGTTTTTTTAATTTGAAATCATCATAAATAGTTTAGTAGATGAGGTAACCTATTGTGCATTTTATGATTAAAGCATAAGATTTTTACCTCGTGTAGAACATATTCTAAGGGTCATTTTAAGATGTGGAGGTAAACTGGATTTGACCTCTGATGACCTCTAGAGGTCATTGACCTCGAAAGGTCAAAATATGCACCTGCAAAACCAAAAAGTAGTGAAAATGGATATATTACAATGTCTATGATTTGTTTCTGTGTCCCAAAAGTATGTCAAGTACTCGAAGAGACTGTTTTGAATCATAAACATAACACCAAGGTCCAATCGAGGTCATTTAAAGGTCAAACTGGCAGACAATAGTTAAAATGTTCATATCACAAAGGACTGGTTTTGACATACTCTTTGTCCTATGTATTTTCTACACACATTTTAGGATATTAAGGGCAGTATCAACCTGGGAAGGAGGCTAGGTATTCTAGGTATTCCACTTATTACGATCCAATATTTAGTTGAACGGGCCAAATTACAATTATGCAGCATTGTAAGATATTAGCTTGGGCTCCCATAGCAAAATATTGATAAATAATTGGGTTATGAAGTTTGACATGGAGTGAGGTTTCAATTTGAAGGTCATGTCAAGGTCATTTCAAGGTGAAACTGGCAAACACTGTTACCATGATCACGTGTCTTCTTTAGAGCTGTTCCAATAACTTTTTCAAACGTGTCTTCATTTAAAGGAGCATGAGCTTCAGTCTGGTGGCATGTAGACAATTTTTCTAGAATCACATCTATCTACATCAACCTAACTTTATGCTACACTGTCCCCATTTAAACACTGTCGCGTTACGCTGAAAATCCTGCCCGAGCGGCAGTTTCGTTTAAATGAAACAAGTAATCATTTCATACAGGGGGAGGGTGGTGGAAGGGGTCGGGGAAGGCCACCTGCAGTCTGCATGAATCAGCACACAGCGTAGCAGTGTGTAGGCACACACACTGCTACGGAGTGTAACTTTATGCAGGTGAGCCATATCTGATAATTTAAAGACAACTCAGTGATATTATCGTGACTTCCATAAATGTAATTGGTCTTAGGCCTATTGGTTATACATTTACTAGCCTTCGTGTAGCAATCATGTCTCATTCAATAAGTTTGGTCAACAAAGCAGTGTCTTCTAATTCGGTACCACAATATTATCTATAGGCCAACTGTAGATAGATGAATAGTGTAAGCCATGTGAGCCATAGGTATGGCGTTGATGCCATCACCTTTATCTAGTCTCTATAGTCTAATGTTCCAGGTAGCCGGAAGTTGTTGGAAGATCACATAAATTTAGAGAGAATGAGGGTCATTTATACTGATTATAACTGCTCGATTAGAACATTGAATGTATGTATATCCTTAGCGTAACCCTAATATCCTAATAAAAGTGGCGAGCAGATTTTTATTCCCCTTTCGCAGGGGAAGGGGGTTTTAGTCGTGCCGGGATCTATCGTGAGGCATCAGGCGGTACTTAATTTGTGTGGGTGCACTAACTAAAACTCTAGTGGGCATTTTTTTTAAATTTTTAAATCACATTACCAACAACATGGGGAAGTGCAAATGAGTTTTTAAACATGCTACCAAAATGCAAAATATCTGCCAGAGTTCAACTTCATAAATTGTTGTGGGCGCAAAAACTCAAAACCTTAATCAGAAATTATCCAAATCTTAGAATCACATTCCCCACGAATGTGACGATATGGAGATGTACAGGCAATTTGTTCAAGATTTCGATGAAATTTAAAATGTCCGCCACAAATCAACTTTATAATTTATTGTGCCGCAAAAACGCAAACTTTGTAAGAAATTAGTCAAATTTTACAATCAAATTCTCCATGATATGGAGATGTGCAGGTGATTTTTTAAACATACCGGATACTAGAATTAATTTCTAGGCTACATCAATTTTTCAGAAAGCTCGGCAAAATATCGATATCACGACTGCCAAAAAATAATTTTATATATAAAACTGATAAAAACTGATATCGTTCGGTAGTCAAGTCATTCTGAATAGATTCCATTATTTTCTATTAGGACATGACGCTTTTCCATGACTTGTCGACAACAGTTGCATTATAACTAGACTAAACCTTTCACAGCCATCAAGTAGGATATATAATATTAACTACTTTGTACATTTACTATTCCGTTATAACGGTATAGTATTTCGTTTTAACAGTCTACTATTCCGTTATAACAGTCCAGTATTTCGTTATAGCAGTCTACTATTCCGCTATGACGGTATAATATTTCGTTATAACAGTTTACTTATCCGTTATAACGAGCTACTGTCCCGTTATAACGGTCCAGTATTCGTTATGACGGTCTACTATTTCGTTATAACGACTTACTATTCCGTTATAGCGGTCAAGTATTTCGTGATGCCGGTCTACTCATCCGCTAAAACGGTCTACTAATCCGTTATAACGGTCTACTATCCCGTTATAACGGTCTATCATTTCGTTATAATGGTGTAGTATTTGGCTACAACGGTCTACCAATCCGTTATAACGGTCTACTATTCCGCTATAACGGTTCATTATTGCGCTATAGCGGTATATTATTCCGTTATAACTGGCTAGTATTTCGTTAACGGTCTAGTATTTCGTTATAACGGCCTACAAATCATTTATAACGGTCCACTATCCGTTATAGCGGTCTACTAATCCGTAATAACGGTGTACTATCCTTTTATAAGGGTCTAGTATTTCGTTATAACGGTCTATTATTTTGTTATAAACCGTTATAACGAAATAGTAAACCGTTATAAAGAAATACTAAACCGTTTTAACGGAATATTAGACCGTTATAACGGAAGACTTGCCCGTTATAACGGAATAGTAAACCTTTATAACGGATTAGTAGTCCGTTATAACGGATTAGTAGACCGTTATAACGTGATACTAGACCGTCATAACGAAATACTGGACCATTATAACGGGATAGTAGACCACTTTAGCAAAATACTAGACCGTTGTAACGGAACAGTGGACCGTTAAAACAAAAGACTAGACCGTTATAACGGAAAAGTAGACAGTTATAACAGATTGGTAGACCGTTATGGCGTGATTCTAGACCGTCATAACGGAATACTAGACCGTTATAACGGGATAGTAGACCGTTATAACTGATTAGTAGACCGTCATAACGAAATACTATACCCTTAAAACGAAATACTAGACTGTTATAACGGATATTACACCGTTATGAAGGATTAGTAGATCGTTATAACGGATTAGTAGACGTTATAAGTGATTGAAAAAATCTTATTGTCATAAAAACACCTTGTTTTGGCTGATATAGTTTTTTTCTCTTTGAATTCTCCACGCCTGTGTTGATATTTGGGCGGATGTAGAGCTCTCATCCTTCAGAATTGAAAACAATCAAAATGGCTGCCAAGAAATCGCCTAAATTATTGTGCTTTTGCTAATTCTAAAATCCCTCTCTCAGAGTATTACACGCCGTGGTAATTACTTAATGGCACATCTATTCATTATGCATATAAGACAATGATCGGTAATAATCTACTTGTTCACTTGTATCCTACATAAGGGGGCCATCTTCAATTACAAGGGGAGATCGAGGGCGGAATATTTTTGAACTATATATTTCCAAACTAAATTTTCGTGAAATAAATAATTGTCTGATTGTGTAAATAATATTTAAATTTGAATTAAATAATGATTTAGGCTTATGAGCAACATCATGTAATAGTCTTCAAAAAATTCGAGCCTCATTTATCTGGCATTATTAAATGACCTTTAAGTTTGTGAAGCCTCAGTTTGCTCGGATCGTTTGCCTCCAGATCAAGGCTAGGATTAGTTTGGGATCTAAATTTGTAGACAGAAAAATATATAAGGAAGTGAAATAAATATATATCTCCACACACAAACTGAAATAAATATATTGCTCGAGTGTGAAAAAAGTAAACTTCTGCAGATAGAAAGTAAATTAAATAATTTGTCCAACTGAACCATTCCCCCCCCCTTGATAATTGCATGGTGATTAAATAGATACATATAGGTTTAAGTGTGTGGTATAGCCCTAGTCACGATACCACGAACACAATATTAGTACTGGATTATACAACTGTGAGTAACATCATATCGCTGTATATTTTTGAAATATTGATTAACGTTACCTCTCACTCTTGTATAAACCAATCGATGTACAAGATGTCTACAGTTGACATACAAAGAGGGCACCCTTCAGCTTCCTGGAATTGGGCTTTCGAGGTCAAATTAAATTCATTTCAAGGGTGTGTGTTTTCATACAATATTTTGGGACATATGATGACTGTGTGTTATCACTATCACCAAATTATCTATCTGTTACATATTCTGCAAAAAAATATTTTGCCCAAGCTGATGTTTCACACTGCTGCACGCTGATAAAAAAAGTGGATATTTTCAGATTTTTTTGTTATTTTGACCTTGAAATAAACTTCATGTAAATTTAATATGACTTTGGTGTTATTCTTATCATTAATAGTAGTCTCTTTGAGCATTTGACATATTTATGGAATACAAAAATAGTTTATAAATATGGTAATACACAATTTTCACCACTTTTGGCTTGGCGAATCAGTATTTTGACCTTTCGATGTCGATGACCCCTAGAGGTCACCATTGGTCAAATCTAGCTTACCTCCACAATTTAAAATAAAGAACAGGATATGTGCCGCTAATGGTAGAAGTGTCATGCTTTAATTATAAAATGCACAATTGTTTCATTGCAGAAGCCTAACCACTACAATATGTTGTAGTATTTTGTGTATTTTGCCGAACTTTCTGAGAAATTGATGCAGCCAAGAAATTAATTCTGGTATCCATTATGAAAGTAAAAATAAATATTTTTTATTATTTTTGACAGTTTGACCTTGATGTGACCACCTTAACGTTGTTTTTCGAAGGTACCCCAGTAAAACATAATCATAACCCATGTCAGACTTCATAGACTCCATTATGCATCAATAGTTTGCCATAGGAGCCCAAACTGATGTTTAACAGCTGCTGCACACTGTAATTTTCTTGTCCAATTAAACATTTCGGAAGGGGTGTAGCAAGGGGAATACTTAGGGTATATTTCCCCTCCCAAGCTAGATACTGCCCTCAATCTCCTAAAAAGAGCGTGGAAAAGATATGTGACCAAGACTGTGTCAAAACCAATCCTTTGTAATAGATGACTGCACCACTAGTATTGTTTAAAAGTGGATATTTTCACTATGTGTTGCCATTTTGACCTTTAAATGACCCTCTTAGAGTATTTGGCACGCTTCTGGAACACAAAAACATTTTATAGATATTGTAATACACAATTTTCACCACTTTTTGGCTTCGTAATTGGATATTTTGACCTTTCGAGGTCAATGACCTCTAGAGGTCACCAGGGGTCAAATCTAACTTACCTCCACATCTTAAAAAAAACCCAGGATATGTACTAATAATGGTAGAAGTTTCATGCTTTAATCATAAAATGCACAATGGTTTCATTATGGGAGCTTAACCTCTACACTAAAATGTCTTAGTTAGCTCTTTCCGCTTCATTTGAATACCTATGTTATGGGTTTACTGCCACTATAAATCTTTTTATTCTTACAGTGCGGAGATCGACTTTAGATGTCAGAATCTGACGTCTGTAAACGTCAGATTCTGACGTCTAAAGTAGTTCCCGCACTGTAAGGGTAATGTTTCATTGTACACGTTGTTTATAATTTATTTATTCACTTTATTATTATTCCTTTAACTACTTTGTTTCGCAGGCTGTGGCTGAAGAAGCGTTCACAGATTTCCAGGGATTTTTAGAAGTGAGGGGATGCACTGGCAGCAGAGTGAGGGAGGAATGTGACAAATTAATCCAGATTACTGCTAATGAAATGGATCATAATCTGTCCAAGTTTCTGAGAGATGTGTGTCATATAACCTGGCAAATGGCTCTACAGCAACCACCCATGTTCCTCAACAGCTCTGGTATAGACGAGTTGGTGGACGAGGAACTGCAACAAGTATTACCTTCGAGGAATATGGACTGGTCGCGTTATGAAACATTAGTTGTGGATTTTTACCTCGAGCCGTCCCTCATGCATGGAAGTGCTGTTTTACAAAAGGGACGTGTAGTTCTACGTGATCCTGAACAACCCAGAGCTCCAACTCAAGTCCTTATTGATGCATGTGTGAAAACTGAAGAGGTTGAAGACATTCAGGAGAAGTTGACAGAAGGTAAACTCACGAATGAAGTGACACATACTGAACCTAGAGTGTTTACTGAGCAGGATGTACCGAATGAGGTGACACACACTGAAACTGTCGCGTCAACTGAACAGGCTGAGCAGGCTATACTGAATGAGGTGCCGACCAATACTGAACCTGTCGCGTCAACTGGACAGGCTATACTGGATGAACCTGTCTCGCAAGATGATGCCACACAAGGCAACGAACCGTACCTTAAAGATGATAAGATGAATGATGTATCGACACAAAAAGAGCTTACCACCCAGGATGATCTTTCCAGAGACAATAAAATAGAGCAAACGCGAAATGAGCAGCAAGACAATAATGATTCTAATGGTCCGAATATAATGGACATCAAGAGAGATATTATTATGGAAAACACCATAATTCCAGAAGTGATACAAGAGGAAGATATTTTGAAAGTACCCACACGTGAGAACATGTCACTCGATTCAAATTATAGCCAGTCAGGAGACCTTGTAGAAGATATAGAGTCTGATAACACGCAAAATGGAAATAAGCAAGATAAAAATCTGAAAGATAAAAATACTAAGCAAGATGAAAATACACAAGACGAAGATACGCAATGTAAAAATACGCAATTTGAAAATATGCGTTTTGAAAATAGGGCTACACAAGACGAAAATACGCAAGATGGTAATTCGCAAGTTTCGGAAGAACTAACTAAAGAATTGACAGCCAAGGTTGTTGTTGAGCAGAATGAAGAAGGTGATGTGACTGATTATGTGTTAGTTGATTCTGAAAAACAAGTTAACCAATTGTCTCAAATAGGAAATAACAATATAAAAGATTAAATTAAAGATGAAAGTTCAACTGCTTCAGAAGTATATATTTATATATATTTCAGGACAGATTGTTGAAGTGAAAAATTCAAACGGTACAGTACAAAATGCATATGTACATATATCTAATGACGAAAAAAGAGAAGGCGCTGGTGATTCTTCTAGTCAACAAAATATCCAAGAACGAGCAGCGACTGCTGATTCCGATGATTCCGATCCTTTTTACGATACCTGAAGAAATTCGACGGAAAGTTTAATTTGTGATATGCGTGATATTAAAAATTAAAAACGGCGAACTTATGTATTTCTGGTGTTATCGATTACACTGTACCAGAAAGAACTTTATATAGATATCAATTTAAGGTAAAGTATATATGCATTGTCTGAGAAAATCTTTTTGCGTTTATGTAATCATGCACAATAATATTTTATCCCAGATCGAAATATAAAATAAGTATGTAAGTAAATTTAAATATATGGTATACGTAACTGCCGAGCAAACACAAGACGTTGACCCAATGTTGTGCTAATGACTACGACGCTGGGCCAACATTAGCCCAGCATTGGGTCAACGTCTCGTGCTTACCGGGGGGGTCTAGTTATGTTCAACCCTGTCTGTTTTCCCACGTGATCTGTAATGAGCCGTGGTTTCACCTATTCTAAAGAAGGCAGACAGGATATGTGACAGGAATAGTCTGCAGAACTATAGACTTGTATCAAACATGCCCTTTGTTGCAAAGGTGGTCGAAAAATTGCAGCAAAAAGACTGATTGAACATCTGGATAACAACCAGACAGACAGATATTTTATTGACAGAAATAAAAGTCATTACAGACTTATTTGTCATAGTAATAAGAGAGATATATGTACATGTATATACAAGAATGTTAGTTTGTTAAAATCATATATGACAATATACATGGTAACAACTAAAATCATGTTAAATGGCATTGCCATAATAAAAACTGGGTATTTCAGTAATACAAATGACTACTTCTTAAAATAAAATTAAAAAGCATTGCCAAGATAACATGGGGGTCTATCGTTTCCCGCACCAAAACCAGAGATAAAATAGCTACTATTTATAACATACTAATTATATATAGTAGCAAAAAAGACTCTGGAAAGCGTAGAAACCAAAAATATATACAAGTGCATAACTGGAGTATGAAATAAGACAATGGTAAAAATTATATGGTATTTTTAAAAAACAAACAAAACAATATAAAGCAGTATAATAAATGTGGCAATCCGCGAAACAGGTAGCTACGAGCCATGTGACCATGCAAGCACAGTCGCTATGAGCTCGTAGATTCCCTGATTTTAACCTGTTAACTTAACAACTAGTAACATTAATAGTGGCGGTTATCATGCAAGTACAAGCAATGTGGCAATCCGCGAAACAGCTCCGAGCTCCGAGCCATGTGACCATGCAAGCACAGTCGCTATGAACTCGGAGATTCCCTGATATTGACTGGTGGTGTAAACTTAACAACGTAATAACAGTACTACTACCGAAACACAATATATACATACTAATTAAAGTCGGACATGGTGGTTCGTAGGCTGTCAACAAAGTGTAGCATCAGAACCATCCATTTTGTCGAGTGTTGCAGACTTAGTGATGTAATAACAATGACAATTACGGATAATAATTATGTGTGCCATTCCCGCAGGACATGGCACTCACACAATAACCATGATAACATTAAAGTTTATTTAATTAACTAGTGATTTTATACCTATATGGCCCTAGCAAAAAACAACATTACAGCTTATTTTAATTCACTATATTGTTTATTTCATACCATTTCACTCACGACCTAGTTAGTACCACATACTCTGAGTTACAATCGAAGAAAAACATTCCCGACCGCATAGATAAAATAAGTTGACTTAGCAACTCTGAAATCCTCCATAAGGCCCCACCTCGTCTGATAACAAAGGCGACAGAAACGTCCCTAACCGGCCCTAAAAAGCCAAATAATAAATCCGAGAGCAACAGCCGTCCTGATATGTGGTAATACCCAAGTCAGATCATGAAAGCATGATAATATGGATAATATAGCGATAGGTGACTTTGATTTATTATACTCAGTGTTTTTAACAATTAATTCGTTTAAAACAGCCATATATAAATTGCGCTAGTGACTTCACCACTGTTATGTCTTTAGATGTCATAATTCGTAGAAACATTTCATTTGTCGGCTATAAATTGATAGTTGCGGTTACAGAGTTAAACAAGATTTTGCGTTCATTATTCATAGCGCTACAGTGGAGAAGAAGATGTATTTCGTCGTCAATTTCGTTTAATTCACACCTTGTGCATATTTATTGGAGTGATTGGATTAGTGTATCGTCCTCTTTCTATATTTAGATCATGTGAGCTCATTCGATATCTCGCCATTGATGTTATGAGATGGTTCCCCCTTGTGGGTAAGATATATGGTTCAACACGGAAATATTTTTTACTAATGCATATGTGCGCAGCTTACTTGAACTCTCAATATCTTTTCTCCACTGCTGTGTAAATATTCTAACAATTGATTCTTTAAATAAAAGCATGAATTTATTTGTGTCCCCAATATTCTGCGATTCCCAAATTTGATCAAGCCCGGCTCGTTCGAGGACAGAGCGAATACATGAACACCAATTTGTGAAGCCAATGCCATCTAGCTCAAGAAGCATATTTTAGGCATTTCTGACTGGATGGCTCTGAGGTAGTTTAAGAATTCTACACCAATATTTTACGGCTTTTATGTGTTGTCGGATGATCAGTGGAAATCGTCCCGTGTCCCCATATATTGCAGGTGTAGGTGTTTGCTTTCTAACTCCAAGTGTAGATTTAATAAATTTTAGATGGATTTTTTCCAGATCATTAACATCATCGCCTGTGTACCATATATTACTTCCATATTCTAGTATGGGCAATATTTGACAATCAAAAGCCTTGAATGCAATAGTGGGTGACAATTTACCGACCACAGGACGGGACTGTTTACGTAGAGAAAAAATTGCTTTCCCAGCTTGGGAAGCAAGATGAGAAAAAGTTTCTTTTAACACGTTACTAGAAGACTTGGTGCTATACACCACACCAAGGTATTTATATTGTTCAGCTTTTTCTATAATGTTATCACCATAGTGGAAGCTTCTGCGTACTTTTGTGTAACGCTCATTAAAGATTAGAACTTTTGTTTTAGGAATGCTTACTATGATATGCCAAAGGGAAGCATATAAATACAGAGCAGTTAGCTGTTTTTGTAATCTCTCAGCAGATTCTGAAAAAAGGACAAGGTCATCTGCAAGTAACAGATATACCATTAGTAAGGTGTCCACAGGGATACCTTGATCTTGGTCAAATGTTGCGGATATGTCTTGTAAAAATTCCGTGAATAGTTTGGGACTGGGCATACCGCCTTGTAGAACACCATATTCGCTTTTTAATATGTCACTGATACGCGAGTCCCATTTTACACAACACTCTGCTTTAGAGAACATACTTCTTATTACGTTTAGCAAATTGCGTCTATTCCCCTGTTGAATAATTTGTAGTATGATGCTGTTCTATCAATATAGTCAAATGCTTTTGTGAAATCGACAAAGCATGTATACAGGGGTATAGAAAGACACCTTTGTTTATCCATGAAGGCACATAGCATGAATATATTGTCCGTAGTTCGCGAATTGCTTTTAAAACCAGCTTGATAGGGATCATTTTCATTACACACTTCGTTTTTGAATGAGAGTCTGTTATTAAGTATAGATTCAAATAGTTTCCCAATACACGGCATGACTGTGATTCTCCTGTAATTATCTGGAACACCAAATACAGGAAGAATTCTAATCGGCTTACAGGGCCAAGCATAGCACAGAGACAGCACTAATGACAGTTTGGAATGACATCACCATGGCTATTGACACAGGGCAGTCTGCTATGTTAGTACTACTGGACTTGTCAGCAGCGTTTGATACCGTTGAAGTCGATACATTGATGTGTACGCTCCAAGATCACTTGACAGGAAATGCCCTAGACTGGTTCCGGTCTTATATGATAGACCGTTATTTTCGAGTTAAAGTGAAGGGAAAATAATCTAAATGGATCAAGGTGCAGTATGGTGTTCCATCAGGATCTGTTCTGGATCCCTTACTATTCAGTCTATATACAGCTCCGATTGAGGCCATTCTGAGAAAACATAAAGTACGATATCATACATTTGCTTACGATTTGCAAATATATGTTTTCTTTGATCCATCCAAACCAGGAGATGGAGAACGCGCAATATCTCCAACAGAGAAGTGCATCGCAGAAGTCAGTGCATGGATGTTAGTGAGCAAACTTAAATTAAATCCATCCAAAACAGAATATATTTTAGTTCAGTCAAAACATAATCTTGCCGAGTATGGTGATATGAATTTTGTATTAAAGTGTGGGTGACACGGACGTGAAGCCGAGTGCATCAGTTAGAAATCTCGGTGTCTTCATGGACAGAGGAAATACCTACGAGAGTCAGCTCAATGCATTATGTAAAAGGTGCACATTTCACCTCGGGCACATTGGCAGCATCAGGCGTTTTCTTCCACGTGATGTACTCCAGGGCATTTTAGTGACAGCACTTGTCTTGTCCAACCTGGATTACTGCAATACGTTGCTGAGCGGCATCACAGCACATTACGTGCAACGTCTCCAGCGAATTCAAAACTAGGCGGCCTGAATGATCAGTATAATCAAACTTAAAGATCATATTACACCAATGCTTCAAGACCTTCACTGAATCCCCGTGAACTTGAGAATATCATATAAACTTCTGGTATATATCTACAAGTCTATTAATCGTCATTCACCATCATATTTGACTCAAATGCTTGATATGACGGAAAGACCAGTCTGACTGACACAATTTGATGTCCAATTGTTTATGGTTCCCCGTACCAGGAGACTTGGTACTGGAGCAGCATTCAGTGTTAATGGACCCAAACTATGGCATGCCCTCCCTTTCAATTTGAGAAATGTTCATCGCTGGACAGTTTTAAATAGAATCTAAAAACATACCTTTTTAAATTATACTATTCTAGCTGAATATTTTATTATTTTTACAAGCGCCTTTATCAGCAGTGCTGGAGTCGTGCGTTGTTTTTAAGGACTGTCATTATAATAATAATAAAATTAATATAATTATTGCTACACGTTGCTCACATAATTTATTGACCCACGGATTGTTCACTATATCGATGGTCACAATGCAAAATGAGTATATGTCGACGTATTATGTAGACATATACGATGCATACAATGTCTACATAATTATTATGTAGACATACTACATTCGAAATTTTGCATTGCGACCATCGATATTAGTTAACTAGCTAGAATAAGCATATTTTTCGAGTTTAATTAGCCCTCCTGGCATCAGGCTGAAATATATCTCAAATGAAAGAGAACACCCTAGTGGTAAGGTATTGCCATGAACCTCTAGCCATGGACTACTAACTACAACATTGAAAAACAGCATTGGGTGAATGCCCCGTGTTTGCTGGGTACAACAGCTTCACTTTTGCGTCTAATTTAAATTGTAAACCTCAATTGGCATTGTTTTTAAGGTATAAGCATAAAAAATTACATTATTTTGAACAATTAGTTGATTCATTGATTTAAATTATAATGACAAAATAGCCCAAATTACTCGCCTATCGAGCCGATGAAAAACATAAATTGACAGCAGGAAAGGTAGACTGGAAATCAGTTATCCCTTTTTCTAGCCCCACATGCGCGCCGTAAGTTCATGCCGATCTTGCGCTAGTTGATAGTCCATATCTAGAAGTATATGGTATTGCCTTGTTGGCATTTCTAGATTGGCTACCATGGCAACGAAGGCGTAAACAAATTATTTCGAACCCCTCCCAAAACTAATTATGCTGACCATTAATTTACTTGTAGGTAGTCCGAGGAATTCATAACATTCATATCATATGCGCTGCAGTAGGCTCCAATTATTGACAATAATAATAAAAGACAGAAATAAGATTCATCGTTTTTGTTGTATTTATTGCAAATACGGATTATTTTCATTTTGAAATAAAAATGAAATGAATCGGGCTTTAGGCCACCTTTGTGCACATATAGGCTGAACTGGGCCAGGAGAACCTCCTGAGGATGGTGAGATGATTGAGGTGACACTGTCCTCCAGACACAGCATTCGAAATTTGAGCCCTGGCGGTCTGAGGCCGAGCACGCTACCTCTCGGTCACGGAGGATCCCCACAATACTGACTTTCACACGTGGATGGGGAAGAAACATTTTTTTGTTTCTTTCAAACCGCCGAGACCGGGAACCGAACCCCGAACTCTGGCGTGAAAGGCAGCGGTGCTAACCACTACCCTAGGGCCCCCGCCCATTTTCATTTTCAAAAAAAGATGGGAACGTTAGTTTTACACATAGCTTTTTTAAGCAGATACAATCAAAACAGTTTAAACGAATGGCGGTCGTGACTTGCGTCGAATTTGAAAAAATCTGTCCTTAGATCTTGTGAAGCAAATTGCAGTGGCACTGGTCAGTAGCTAGTTAGATTATTGTAACTCACTTTTTCACAATATGACAGGAAAGGATATCGATAGATTACAACGCGTTCAGAACTGTATTGCAAGAGTGCTATTTGTTCCGTTTCTATTCTAAAACGATTACATTGGCTTCCAAAGTTTCGCATTCATTTTAAAATATGCACGATAACTTTCCCAACCCTAAAAGACAACCAACCTGCATAATTATCCGGCTGACTTACTTGTTCGTCCAAAATGCTCAAAATATCTATCCTTCACAAAATATCTATGTTAATTTGTTGTTCCACGTATAAAAAACTAAGACTGGGTCAAGAGCTTTCTCTATATCTGGCCCAGCCTTATGGAACGGCCTGCCTGTGCCAATACGAAATGCAGAAAAAAAATTAACATTTCGGAAATGACCTAAATAACACCTCCTTTTGATCTGGCTTACCTACCCTAGCTCCTCAGTGGCCCAGCTCCCTGTTGACAAACCTGCTTTGGCCTTGATTATGACATAGGATCACGCTGAAGATTTATGCGTCCCTGAGCTCGGTCCGCTGACGATATAGGCGCTATGGAAGTTTTATAGATTAATTGATTGATTGATTGATTGATTGATTGATTGATTGATTGATTGATTGATTGATTGATTGATTGATTGATTGATTGATTGATTGATTGATTGATTGATTGATTGATTGATTGATTGATTGATCGATCGATCGATCGATCGATCGATCGATCGATCGATCGATTGATCGATCGATTGATTGATTGATTGATTGATTGATTGATTGATTGATTGATTGATTGATTGATTGATTGATTGATTGATTGATTGATTGATTGATTGATTGATTGATTGATTGATTGATTGATTGATTGATTGATTGATTGATTGATTGATTGACTGCGGTTCATGGATGGTTCTTTCTCACCTATTTCAATTCACTCCAGCCCGGGGGTCATGTGACCACGAGGATTTGTTCAGTCGTGCTAAGGATGAGCTTGGGATAAGCTCGAAAGCTCCACATAGCAAAAATATGGACTCTGATTAGGTATCTATTTTAACTTTATATTTTAATTATGACAGTCTGGTAGCAACATTCATGCTGACGATAATACAATGCAGAATGGAACAATAATCTGTTATTTACCCTATAACATGTTCTTATCCAGCTCTAATTTAGGTGTGAACGTATGTATTGTGGAATATACGTTTATTGGATGACAAGTGAACGCTACAACTTGGGTGCAAATATTGTCCTTTATATTGGAAAACCCCTGTGATCATATAACGTCAATTACATCTCAACGTCAAACAGGACCATCTCAGCAGGATGAGGGTTAAAGCAATTTCCAGCTACAAATGACGAAAAAATATCACTATTTTTTATGAAAAACAGACACCCTTTCAAATTAAAAAAAATGAATAACAGAGCATCTCTGCCAAACTATCACATCAATTTCAGTGCATTTATTCGGGTTTAAACTTGTTTGAAACCGTATAAATTCGGCGCCAGCAGCACAAGGGTTATCCCTTGTGCTGCTGGCGCCGAATTTTGACCCTTGTGCAGCTTGCACAGTATATATCCACATTCCAAGTAAAGTTACACTTTGAGCGCTAAGCCCGACAATAGTCGTTTTCAATCCGTTTTATTAGCCGAATAAATCACTGTTATTTGGAATGGAATGAGTGTTCAAAAATCAGAATTTGCCAATGTTGGTCTCAAATTAAACAAATATGAGTGATTTTCACCCACTTGAAGTTGTGGGTCGCGGTAGCGAGACACAACTTCAAGTGGGTGAAAATTATTGTAGCGCTTTAAAGGTTAAACCCAAATCAAATACAACTGAAATTGATAAACTATGTTGAGATAGATGAGTAATCAACTGAATAATTCATTTTTGGATTTTTTTATAAACGGAAATAGTCTTCATCATTTCAAGTTGGAAATTGCGTTAACAATTTCAGCGTCAAGTGATGAAAGATAAGCACTACTACAAACAGCCCCAACATAGAGGTTTATTCCCAAAGAAATAAAAAGCGCTAGCCTAAGTTGAGCTAGCATTTTTATGACATAATGAACGCATTTTTGGTAGTCATGAATAACATTTAAAGGGATGGAATATTTTATATGTAACATATATATGAACGTTTTTTTACAATTTGAAATCACAATATTATTAAATGTTATTGTTTTCTTTTTCTGTTTCATTTTAATACCTATGTTATGTTTATACTACCATTATAAAAACATTTTTTTCTCTTTCAATGTCGGAATCCGATGTCTTTAGACATCTAATGTCGATCACCACGCCGAAAGGTTTGGGTCGCATGTTTATCATGTTTAATAACAAGGATCAGACGAGCGAAATCATAGCGGCATTTATTTGAATAACTTTCAAGCAAATTTTATGAAGTTTAGGATATCTCCTTCATTTTCTTATTTTAAATCTTTAAATACAGGATAGCTGTGATTTTATATCGTACGCCTTTCAAATAGTCGCATCGTAAAAAATTCAAACAAAATAATTATAATCTTAATACCAGGTACATTATAATAACTATGATGTAATTCTACAGTTCCGAGAAGATTATGTGCACTACCACTGATTGTGTAGAGCATTATCATTTCCAACTATTTGTCATTATTGACGTCAAAAGACTCATGTCCACAGCGGCATGCCATAGCAGTCAGGTGCGTGTATCTAATTGTTGGCCGTGATTGGATTTAGCACTGACAGACACACCTGGGGTACTTTACACACCTGGGGTTACAATTACCTTTATCATCATCCACCACACAGAGAATAGATCCTCAGAACACACGATACAGATTGACCCAACATTGGGTCATCGTGTATTTTGGGTGAAATGTATCCATTACCCCTTAAAACGCTGAATTATTTAAAAACAAACATGGAAATAAAAGGGTTTTTTATTTGAAATCGGTATAAATGTCTTAGTTATCTCTATCTGATTAATTTAAATACCTACATGTATGTTATGGGTCCACGGCCATTGAAACTATTTTTACAGTGCGGGGATCGACTTTAGACGTCAGATTCTGACGTCTAAAGTTGATCCTTGCACTGTAAGGGTTAAATGTTGATAGCTCACTGTGATTATTCCATAAATTATCCACACCATCCTGCAATTCAGGAGATAGTGTGGATGCGAATTACTGGAATAAAATATAAAGGTATTTTTTTGCATGGTTAATTTTAATTAATATGGCTAGTTTCCATTATGGCTATTACACAAAGCGACTTAGTATGATGACAATAATTTTCGTTTTTAATTTTTTAATGAAGTATTGTATCCCAGAGATAATTATTTCAACTTGTTCTGATTTTTCAGATTTTCAAAAACATTTCTGATTATATATAACAATATTTATAAGAATCTAGCAATAACCCAAACATACTGTGTATTGACCTAAAGAATGGTTGAATGCTAGCACAACATTGGGCCACAAGTTGATGCCGTTGGCATTGAGCAGATCATCGGTGCTGTAGGGGAACCACCCCCCTCCCCTCCTGATCATCGCGTTCCCAGATCAATTAACGGCGGCAGCTATTGATGCAAGCAGGTGGTTGCCTTGATCATGCCGTCCGAAATGGTGGTTATCTTGGACAGTTTTGTTGACATGATAATATATGTCTTGGAAATAAAACTAGTTTAGTCGTTTTATTGTATTAAACTGTTAAATTTGAAATATCTAATACTGAACCTATTTAACTTTTCGTCACCCGCTTGCCAACAAACAGGAGGCGTTGCCCTAATGTAGATTTAAGGCTGGCCCACCATCTGCGACGCTGGCCCAGCATTAAACAGCCATAGTGTCAGCATATTGTATTAGACACGTTGATCTAATGCTGATTAAATGTTGGGCCACTGTCTGCGGCGCTGGCCCAACATTAAACAAAACATATTGTATTTGATGCGTTGAGCCAATGCTGGTTTGATGTTGAGCCATCGTCTGCGACACTGGCCCAACATTTAACCAGCATTGGCTCAACGTGTGGTGTTGTCTGTGTGACTCCAGCTCTACTAGGGTTAATCCTATGGTGAGGCTGATGACGTGGTTTTAAGATAGGATACCCAGTCGGCATAAAGCAGTCGAGATCCATCTCTGAGTGACTGGCAACATTAGTGCCGCAGATTACTGATCACAATGGCCAAAATACGTCATGTGCAAAATCAGGTGAGTGATTTATATTATCCATAGACGACATGCAAGTTTCAATCATATAATCCTCTCCCACAGTGCGCTCATATTATCCATTTGAGAACTAATATCGATATGAAATTGGAAGAGTGAGTTTTATTACCTTGTAAGATATCCTTCCACTTAGATTTCCAAAATTGGGTTCATATTAATCAGTCAATCACCAATATCGCTCCCAAAACGTTCAATGATAATGACCTACTGATTTCAATGCACAATGCACTATACACGAAAATCAGGTTGTTTGGCGCATCACTTTGCCATATTACATTATTATTTTGATACACAGTAAACAAAATATTTGTACAACGTCGACCCAGCGACTCAGCGACGTTGGTCCAACTTTGTACAAATGTTATACACATGTTTTGTGTTTACTGGGTATTTTGTAAATTGTGTAATTTGTATTCCCTGTTAGGTATGAATTTGTGAAACTCAGTAGTCTTGACCTCCAAGGTTTTAACCGAGCTAGCTAATACGATGTCTTATATAACATTCTTTTCACCGAGTAGCCATTCAAAAGGGTTTCCGGTGACGTCACTGCGTTTAACAGAATTTGAAAATATTGCAGATCAGAACAGCAGAACCATCTTATAAAGGTAAAAATTGCGTTAGCAATAATCCAGCTTCAAATAAATGAAAAATAGTAACACACAATAAAGCAGGACATGATGTATAGTATCGCCTCGGATCATAACGCATCGTATCGCCTCGTATCGCCTCGTATCGCCTCGTATCGCCTCGTATCGCCTCGTATCGCCTCGTATCGCCTCGGATCATAACGCATCGTATCGCCTCGGATCGCCTCGTATCGCCTCGTATCGCCTCGTATCGCCTCGTATCGCCTCGCCTCGCTTTGCCTCGTATCGTATCGTATCGTATCGTATCGTATCGTATCGTATCGTATCGTATCGTATTCCATCGTATCTTATTGTAACTTATCGTATCGTATCGTATCGTATCGTATCGTATCGTATCGTATCGTATCGTATCGTATTCCATCGTATCTTATTGTAACTTATCGTATCGTATCGTATCGTATCGTATTCCATCGTATCTTATTGTAACTTATCGTATCGTATCGTATCGTATCGTATCGTATCGTATCGTATCGTATCGTATCGTATCGTATTGCATCGTATCTTATCGTAACTTATCGTATCGTATCGTATCGTATCGTATCGTATCGTATCGTATCGTATCGTATCGTATCGTATCGTATCTTATCGTAACTTATTGTATCGTATCGTATCGTATCGTATCGTATCGTATCGTATCGTATCGTATCGTATCGTATCGGATCTTATCGTATCGTATCAGAACGTTGTCAGGATCCAGCATGCTCAGGGGGTTTGGCCTATGCCGGTTCAGTGTTGGACTAGCTTCATAGACGGTGAACAGGTTTCTAGGCGTTTCATGCTTGCAGGATGAAGAGTTAAAATCCGGTTGATTTTGTCGTTACTTGAAGCTGCATAACTGTTTTGTTTATTTCGATAAAAATAACCTAAAAAGTACAAAACAATCATTGATATTGTCTTAAAGGCCTTTTAAATGCACTAAGACTGGGTAAATGAAGCGGGATTAGTACACCATGCGATACACCATCAAGTAGTACTAAGTAGTGAATCAGTGTGTGTACAATATGTATGTAATAGTGGTAAGGTTATGGGCCAATATAATGGTACATTGGCCCACACCAAACCGCCTTAATAATAACAAACAAGAGTCTTTAAACTGCATCGGCATTATGTTGGGCCAGTGTCGCAGACGATGGGCCGACAGTAGTCTGTAATTGGATCAATGCCTTGTGTTAGCTGAGATGCAAAGCCCACATAACCAGCGGTGGATGTCTTGAGACTGGGTCAAATCGGTTACAGTAAAATCTGGTGTTTTTAAATATTATTTTATTTTACTGCATCAAGAAAATCAAAACAGCGAAAAAGGTGATTTACATCACTGAATTTGATGCTAATTCCGACTATGATTTCCCACAGACTGAAGAGAGCGTCTTAATGGCGGGCCAAAGGCTCAGATGCTGGCCCGCACTTACAAGCACCATACTAAAATAGGGTCATATTTTTCAAGTGAGTGACATACTCCATACTGGTACCGAAATTAAACATGACATCATGTGCAGATATCACTCATATCACACAACCTTGGATATGTCTAAATGACATGAGGCAATACACTTTGTACTGTGAAATGTATCTATGATCACTTAAAAAAATAGGAATAATGTTAAAAATCTTCCACTCTTTTTTCAATGATGACTGTTATCTGCCACTTGGTCCTGATTATATAGACAGTGTGTCTTACTCCCCTGTGATCAGGTCCGTTTTGTTGGGGCAACAATATTAAAAAACAACAAACTTAAATCCTTAGTAACTCAGTATTAACCGGAGCAGTAAAATAAAAAAATAAAACAGAATTCTCCATGGAATAATCTTTTAAATAAAATAAACAAAACAGTTATGCAGCTTTAAAAAGTTTGTTTTCTGAATTTTGCATAAAAATAATGCATAAACGTATTTTATTTGAATGAAATGAATATCATTATAGTTATTTATACAGGGGGGGGGGGGGGCTATGAGAGCGACACATAGTGTCTTAATAGGGGCCTCGCGATATATGATATTACATATTAAATTGTATTATCTCTTTTTTGGATAATGCCCAGTAAGTCTGAGTCTATTATACTATTAGAATATAAGGATATAATACATAGTTTATTTCTTATTTTAAACAGGACGAAATGAATGATATCTTGCAGAGCTGTGGAGATTCTCTGGCTGTGGTGGACTTCTGGGCAATTAGATGTAAACAATGTCTGACGATCGCTCCTGTGTTTGACGTGAGTGGATATAGGCTTTATTCATTTAACTTTTGCAGTTATGCAGCTCCTGGCATGTTGCAAATGGATAAAAATAATGCAATACAGAATGGTACAATCCATACACAATAAGGCTGTGAGCGTAGCATTATTACATATTGGAGCAAGAAGAGTGGGCCTATTCTGGTTAAAAACAGTACATAGTGCTGACATAACAATACATTGTTAATATTTTAAGTATGACATTTTAATAAACTGTAGAAAAATGGAATCAACCAACAATATTTGTCAGGACAGGAAAATTAAATTTCAGAAATTGCTATCATTATTTTTACCCATTTATTTTCATTTTTATTTTTATTGATTATCAAATTTATTACATTGCCAATACAAAAAATATTTAATCCTTCGATGTTACCACATATGCTTTTATAGCATGCAATTATTTTAAATACATTTACAGATGCTGCCACAATAATTTCAACGATTTTTGAAGGTATGGCGAATCTATTAAAGGTATTAGTCGGGTTCACTCTGTCAATAGCTATAGTTCCATGGGGAAATTGCTAACTATTATTATTGTTTAAAGCTTTGATATCTACTGAATCTAAAAACCCAATGTTCTCATTTTTTCTGAAACTCCTATGACGGCGATCTTGGATTTTCAAAATGGCCATCAAGAAAATCTAATTTGATCAATAACTCCAATTCTAATTGACATAGAATCACAATTTTGATGTCTACACCTATATTTTCAGGGCCAAAGAATCGATTGAAAACGCTTCTAAAAATATTGTGTCCCATATAGCGAATTCGGAAAAATTAAAGATGGCCGCCAGTGAAAATCATTTCATGACAAAATAGCAGTGTCTATTTTGAAAACCAAACTATATTTGCTGATATTGTATAAAAATAATACAAAAAATTTAGCAATGAGGCCAGGCATTGTTATAAAAGGTAGCTTTGTCTTGTATTATGCAGTGATCGTCTAGAAGTAATCATTGATATCCTGAGTTGGAAATTAAACCGGGCCAATATCTCGAGTTCTAATTGACATATAATCACAATTCTGGTGTGTACATTAAAATTTTAAGAGTCAAAGAATCAAATGAAGCCACTTATAAAAATATTGGATCATTGCTATATGGCAAATTAAGAAAAATCCAAGATGGCCACTGGCGAAAATCATTTGATGACATAATCGAAATCTCTATAATGTTCCCAAATCATAGCAACTCCATATATATATATACTTGAGCGACAATACTAATTTCAACAATGCTCTTAACTGGGCGTGGGGTTTGAAAGCTAACTGATTATATAACCGCGGGAAGCCCAAAACAGCTTCCCCCACGCATGTATTGCCAGGAGGGCTTTCCCAGCTAACATTGTAACATTGTACACTCAATGTTGGTTTAATGTTGGGATAGCGACGCAGACGTTAGTCTAACATTGAAACAGCATTGGGTGGGTGTCTTTTTGGAGTAATATCAATAGTTTTGTAATGAAGTTGAATATTACACGAGCTGAATGCAATCAACATGCACTGTATACTGAAGGCCTACACGTGACCTAAGCTTGCAAATTCCAAACATGACTGGATCTTTAAACAGCCTGAAACCTATTTTGCAGTTCGAATTCGATTTTTCAGGCCTATTAATTTTTTTAATGATGAGCACATATTACCATATTTATCATTGTTTTTGTTTGCTTTAGAAAATGTCGGAAGAGAAGCTTTATCAAACAACCACGTTTTTAAAGGTGAACGTAGAGGAAGCTGAGGTAGGGATTATATTACCCTTCGACTCGACAATCACGATTTAACCCTTTCAATCCTGAGTTTACCATTGTCATCTTCATCCACTACAAGCCGCGAATTGCTGTCGCAATTCTCGACTTGTAGTGGATTATTGGTACGCTAGTTTCATGGAAATATTCAATCTAAGACCTTTAGTTGTTGGAAAATTAAGTCTGTTTTCTGGGATGTAAAATGATGCTTTAATGCATCGTGAGGGCTCAAAGAAACATAAAACACATCATCATGCATCATTAAGTCACTTAAATTTGTGAATCACGTCGGCGAGACACAGCGTCAATAATGGCGTTTTAATAGTAAAATCTGTCTCAGTTTCAAAGGAACTGCAAAATTATACAATTTGTACACGAGATGTATATCAATATTAATCATAATTGACCCTGTGAGGTAAATAAACATGCATATACCATAGCATTTACGTAACGTGAACAACTATAGAATCTATTCAAAATAATGATTTATTATAAATTCAGAAATCATTAGTAATTGCTAGTATGTTTAAGCTTATTCAAATATGCATAAAAACGAATACGGCCATTTTTTGTATCTATTTTTTTTATAGATGTCGTATTCGTGTTCGTGTAGTCTATAGATAAATACCTTCACCAAAATAACATAAAATTGATTTTGTTCTGGTTTGTACTCGTATTCCTATTCGTACATAGGCATATATGTTAATGCACCTTTTTTCAGACAATTATCAAAAATATTTACACAAAAAGAGATCGAGCACATGGGATCACATCTGTAGAACCATCTTAGAAAAGCGTGTCATAACATGGTAAATGCGATAATATGTTTTTTTGAACTGGTAGCATGGTCATTGCTTTCTTCCTTAAACAACAAGTAACGGTGTATATAATTCAAACTAAGTTGTACGTAGGAATAAAAACAAAATAAATCTACATTGCAGGACGTGGCAATGGAATGGCAGATTCAATACATGCCTACAGTCATTGTCATAAGGAACAACGAGCAAGTGAGTGACTTCTTATCGTTTATGTTTTCAGAATAATAATCAAATAAATTTATTTGCCCGTTATTGAAATATGGGCTAATTTAAAATACTTTAACCCAGTGCGATGATCGACTTTATAATCTGATGTCTATTATAGTCAATCACCGCACTGAAAGAGTTTATAATTGTCTTGGACCCATAGCATGTATATTCAACAGCAGGTGCAACAGAAAGAGCTAACGAAGACATTGGTGGTGGTGTATGTATACACGCAATGTGTTGAAAAATAATCGAGCTAGTATATATTTCAGCGTGTTTACTTACTATTGTTTACTTCAGATTGACAGTCTTATCGGTGGCGACGAAGATAAACTAAGGGATATGTTGATGAAGCATATGACGTAATCATGGCTGGAGAACCTTGAGAGTGCTCAAATTCGATGGAATATATAACGACTATCATCAATGGCTGACTAACGTGTGGACACATTTTGTCTTCTCGTGATAATACATGACGTCAAATGATTTTTGAATCGAGGTGGTCAGAACTGTACGTGCTTTTGTACTGTTTTGTGGTGACAGCAACATAAACAGTTGGATGTGTTTATAAAAATAAATTGTGTTATTGAAAATAAATAATTTAGTAGAATGTAGTTTGGTGTGTGTCACTTGACAATTCAGGAGGACAAGGGTTAAAACTGACGTCAAATGATTTTTGAATCGAGGTGATCTGAGCTGTACGTGCTTTTTTATTGTTTTGTGGTGACAGCAACAAAATCAGCTGGATGTGTTCATAAAAAAAAGATTTGTTATTGGAAATAAATAATTTAGAACTAACCATTTTATTATTGTTTGATGCATACTGTAAATGTTTCTATTCATCCACATGTATGTGACATTTTAATTGCCATGATGGGATTTCCTCGGAATTCACAAAAGTTTCCCAAATTAGATGCCAACTTCCTTTTAATGATTTACGACTTTTACTTTCAGCTTGTAAGGGTTTTTTATTCCTAAACAATTATTCGACGATAAGGGTCGTGGTGTCTAGTGTGTAGTAATGTTGTATTACTAAAATAAAATAAAAATGGCAAAATTTCTAGCCGCCTAAATATCCTGATAGATTACATGTTGAAGCAATACTAAGCCAGTTTCGATCGGATTGCATACAATGTAAATTTGTAAGTAAAAAGGTAAAAGAATAGGCGATATTTATTTCATATATTGACCCGATGGGCTATTAAATCAGTCCATTAGTTGCATTATGTCTCACCAATACACAGCATAGACGCCTTAAAAAAATTATGATAAGTGACGAACATTTTTATATTAGCTGGATCGTATCCTTAGGTCCCGTGACCACGGAGTTCAGTACTACGCGTTTTTTGTTGGTTTTGTCATCCTTGGACGTTAAATAACATGATTGTCCCCTTGTAGCTCTGAAAATTGGGGGCGGAATTATTAGCTACAAACACGAATGATGAAATTTAAAAAAGCTGTGGATAAGCATTTTTTTGTAATAAAAAAGAACATAAGGTGTTTTTTTCGGCGTTAATTTTTTACATCCTGACATTCATTAGTACACAAAATCCAACATGACCGCCATAAAATCGATTTCGGTAATGTTTTAGTTGTGAATACTCCAGGATGTGAATATGAGCCTTTGGTGTAAATGTTCGAGGATATAACATAATGAGTCGAGTACAATATTATACTAGAGCTTGAAAACATGTCCCACGGGTCTGTTGGTTATTATCTACTAAGTAAGACAATGTTTTAAATAATAATAATAATAATAATAATAATAATAATAATAATAATAATAATAATAATAATAATAATAATAATAATAATAATAATAATAATAATAATAATAATAATAATAATAATAATAATAATAATAATAATAATAATAATAATAATAATAATAATAATAATAATAATAATAATAATAATAATAATAATAATAATAATAATAATAATAATAGTCTTGTTACGTAACGCTTCAATGGGAATACCATGGACACCTGCAGTTCTCCCGTTCTTAGTACTTAATAAAGTAGAGTATATTTCACAAGATAATATGGGATTTTCCATACCTGACCTGTGTCAATAGAATGTTCTTCATTTATGTCGTCTGCTAACATATGATGGCAGGTAATTCATCCTGCACACGACTTAGGATGCTACTGAAGTCACTCTGCCATCGGTGAAATACTGCAGTTTTATCACTTACGACATTGATATACTGATCTTCCAGCTGCCAAAGAAGTGTTAGACTGAGACCTCGAGTTTAGCAGCTGTCTCATGTATAGCATGATGAAAGAACATTGACCGCCTGCCGGGAGTGCAAACATTTATAAATTGTATACAATAACTCACATTTTTGTCATATGACGCCGACCGCCTGCCGGGAGTGCAAAAATTTATAAACTGTATACAATAACACACATTTTTGTCATATTACTCCTTTACTGACGCATCTTAATTATAGAGATGCATATTTTTAAGCATTATATGCAGGGGCGGATCAAAGGGGGGGGGGGTTCCTTGTGAACTGTTGATATACTGAGGGACAAACAGTGCCCAATATGCCTAAGATTGAAAGAGAAAGCTTTTGCAAATCAAAAATTCCCCCTGGAGCCCGACCACCGATCCCTTTGTAGTGAAATATTCCTTTGTTAAATTTTGAACCTCCCCCCCGTCAATGAAAAGCTAGATCCGCCCCTGATATGATATTTTAAAAACAATCATAATATCAGGGGACTATAGTATTTTTAACTCGTTGAACACACGATTATTATGCTTCTGCTCCGTTTCTGAAACGAGATTATTTTATGACGTCATAGTTATCTCATGCAATCAGACCCGGAGATCTCCGGGGTTCATATCTGAATGGTCTCACTGCTCGTCACAAACGGGTTAAAGCAAGCATTATCTCATGAGAGTACTATGGACATTAACCAGCAATAGCTATTATTAAATACTTATGATTGTTCAAGATAAAATGTGATGTAATAATGACGGACATTGGTGTTTTATTAAGAATATATGCTATTAATGCTTGACAACATGTATGCCAATTTGCAGTAAACGGTATATTTCTCAATGCAAGAACGCTTAACTTATCGTGCAAAAACCCTTGATACTATGTGAGTTATTGTCTTACTTGTTCATATATTGTTTGCTGACTAGATGAGGCTATATATCATATAGATTTCAAGTGGACATGTTATATAAAGGGAAACAATATACAATAGGGCATTTATGTCATTTCTACATGACGGACAACCATACCTTCGAAGTCCAGCAAACAAGCGACGTTGAGCGAATGCTGGTTTGAGGTTGTGACAGCGTCGTGTACGGTTGACCAACATGTAGCCAACATTGTTTCAACATGCCGTGTTTGACCATGTCCAATAAAGCTTTGATGTTGCTAACGATCAATGCTTTGTCATTAGTGTTGTACCTGTTCTCCCTTAACCTTACAGCTGCTAAATTGCTTGTTACAATAATTATTTTTTCCTTCATTTGAAGCTTGCATTTGTAACGCAATTTCCAGCTTAAAATGGCGAAAACTATTTTTATTTATGAAAAAATACTCCCAAGTGAAATTAGTCGATTATTTGTCGCTTTGTCGTTTTCAATCTGTTTGATTAGTCGACCAAATCACAGTTATTG
Source organism: Flabesymbios commensalis (assembly GCA_964017125.1). NCBI lineage: Eukaryota > Metazoa > Annelida > Polychaeta > Terebellida > Flabelligeridae > Flabesymbios > Flabesymbios commensalis. Next base: position 118,785,416 of record OZ024902.1, on the reverse strand, counting down.
AGAATGAAATGTGTCCATAAACATCAAGATTTGCAAATATTTGTGCTCAAATCAGACAAATATGATTAATTTTCAGCCACTTGAAGTTGTGGGTCGCGGTAGCGAGTCGCAACTTCATGTTGGTGAAAAATTAAATAAATTAAATTAGCAGAAGTAGGGTTAAAAAATGTTCCGAGGCAAACCAAATTAACATTAGATCCCCCTCCCTCTTTTTTAAATCCTGGATCCACCCTTGGTTAATGAGAGTGTTTGAATACATTAGTGTCACACAATGTAGATGGCATGGGACCTGAGATGACCTATATGGACTGATACCAGATCACGATGTTATGAAAATATGGCTGATAAAAGGTCAATATAAGTTCAGGATCAGACACGCATCCACACTTGAGTAGAGTGAAACTAAAGACTGGTGTGTCATACACAATGACATATTTTTACTATCATATTTGTGGAGCACACACATATATCTTTATAACCGATTTTTCACCAATAAAAGGTGGCTGGGTTGTTAGGTATTCGTTAAATACTACACATTGCTCCAATGTTGGTTTAATGTTGGTCTCCCGACTGCGACGCTGTACTAACAGTAACCCAAAATTGGATCCATGTATCGTTCTTATCGGATAGTAGTTAGAACAAATGGGGTCACATCGTCCGGTGAAGGTCATCTCAAATAATTGATATTGATTGTACTTCCGGTTCTTATTGAATGGCCGAGGTCACCTGCAATGATCATTTGACGTGCCTGTGTCTAAAACAGTGTGCTCAAAATAAGCAGTGCAATAGTCATGTAGAAAGGCAGAAAGTGTAATTTTTTGACATTAACAATTTTCTTTTATATATCTTTGCATAGTGATATATATGTAATCATATTTTTACATAATTGCCCTGACTAGACTTCTGTACACCATACACAAGTGTATAATTGTGTAAATTTAAAGTAAAATTATGATGTTGCAGAAAATAGTTATTTTTAGTTAACTAAAATTTTAGTTAACTAAAAACTATTTTTATGTTCATGTTGTTTGTTTAAAAAAAATAAGCATATCAATAGTTTTTCTAAAGGCAAATTATTCCACATAATAGCACCAATATATTCTATAATAATAGCACCAGTTACTGGTCGCCGAAGCGAGACACGACTTAAAGTGGTTGAAAAATCAAATTTGATAATATAGCGATTGAACTTGCTTAAGGTTAACCGTCTATATTTGCGAATGGCCAAGATACGATTTCTCAACTCCTATCTTACCAACCCATGCCACCTCAAAGAGACACCATGATGGCACCGAAAAGTTCAAATGTTAAAATCACCATTACCCGTTGTTCTGTTTGGGCTCATATATTATATGTTATCAATTATCAAATATTCATTTTTCTTTTCAATAATTTTCCATTTAAACTGTGTGCAGAGTATGTCATCTGAAATATCTTCAGGTAAAATAAAGCGGTTTTAAAACATTATTTATGGGGCTTACCTCAATGTGACTGTACGCGCTAAACTTGCTTTCTCGAGGACTCTATTTCATCATATCATCACACCAAATATAGTCAGGGGGCCAGGCGATGGCATTCTCACAGCATTGAGCATTTTGTAATAACGAGTTCTACATTTTTTCGCCTGTCGCGGTGCAAAAGTGGTTTTACGTGATCGGGAAAAACATTAAATCACTTTATATATTCAGAATATTGGGTCAAAGGTCAAGGTATAATTCAAGATCGAAGGTCAAAAATGCGGTCAAACATGCCTAATTAAATGTCGTTTGTATATTACATCATCCACATGTGTGTAGGCTATGTTTCTATAGCTGAACCTGTATTCATTGTCTTATAATTTAAGTTTTTGTTATGAAGTGCCATGATTTTAATTAACTAGATAACCTATCGCTCACATATTCTCGCTCCTTTAGGCCACACTCCAAATGTGGCTTATTTTCCCATATATATTTGCTGGAATGAAATATAAGGGGATTACTATATTGACTGAATTGCGTAGCAATCTATTATACGTTGGCATTCTATTGTATGGGCCAGTCAACATGATTCACTAACCCAATGTTGGGCCATTATCTGCGACGCTGGCACACCATGAAATCACCATTGATGTGCTGCATTGACCCAACGCGTCCCCAACGTTTAGATGCCCGGCCGCTATTGAGACGCACGGAGGGAATTTGTGGGCCCTAATCATGTTAAATGCCAATAGGCCAGCCTCTGTGTCAAGGCATATGATAGAGTCAGGGTGTCAAATTAGAAAAAAATGATGTCGCTAAACATTTTTAGTACAAGCAAGAGACCACTTTAAATATCATCTTTAGCATTCCTAGATACCATATTGAGGTGTCTCAAAACTGAAATTGAGTTTTTTTAAATATTTTATATGTATTTTAAAAACATACCCATTTATTGTCTATTTTAGCGGTAAAATGCAGTTTTAATGATTCTCAGCTTTGACATAATCTTCCATCACAAAATTCCTTCTACACAAAATAGCCTGATTTTTTTAAATATTCATTTAAAATAGCCTAGTCATCACCGAGTAGTAGACATAGCTTATCTCGAATATAAATAGTTGTTTTTAAATTGGCAATGATAAAAATAACCCGTAAAAAAATTAGATAATTATTCAATCTGTGAAAATTATTTTCTGAACTATTTGTTTCTATTTCTATTTTGCGTTGGGTTGGATATGATGAGCTCTTTGGCTGTGTAAATATGCAACTATATGTTGTAGTTATTATTTGGTTATAACTTTTTTTTTAGCATAGATTAGTTATGTAATTATGCATCTTCCAGGTTGCAGGCATGTGTTTAGTATACAGTCGCTGCGCCGTCCCTGTGGCTCGTAATCTTTTGTGAGCCGCTCAACTAAATCACACTTCACGCAAAATTCAACGAATCTCTCTAATCCGAGGTGATTATGTAGGGATTGTTTATCTGTTTTATCAGACGTTTTTGTCGCGTTTCAGCAATTTTAATAAAATGGTGGTCATTTGAGTGTTGTAATATCGTTATTTCAAGAACCGCTTCTCAGCATTACTTGTGATTCATAAGTGAAAACTTAACACTGCCTAACTGCATGACTGCAAATGAAAAGGTTTGGTCGCAGTTCAGTGATTGCCAAGATAATCGTAGCTATTGATCATTTTTGTAATACCTTTTTGTTGAAATGTAGTCATTTTGTTTGACAACAATAATTAAGTATAATGGCAGTAGCATTCGAACCCAGTATCTCCGACTTTCGAGCCATAGCCGAGCTGAGTGAGCCATCGTTCGTGGACCAACCGGAATAAGACATGAACAGGATGTGATGTTCTATCACTGATCGAACAAGTTGAGCATTTTTGATCAAACAAATAGGTAAGTTTATAGATAAGCGAAACTGTGGCCACACAACCTTATAAAACATTTCTATCCCAGTATAAAACAATCATCGAAAGAACTGCAAAACAAAACTAGTTATCGAGATGATCACGAATCTGGAAGGAGGTCAAAGGAGCAGACATTGTAAGGATGTTGTAAAGTGAATTTTGAAATGTGCCACTAAAATACTCTTGTAGCGTAAGTGACAATGATGAGCCCAGGTTGGCAAATATAGAAGCAAAATTATAGACACTAGAGAGAAACATTCTAAGACGACTATACATGATAATATCAGAGACATGCACAATCACATATAATTATGGTGTTATTCATTTGTAATTATGAGTTTGGTGCGGAGAAATTAGAGCGGGCTCTAAGTTCTTTGATTGACATAATATTCAGTATTCGGTGGATTTCGTTTCTACCATAAATATGAAGTAATTGAGTTGCTGTATTTGTCGAGACACTCGTCATCTACTAATATTATGTCGACTAATATTCTTGTGATTTCTTGTGATTTCTTTGTTGTTAATTGTTAGATATATAACTCGACAGATATTTTGGTTATATATTGCTCTTCATATATTGGTTATATATTGCTCTTCATATATTTAGTTGAAGGAAAGATGCCAAATAGTGTGAATGTTTACTTTACACAAACATGCAAAAAATATTTTAGGCTTATCTATGTGGCTTATTTCAAGAAAATAGTCATTTTGGATGCAGTAGAATTTTCCTTTGGAAAGGCATTAGATAATCGCATATGCGGTCACTCTCTTATAAAAATCAAATCTACACAAATTTTTACTATAAACAACGTGAGAAAGCTTGTTAAAACCACTAAATTATTTAAGCCATATAGCCAAATAGGAAAATGTTTTACTAATATGCCATATTTCTACAGCTATAAAGAGGGTTTTTCGGATCGAGCATGATGCTTTTCCTGTCAGAAATTATTTCTGTATTTATCCCAATTCTGAAAGTTGGGCATTTTTCTTGTTTATTTACACGTTACGTTTCGGTAAAGGTAATAAACATACGTGTAAATCCCGTTTAAATATTTTTTTTAAAGTATAAATTGTATGTTTAAACACAAAAATGTATTTACACTTTTGTGTAAATTAAATATTTACATTACCGGCATTTTTTCCCAACTGATGATAGAGATCGCAAGAGATGTCATCAAAATCTATATTATCTAAGCTAAAATAATCTAGATATTTTATTATTTTAATAGTTTATTCTGATACATCAATTAATGTGTCACAAAGATCGATGTTCGGGAATTGCAAGAACTACAATAACTAATTTGCTACCCACACAATGTTCTGTAATAATATTACAATCATGTTATTCGGGCAAAATATGAGACATATGTGATTATTTACATTGCCTGCTATTCGCATTAATAATCAATGATGTTGAGCTCTGTCTGTCACATTGGTCTTTGACAGACTTAGCAACCTTGGTGAAAATGTATGTTAGAAACCGGAAAAAGGAATTCAGCTAAGCCCAATTTACCGTCAAGCCGCCGAAGTGGAGGGGTTATTACCTCTCACATGGGAAATGGGAACTTCCCCAAAGTGGTATTTCTGGGCTCCTTTATTGGCTGAGGCAGTAGGCTACCTCACATCATAAGTTTAACAAGCAAGCTCACATAATCATGGTCAATGATAATTAACCACAAGAATCCGCGTGATAAGCAGTGGGCGGCCTTACACTTGTATGGTAATAAAGAGTTCGGTCCAGTTTGATAACAAAAATAATGTCTGTGGCCGTCGGGACGTGATATAAACCATAGATTAACATGGATTTTTCACTGTACCTGCTAAACTACCAGATTTGTACGTAATAATAGTTATTTAATAATAGTTATTTAAAAAAAAAAAAGTTATTTGTCTTAAACAAGTTAAATTATCAGCAATTACACCTTCGCCATAATTTTGTCATTTGCTATATATTTATATTAAAGTTACTACTACCTTCCTGTTCATTGTTTGTTTCACCATCTTTGTTAATGTATTCCTAATATGCATCATATTCTTATACAATGGCGATGTGTCCTGTACTCCTGTTTTGTTGCTTCCACATCGAACAATTTCACATGGTTCTTACTGGGGCAACCGTACTTGAAGATTTGTTTTATGTAATTAGGGACAAGTTGAGATGCAATCTGAGATCAGTTGACTTCATTCAGGAACTGTAGTTGAACACATTGCCATCTCTGCTCCATCCATATACTAACGGATCTAGCTTCTGTGGCTCAAGCAACAAGGCATTCTTCACCGAAAAGTTTATAAATGTTCTATTTTCAAATGTTCCTGGAAGGCTTGCTCAGTTGATGGCAATTAACATAATTATCAACAGGTGATGCCTCCCTGGCCGAGTTACTAGCCACAGAATCAGTTCCTTACTACATCGAGACAGAATACATTAATATCTCCAATAATTCCAATACCAAAGCATCCAGCCATAGTATCACATCAAGATAAGGAGGGTCCTGCCAGCAGGTTGGGAAGGAGGTCAAAATATTCAGCAGTGGTCACTTTAATTTCTGTGACACATTATGTATAGGCGATTGCATAATAATAGGAATATAAATATATGTCTCCTAAAGCTGTGCATATGATTGGTCTATGATTATGTATCGCCAGCCATCACAGTTTAATATGCCTCTGAATGAATGAATACCGCCTATGAAGGTGCACTATATGCTATTGTCAGCTCCTTCGTGATTATCGTCTTGTTATGCGACTTTCGGAATTTTGATATTTAGATCGGTCCTGGTATTAAGAGTGTGCATGTGCCCTTGTGTATGTTTTGAATAAGACCTTCATCCTTTTGCGGGCCATGACATATTCAGTGTGGTGAGATTCTTGTTATACTAGCAGCAGTCACCAAAGCTGTTGGAACAGGGATATATTTCAGGTTGGATACCCTACATCTGGTTATTCGTGTTCAAAATGTACATTTAAAGGATCTGCGAAATTACAACTTTATCGGCCTATTCTCATTTTTCCTTCGCGAGATAAGACGAGATAAATGAAAATGAAGTGAATTGAACGTTAGGCCACTTTTGTGCACATACAAGCTAAATAGGGCCAGGAGAACCTCCTGAGGATGGTGAGACGAATGACATGACACTGCCGTCCAGACACAGGATTCGAAATTCATACTCTGGAGGTCTGAGGCCGAGCACGCTACCTCTTGGTCACGGAGGCTACCCACAATACTGAGTTTTACGAGTGGATGGAGAAGAAACATTTTTTGGGTTTCTTTCAAACCGCCGAGACCGGGAAACGAACCCCGAACTCTAGCGTGAAACGCAGTGGTGCTAATCACTACCCTAGGGCCCCCGCTCAAGACACAAGATATAGGATAGCTACAGGCTGATCAACACCTCATTTAGACCACCGCGGCCCTCTGTTCGCCGAGGGCGCAGCAAAATTAATTAAATTCTAAAATGCTTCTGTTTTCAAGTTTCTTGCCTCCCTTGCCAACCAGACATCTTTAATGAGTATTACTTACTAATGAAGAATTGGAAAGGCTAAAAGTAGCTTTTAAACAAGCTTCGTTGCCTTTATCTCACTCTCAGCAGGCTTTGGATACTAGGGTTCACTCATCATCACATTATTGTGGGTAACATTGGCTTTATTGTGTGTTTAAATGCATAAATAATCTGCACCACGGTGCTGATCCTGCCATCAGAGTTGTACACCGATGACACCCACGAGGAGATGTATATATACCACCTAACCGGGAATACGTCTCTGATGAACAATTATCTGGATACACCCAAAGGACGTCTGTCATAATTTTATACAGTTGCAGATTTGATTTTATAATTGTAAAATGAGGCCTGTCGCCAATAACTGAAAATGTGTCATCTGTCACAGCAGTGGCATGGTGTGCATGGGGCATACAAATATGTGGTAAGCCTATACAATTATGTATAATTATGCTACGAGTGTTTTGTCTGCTTTTCTACAAAGTATTCAGTTGGACAGTTTGAGGGCTTGTAGATTTTATGAAAAAAATGTCAATAAAATTGACCCTTCATTGGCCCTTATCGAACATGTTTACCTCGCTCTCTAGGTTTAGTGGCAACTCTGGTAGAGCGAAAGACGCAGGCATGTCACAATTTTTTTGTCATAGTCTCTGATAAACACGTTATCGAAATCATGATAATCTGTGGTCGTCATGATCGCTCTTTTGAAAACCTTTTAATTGTTGTTTCATCGCGCTTAAACAAAAACATAGACTGTGGGTGGGTCACGATTTCTTGTAATTCGCTATCGAACCCTCTTGGTCTGAATTATCAATCACGGGAAACAGTTCGCACAAGTAATTCCAAATGAATGAAAATAATTTCAAATTTATTTTGATTCACAAAGCAAAACACTTAGCTGGGGTTACAATACCTGTCATCAATTGAATCTAGCCATGGGGCACTCATACGTTGCAATACAGGTATAATGTGATAGGTACTACTTGCAGAATCCATTCATTGCTTTGTAAATAATCCTGCTGACGGACAGACAAACCATGGCGACCAAAAACATAACCTCCTTTGATAGAGGTAATTCACCACACAATGATTATTTTTAAATGTATAAATCTATGAACAAATACTTTGATGTTAAGTGTTAACATAATTGGATGACTTAGTATACACAATTTCAGAAAGTATGGCCACAATTATACATTATATATCTCGTCGATATATATATATATATATATAATTTTTATTGCGGTACACATGTTTTATAGTTACTCTGTGACATCATATTCAGGCTCGAAATGAAACTCCTTTCATTTTGATAGGTCACACTCTTATATTATTGTGAATTTTGGGGTTTTTACACTGGTAATTATGTTTATGATGAAAGGCCTTGGTGTTAAAGGGTTCACATAACTAAAAACTTCTGGTTCAATCAATTTGTGCAATTATGACTTCACTTTTGTTATTACTGAATACATTCTATTTCCAATGATGGCAAATATAGATTAGGTTAATGCTTTATATAAATGTTTATATTTTTCAAACCGTGTAAAACCATTTTCTTGTCCCGATTAACGCGATTTTATAAAACGTGTTATATAAAAATGCTCAATGTTGTGAGAATGCCATCATGCAGTTTCATGGAGTACAATACCTATATAACATGAATACACCGAGAAAAAACTTTGGACCCACTTTCCAGGTTCGACCAAAAATATGCATTTGACCCCTTGACTAATAGGGTAGAGGTTACGTTTGGTAACTGTTGATCACGTAATATCGAAGTACAGATAACGATAACGTAGTGACACGAAAAAAAACCCCTGTCGTATGATGTTTTGTCCTTTATTATTTAATTTAGTTCTTTTATAACTTTTATTTTTGGTTGCTGTTTTTCTGTAAGTCGCATATACGTAGCTAATTAGGCGACTTACGTTTTGGTGACATAATCTTTACATTTGTAAAACTATTGACAAATATATTGTCAATTTGTGTCTCACATATTCTATGTTTCAAATTATGCAATGTGATACACCTACTAATCGAAGAAAAGTCCTACAACAAACATTCATCTCAAAATTTGACGGTATTTTCTAGCTGAGCTTATTCTAGTTCTGAGGCTGCCAGGTATTTACACAAGCTCGGCAGTACATTATAATACACTCCTCCTAAAATAACCATGATATATGCATACGGCATCGTTGGAAAGGCGAAATGGGCTCATTTCAGCACAAGTCACTAGCTCAAGCCTGAGCCTTTAGGCGAGGCCTTCATGTGGTGACGAGTGCTGAGATCAGCCCATCTCGCCGTACCCAACGATGCTGTATTTATTTTCTCGTGCGAATATCTATCTGAAACGGCAAAATTAAACTGAGCAGTGAAGTTTATAGGAGAGAGTGCGAGAGGAGCAGATCTCACAATACGCCTCGTAGTGAAATCCAACATAAGTGCGAGAATGGTTTATACCACGATTTGCTTGTAAAGTCTACCTGGAGCTGTCCTAGAAAGTCATCCTAGCAAACATTGGCCACGTGTTCATGGATTATAAACCTAGGACTAGTCGCAATTTGTTTCAAATGTGTCATCACGGCTATGACACGTTTTAGACAAAAAACGAAGCTAGAAAAGGATGTTCTGCGTACATGCATTGTGGGCGATAATATAGGAAACTTCGCAAAAGTGAAATCTTAAGCGGTGGCAGATAGGTTCCGGCTTGATGTGTTGACTTGTGCTGATATTATAACTCTTCCCAGAAATGCAGTATAAAAACAATCCCTCCATTTTCCACCGTAGGTGATACCTACTACAACCACTGAGCTACAACTACCCAGCAAAAAAGTGAACATATATTGCCATGGATATAGTGATCATATAAACTTCACTGTAAATGTTATTATTTGATCAAATAAATGAATCTGGGTCTGAATCTGAGTCTGATCAGCGTTGCTAGGCTGTGATTTAAGCCTTTAAGCCCTCACGATGCATTGAAGCATCATTTTACATGCTTAAAAACAGACTTAATTTTCCTAGAACCAGGGGTTTTAGAAGGACAATTTTCATAGAACTGTTTTAGTAGTAACGATATATTTTTTACAAGTGTCACCCAATTCAAGTCACCTTCATTCACTACAAGTCGAGAATTGCGACAGCAATTTGCGGCTTGTAGTGGATGAAGATGACAATGCTAAATTCAGGCTTGAAAGGGTTAAGCAGATGGGGAGGCAGCATCCAATCAGTATGTAACAATTATTGATATTGATTTACTTCTGGCGCTCAAATATCCTCTGGCTCACCATGACGTGTGGACGAATTCACCTGTGATGTGGAATAAGTGATCTCGTAATAACCTCCGTCTTTACGATTAATTTCTAATTACTATCACAAAGAAATTCCCAGGCAGGACGCCAGTTCACTTGAAGCCAATTTATATCCCCATCTGCTTTTCTGCTTCTGTAGTCCGGTGAACAACATGGTTTAACGTCAGAGCTGGACAGCATGGCAAAAGCTTTGGTTTTCTATGCTGGTGGTCATTGTACGCTGAGTCCAATACTTTCATGATAAATCTGAGGGCAGCCCTATTCAAATCTTAAATTCACATATAGAGACAGGGGTTTAATTCCCTCAGTTAAGGCATTATTTTAATGAGATTTAAATCTGTCATTATAAAATAATATACACATAATTGATCAAACAATGACGCAGTATTTATTTAATTGCTCTACTTCAGAAAACATGTACTGTGACAACCACTGATAAGACCGTGTATGGTTAAAGCTGCCTGTGTGAAAAGTCGGAGATCGCGGGCTCGAGCCCCACTATGGCCTTCAAGATTCAATGAAGCAACATGTTTCGTCCCCACTACACTTTAACAGCTTTATTAGACGAACAACCTGTGGTCACGATAGCCTTTCTGGAGCATTCTCCCATGAGTGGTGTGAGCTGAGCAATATTTTATTCTGATCAAGTTTGTGTAATCAGAATAAAATACTCTTGCCGGGACTGGGGTTCTGGATTGTTCGGAGTGAAAGTATAGCTCAGACACATCCTTCAGCACAATAGCGGTTTTTGCTGAACAGAAAAAAAGTGCAATTTTTACCATAGATATGATTATATCTATTATGGTCATAAGTCATACACAGCTGAATATGCATTGGAAATTTTCATCAAATACATCAATCAATCAATCGTATAAAGCAGTAACAAATTTGAAGCAGCTGGACAATTATTTCGAAAAAAATATTTGACAACATTAAAAAAATCAAATTATCAATGTAACTTCAAACGACCAAGCTCAAAACTGAGCTATTATCTCTGATGTCGTTTAATATTATACTATGTCTAGCACTTGTTGACACATGACTGTAATACTGACAGAAAAAATCACCATCCGCACACAGTGGACTATTATGTTGGCTGCCAAGAGAGATCTGGTTCTCTGACAATGTTATCTGGGATGTGGGAGCACTCAGCAATGATGACAAGTCCTCGGTGGTCGTAGATTCATCCGACGTGGTGCTGTAACAATGTAGATCTTCAGGCCGTTGCTCTTCGTCAGCTGATGTGCTCGTATTACTTGCAAATATGTTCATGTGTTCCCTATTTCCCCTGTGTGTGACAAACTCCTTTATCGTGCAACACATGTGTCATAGAAGAACCTGAAATTCACAATACCAGCTTCATTTCTGATAATATAATATATACCATTTCCTTGTATGAGTAGATCCGAAAATGCACCATGTATAATATCACTGGACTTGGCTTCAACGAAGATCAGATGCTGACATTCCCTGGCTAGATATCTCCATATTCTCTGCACCAAGAACAAATATCTGCATAGAGAAGCAAACCAAAATCACTGAAATCGATCCAGAGAGAGTTTGTTATTAAACACGATACATTAGGCCAATGTATCGTGTTTCCAAGATTGTTGATGCTGTACCGTAATGAGTCAACCAATATTACGTGCTATTGTCTGATACGATGCTAATTAGATTCCATCTTACATGGATCGGGTTACACGGATGAGTATATTTGTATTAGCGCCAGACAGATATCCCAATTAGCTGTTAGCCTTGAGTGTTAACCCCTAAAGTACTGATCACGTATACAGCCGTTCTCGGTCTTCTTGTTAGTCCTTCAAAAGAGGTCATTTGAAAAAAAAAAAAATTAGAAGTGGTGCAATAAAAGCGAAGTCCTCAACCAATATTGCAGCGATTTCCATGCGTTTTTTTCCATGAGGTGTTAAATCATTGAGACAGTATTATGGGAGCGTGTCATACTTATGACTGACCCCTTCCCCTCTCATCGTGGTGTTAATCTTTTAAAGGTTTAGTGATAAAAATGTGGGTGCATTGAAGTGGCTGAAGGTGTGTTTGGATCACCTCAGGTGCATTCAGGATTTATTTGTTAAAATCTTTGTTTGTACTGACTTGGACGGACAATTTTCATGCCTTAAAATGTGCCATAAATGACATTTATCAGATAGATCAAATATCATCTCAATGCACCACATAATCTTGTTGGTAATACCACTAATACAAATACTTTAACCCAGTGCGAGGATCGACTTTATAATCTGATGTCTATTATAGTCAATCACCGCACTGGAAAAGTTTATAGTTGTCTTGGACCCATAGCATGTATATGCAAGTGCAGGTGCAACAGAAAGAGCTAACGAAGACATTGATGGTGGTGTATGTATACACGCAATGTGTTGAAAAATGATCGAGCTAGTATATATTTCAGCGTGTTTACTTACCATTGTTTTCAGGTTGACAGTTTTATCGGTGGCGACGAAGATAAACTAAGAGATATGTTGATGAAGCATATGACGTAATCATGGCTGGAGAACCTTGAGAGTACTCGAATTCGATGGAATATATAACGACTATCATTAATGGCTGACTAACGTGTGGACACACTTTGTCGTCTCGTGATAATACATGACGTCAAATGATTTTTGAATCGAGGTGGTCAGAACTGTACGTGCTTTTGTACTGTTTTGTGGTGACAGCAACATAAACAGTTGGAAGTGTTTATAAAAATAAATTTTGTTATTGAAAATAAATAATTTAGTAGAATGTAGTTTGGTGTGTGTCACTTGACAATTCAGGAGGACAAGGGTTAAAACTGACGTCAAATGATTTTTGAATCAAGGTGATCAGAGCTGTACGTGCTTTTGTATTGTTTTGTGGTGACAGCAACAAAAACAGCTGGATGTGTTCCTAAAAATATAGTTTGTTATTGGAAATAAAGAATTTAGAACTAACCATTTTGTTATTGTTTGATGCATACTGTAAATGTTTCTATTCATCCACATGTATGTGACATTTTAATTGCCATGATGGGATTTCCTCGGAATTCACAAAAGTTTCCCAAATTAGATGCCAACTTCCTTTTAATGATTCACGACTTTTACTTTCAGCTTTTTTATTCCCAAACAATTATTCGACGATAAGGGTCGTGGTGTCTAGTGTGTAGTAATGTTGTATTACTAAAATAAAATAAAAATGGCAAAATTTGTAGTCGCCTAAATATCCTGATAGATTACATGTTGAAGCAATACTACTAAGCCAGTTTCGATCGGATTGCATATAATGTAAATTTGTAAGTAAAAAGGTAAAAGAATAGGCAATATTTATTTCATATATTGACCCGATGGGCTATTAAATCAGTCCATTAGTTGCATTATTTCTCACCAATACACAGCATAGACGCCTTAAAAAAATTATGATAAGTGACGAACACTTTTATATTAGCTGGATCGTATCCTTAGGTCCCGTGACCACGGAGTTCAGTACTACGCGTTTTTTGTTGGTTTTGTCATCCTTGGACGTTGAATAACATGATTGTCCCCTTGTAGCTCTGAAAAGTGGGGGCCGAATTATTAGCTACAAACACGAATGATGAAATTTAAAAAAGCTGTGGATAAGCATATTTTTGTAATAAAAAAGCACATAAGGTGTTTTTTTCGGCGTTAATATTTTACATCCTGACATTCATTAGTACACAAAATCCAACAGACTGCCATAAAATCGATTTCGGTAATGTTTTAGTTGTGGTTTTAGTTGTGAATACTCCAGGGTGTGATTATGAGCCTTTGGTGTAAATGTTCGAGGATATAACATAATGAGTCGAGTACAATATTACACTATAGCTTGAAAACATGTCCCACGGGTCTGTTGGTTATTATCTACTAAGTAAGACAATGTTTTAAATAATAATAATAATAATAATAATAATAATAATAATAATAATAATGATAATAATAATAATAATAATAATAATAATAATAATAATAATAATAATAATAATAATAATAATAATAATAATAATAATAATAATAATAATAATAATAATAATAATAATAATAATAATAATAATAATAATAATAATAATAATAATAATAATAATAATAATAATAATAATAATAATAATAATAATAATAATAATAATAATAATAATAATAATAATAATAATAATAATAATAATAATAATAATAATAATAATAATACTGATAATAATAATAATAATAATAATAATAATAATAATAATAATAATAATAATAATAGTCTTGTTACGTAACGTTTCAATGGGAATACCATCGACACCTGCAGCTCTTCCGTTCTTAGTACTTAATAAAGTAGAGTATATTTCACAAGATAATATGGGATTTTCCATACCTGACCTGTGTCAATAGAATGTTCTTCATTTATGTCGTCTGCTAACATATGATGGCAGGTAATTCATCCTGCACACGACTTAGGATGCTACTGAAGTCACTTTTCCATCGGTGAAATACTGCAGCTTTATCACTTACGACATTGATCTCCTGATCTTCCAGCTGCCAAAGTAGTGTTAGACTGAGACCTCGAGTTTAGCAGCTGTCTCATGTATAGCGTGATGAAATAACATTGACCGCCTGCCGGGAGTGCAAAAATTTATAAATTGTATACAATAACTCACATTTTTGTCATATGACTCCGACCGCCTGCCGGGAGTGCAAAAATTTATAAATTGTATACAATAACTCACATTTTTGTCATATGACTCCTTTACTGACGCATCTTAATTATAGAGATGCATATTTTTAAGCATTATATGCAGGGGCGGATCTAAGGGGGGGGGGGGTTCCTTGTGAACTATTGATATACTGAGGGACAAACAGTGCCCAATATGCCTGAGATTGAAAGAGAAAGCTTTTGAAAATCAAAAATTTCCCCTGGAGCCCGACCACCGATCCCTTTGTAGTGAAATATCCCTTTGTTAAATTTTGAACCTCCCCCCCGTCAATGAAAAGCTAGATCCGCCCCTGATATGGTATTTAAAAAACAATCATAATATCAGGAGACTATAGTATTTTTAACTCGTTGAGCACAAGATTATTATGCTACTGCTCCATTTCCGAAACGAGATTATTTTATGACGTCATAGTTATCTAATGCAATGGGAGATGGGAGATCTCGGGGGTTCATATCTGAATGGTCTCCCTGCTCGTCACAAACGGGTTAAAGCAAGCATTATCTCATGAGAGTACTATGGACATTAACCAGCAATGGCTATTATTAAATACTTATGATTGTTCAAGATAAAATGTGATGTAATAATGACGGACATTGGTGTTTTATTAAGAATATATGCTATTAATGCACGACACGATGCTGACACAAAAACACATCTGAGATAGATATGGAGAGACGCATACCGACAAAACAGGATCATGTTCGGACTTGATGACATGTATGCCAATCTGCAGTAAACGGCATATTTCTCAATGCAAGAACGCTTAACTTATCGTGCAAAAACCCTTGATACTATGTGAGTTATTGTTCTACTTGTTCATATATTGTTTGCTGACTAGATGAGGCTATATATTATATAGATTTCAAGTGGACATGTTATATAAAGGGAAACAAAATACAATAGGGCATTTATGTCATTTCTACATGACGGACAACCATACCTTCGAAGTCCAGCAAACAAGCGACGTTGAACGAATGCTGGTTTGAGGTTGTGACAGCGTACGGTTGACCAACATGTAGCCAACATTGTTTCAACATGCCGTGTTTGACCATGTACAATAAAGCTTTGATGTTGCTAACGATCAATGCTCTGTCATTAGTGTTGTACCTGTTCTCCCTTAACCTTACAGCTGCTAAATTGCTTGTTACAATAATTATATTTTCCTTCATTTGAAGCTGGAATTTGTAACGCAATTTCCAGCTTAAAATGGCGAAAACTATTTTTATTTATGAAAAAATACTCCCAAGTGAAATTAGTAGATTATTTGTCGCTTTGTCGTTTTCAATCTGTTTGATTAGTCGACAAAATCCCAGTTATTGAGAATGAAATGTGTCCATAAACATCAAGATTTGCAAATATTTGTGCTCAAATCAGACAAATATGAGTAATTTTCAGCCACTTGAAGTTGTGGGTCGCGGTAGCGAGACGCAACTTCATGTTGGTGAAAAATTAAATAAATTAAATTAGCAGAAGTGGGGTTAAAAAATGTTCCGAGGCAAACCAAATTAACATTAGATCCCCCTCCCTCTTTTTTAAATCCTGGATCCACCCTTGGTTAATGAGAGTGTTTGAATACATTAGTGTCACACAATGTAGATGGCATGGGACCTGAGATGACCTATATGGACTGATACCAGATCACGATGTTGTGAAAATATGGCTGATAAAAGGTCAATATAAGTTCAGGATCATGTCAGACACACATCCACACTTGAGTGGAGTGAAACACAAGACTGATGTGTCTTACACAATGACATATTTTTACTTGTGTGGAGCACACACATATATCTTTATAACCGATTTTTCACAAATAAAAGGTGGCTGGGTTGTTAGGTATTCGTTAAATACTACACATTGCTCCAATGTTGGTTTAATGTTGGTCTCCCGACTGCGACGCTGTACTAACAGTAACCATAAAATTAGATTCATGTATCGTTCTTATCGGATAGTAATTAGAACAAATAGGGTCACATCGTCCGGTGAAGGTCATCTCAAATAATTGATATTGATTGTACTTCCGGTTCTTATTGAATGGCCGAGGTCACCTGCAATGATCATTTGACGTGCCTGTGTCTAAAACAGTGTGCTCAAAATAAGCAGTACAATAATCATGTAGAAAGGCAGAAAGTGTAATTTTTGGACATTAACAATTTTCTTTTATATATCTTTGCATAATGATATATATGTGATCATATTTTTACATAATTGTTCTGACTAGTCTTCTGTACACCATACACAAGTGTATAATTGTGTAAATTTAAAGTAAAATTATGATGTTGCAGAAAATAGTTATTTTAAGGTAACTAAAATTTTAGTTAACTAAAAACTATTTTTATGTTCATGTTGTTTGTTTAAAAAAATAAGCATAACAATAGTTTTTCTAAAGGCAAATTATTCCACATAATAGCACCAATATATTCTATAATAATAGCACCAGTTACTGGACGCCGAAGCGAGACACGACTCAAAGTGGTTGAAAAATCAAATTTGATAATATAGCGATTGAACTTGCTTAAGGTTAACCGTCTATATTTGCGAATGGCCAAGATACGATTTCTCAACTCCTATCTTACCAACTCATGCCACATCAAAGAGACACCATGATGGCACCGAAAAGTTCAAATGTTAAAATCACCATTACCCGTTGTTCTGTTTGGGCTCATCTCATCACAAGTCACCTACCCACCAAGCTCGAGCCTTTAGACGAAGGCCTGATGTGGTGACGAGATATTTGCATATATTATATTTTATCAATTTTCAAATATTCTTTTTTCTTTTCACTAATTTTTCATTTAAACTGTGTGCAGAGTATGTCATCTGAAATATCTTCAGGTAAAATAAAGCGATTTTAAAACATTATTTATGGGGCTTACCTCAATGTGACTGTAAGCGCTAAACTTGTTTTCTCGCGGACTCTATTTCATCATATCATCACACCAAATATAGTCAGGGGGCCAGGAGCTGAACCTGGAAAGTGAGTCCAATGTTTTTTTCTAAATGTTTTCATGTTATATGGGTATTGTACTATGAAACCGCGTGATGGCATTCTCACAGCATTGAGCATTTTGTAATAACGAGTTCTACATTTTTTCGCCTGTCGCGGTACAAAAGTGGTTTTACGTGATCGGGAAAAACATAAAATCACTTTATATATTCAGAATAAGTGATAGTAATTTTTGTTTGTTTGTATAATAATGTATGTTAAGAATAAATATCATTGGGTCAATGGTCAAGGTATAATTCAAGATCAAAGGTCAAAATGAGGTCAAACATGCCTAATTAAAGCAGCCCCTTGGGATGACATCAATTTTCGTTTTTAGTTTTGTAATGAAGTAGTGTATCCCCCAGATAGATTTTTATGAATATTTCTTATTAATATTTCCATGAAACCGCTTAAAACCGAAACAAACTTTTTGTATCGTTGAACACATGCTGAAGGACGATTGAATGTTCCTACAGCACTGGGCCACATGTTGATGCCGTCGGCCCAGCGTTGGGCAGACAATAAGTGCTGCAGGTGTAAGACACCAATCAGACACCAATTAGCGGCGATTGCTTTGATCTCCTCGGCCAAGACGTGGGAATATGTGGTATGAAGTGCTGCATATTGCTGACTTGTTTTGTTTACATGGCAATATACGACCTGGAAATATAACTATTTCACTCTTTTTCGGTGCTTTAAAATTGTTTTTTGATTTTTTTGTATTTTAGTTAAGATCAGTAGGCTATATGGCTTCATATAAGTTAAATTTTCAAAATTGACAACATTGAAAATGTCTTATCCCAAGGGGTCCCTTTAAATATCGTTTGTATATTACATCCTCCACATGTGTGTAGGCTATGTTTCTATAGCTGAGCCTGTAATCATTGTCTTATAATTTAAGTTTTTGTTATGAAGTGCCATGATCTTAATTAACCAGATAACCTATCGCTCACATATTCTCGCTCCTTTAGGTCACACTCCAAATGTGGCTTATTTGACCATATATATTTGCCGGAATGAAATATAAGGGGTTTATTATATTGACTGAATTGTGTAGTAATCTATTATACGCTGGCATTCTATTGTATGGGCCAGTCAACATGATTCACTAACCCAACGTTGGGCCATTATCTGCGACGCTGTCACACCATGAAATCACCATTGATGTGCTGCATTGACCCAACGCTTCCCCAACGTTTAGATGCCCGGCCGCTATTGAGACACACGGAGGGAATTTGTGGGCCCTAATTATGTTAAATGCCAATTGGCCAGCCTCTGTGTCAAGGCATATGATATAGTCAGGGTGTCAAATTAGAAAAAAATGATGTCGCTAAATTTTTTTAGTACAAGCAAGAGACCACTTTAAATATCATCTTTAGCATTCCTAGATACCATATTGAGGGGTCTCCAAAATAAAATTGAGTTTTTTTAAAGTATTTTATATCTATTTTAAAAACATACCCATTTATTGTCTATTTTAGTGGTAAATGCAGTTTTAATGATTCTCAGCTTTGACATAATCTTCCATCACAAAATTCCTTCTACACAAAATAGCCTGATTTTTTTTAAAAATTTATTTAAAATAGCCTAATCATCACCGAGTAATAGACATAACTTGATATCTCGAATATAATCAGTTGTTTTTAAATTGGCAATGATAAAAATAACCCGTAAAAAAATTAGATAATTATTCAATCTGTGAAAGTTGAATTATTTTCTGAAGTATTTGTTTCTATTTTAATTTTGCGTTTGGTTGGATATGATGAGCTCTTTCGTTGTGCAAATATGCAACTATATGTTGTAGTTATTATTTGGTTATAACTTTTTTTAGCATAGATTAGTTATGTAATTATGCATCTTCCAGGTTGCAGGCATGTGTTTAGTATACAGTCGCTGCGCCGTCCCTGTTGCTCGTAATCTTTTGTGAGCCGCTCAAATCAATCACACTTCACGCAAAATCCAACGAATCTCTAATCTGAGGTGATTATGTAGGGACTGTTTATCTGTTTTATCAGACGTTTTAGTAGCGTTTCAGCAATTTTAATAAAATGGCGGTCATTTGAGTGTTGTAATATCGTTATTTCAAGAACCGCTTCTCAGCATTACTTGTGATTGATAAGTGAAAACTTAACACTGCGTAACTGCATGACTGCAAATGAAAAGGTTTGGTCGCAGTTCAGTGATTGCCAAGATAATTGTAGCTATTGATCAAGTTGAGCATTTTTGATCAAACAAATAGGTAAGTTTATAGATAAGTGAAGCTGTATCATCGAAAGAACTGCAAAATAAAAATAGTTATCGAGATGATCACGAATCTGGAAGGAAGTCAAAGGAGCAGACATTGTAAGGATGTTGTAAAGTGAATTTTGCAATGTGCCACTAAAATACTCTTGTAGCGTAAGTGACAATGATGAGCCCAGGTTGGCAAATATAGATACGAAATTATAGACACTAGAGAGAAACATTCTAATACGACTATACATGATAATATCAGAGACATGCACAATCACATATAAGTATGGTGTTATTCATTTGTATTTATGAGTTTGGTGCAGAGAAATTAGAGCGGGCTCTAAGTTCTTTGATTGACATAATATTCAGTATTCGGTGGATTCCGTTTCTACCATAAATATGAAGTAATTGAGTTGCTGTATTTGTCGAGACACTCGTCATCTACTAATATTATGTCGACTAATATTCTTGTTATTTCTTGTGATTTCTTTGTTGTTAATTGTTAGATATATAACCCGACAGATAGTTTGGTTATATATTGCTCTTCATATATTGGTTATATATTGCTCTTCATATATTCAGTTGGAGGAAAGATGCCAAATAGTGTGAATGTTTACTTTACACAAGCATGTAAAAAATATTTTAGGCTTATCTATGTGGCTTATTTCAAGAAAATAGTCATTTTGGATGCAGTAGAATTTTCCTGTGGAGAGGCATTAGATAATCGCATATGCGGTCGCTCTCTTATAAAAATCACATCTAGACAAATTTTTACTATCAACAACGTGAGAAAGCTTGCTAAAACCACTAAATTATTTAAGCCATATAGCCAAATAGGAAAATGTTTTAATGATATGCCATATTTCTACAGCTATAAAGAGGGCTTTTCGGATCGAGCATGATGCTTTTCCTGTCAGAAATTATTTCTGTATTTATCCCAATTCTGAAAGTTGGGCATTTTTCTTGTTTATTTACACGTTACGTTTCGGTAAAGGCAATAAACATACGTGTAAATCCCGTTTAAATATTTTTTTAAAGTATACATTGTATGTTTAAACACCAAAATGTATTTACACTTTTGTGTAAATTAAATATTTACATTAACGGTATTTTTTCCCAACTGATAATCGAGATCGCAAGGGATGTCATCAAAATCTATATTATCTAAGCTAAAATAGTCTAGATATTTTATTATTTTAATAGTTTATTCTCATACATCAATCAATGTGTCACAAAGATCGATGTTCGGGAATTGCAAGAACTACAATAACTAATTTGCTACCCACACTTTGTTCTGTAATAATATTACAATCATGTTATTCGGGCAAAATATGGGACATATGTGATGATTTACATTGCCTGCTATTCGCATCAATAATTAATGATGTTGAGCTCTGTCTGTCACATTGTTCTTTGACAGACTTAGCAACCTTGGTGAAAATGTATGTTAGAAACTGGAAAAAAGGATTCAGCTAATCCCAATTTACCGTCAAGCCGCCGAAGTGGAGGGGGTATTACCTCTCACATGGGAAATGGGAACTTCCCCAAAGTGGTATTTATGGGCTTCTTTATTGGCTGAGGCAGTAGGCTACCTCATATCATAAGTTTAACAAGCAAGCTCACATAATCATGGTCAATGATGATAAACCACAAGAATCCGCGTGATAAGCAGTGGGCGGCTTTACACTTGTATGGTAATAAAGAGTTCGGTCCAGTTTGACAACAAAAATGATGTCTGGCCGTCGGGACGTGATATGAACCATAAATTAACATGGATTCATGATATAAACCTCATCAATGGTGGTAGTAGTTGTAAATTGTTGCTTTACGTCACTTGTCGACACCAATTGTCATTTCAGAGACAGTGTAATATGATAAAAACGGTGCAGTCCATTGATAAGATGAATGATGTACAGATGATGACGTGAGGGTGGGGTGATAGGGCATGGTGGGTTGTTAAGAGTGTTTTCCTTCATTCGCCCAGTAAGGGCCTCGGGGCATGTCTAAGGGATTTACCCCCAGGCATGCCCCGATGAGACTCGTTTTTTTTGTTCAAAAGTGGCACCGCTATCTTCGAGGCAGATAGTCCCCAGAGTAACAATAGCTAAGGGTAACGCCATTCATCCCACGTGTGAGACATAATGTCAAACACTCTATTGCCGGTTGTTTCAAGGCTATCACGGCCAACATCAGTGCCTGCACGGGCAGTACCTGCACTGATACGGGAGCTGCATTGGCGCCGCTGTTGAACGGAGGAGCCAGGGTACGCCACTGGCAATCAATCAATGGAACACCAGGGGAACGAAAACCTATTCACTCCCACACCCATGTCATCTCTTGCACAACATTTTGTTTTATAGCCTTATTATATTGTTTTTGTTGTAGGCCTATTAAAAAGTAATTTACATGAACATATCGTCAGAGAAGTGTCGTCAAGGCTTTTTTAATTATATATACTTTCCGTTATTTAAGTTGATCTTGCTGTAGGATGGATTGTGTGATCAATTTCAACTCTGGGATGCTTGACATGTGAGGCATTGACAGTGTGTCATTTAAATTTTCATTCTTGTTGAACTACAATAATAAACCATGTATGTATGGCATGGTAATGCATCTTTCCCTTGATGGATCAACTTTATATCTTGCACAACCATAGACCGATGGTTGCCTGCAACAAGGTGAAATGACACTCTCCTATATGTCCACATGTTTCACTAACGTGATACCTGCGCTGGTCACGTAGTGGTTTGAAACAAGTCGCCCATATCATAGGTTTCGTTGTGGTCAATTGGATTTACCAGATTTTTATTTGCAATGACTCAATATAATAAGGATATGGTCGTGGTTAATTGCACTTGTCCCTTTGTTGTTGGCAACGTTTATACCCGTGTATTATTATTTGCTATGGTATTTCAATTACCACTGCCCTTTTACCATGTTTACACAGCAGTGCGACAACTTCACTTATCTCATTATTTCGATTATAGGCTGCAGGTGTTCTATTTCACCTTGTTACAGGAGGTGGCCAATAGACATTTAAAATGTAAATAATTGTCTTTATTCTCCCTACTCAATCTGATGGTTTTTCCTGAGTATGGATACCAAATCATTTCCACTGTAAAAGCACGATATGGGCAAACGTTATTGTCAAGTAGGAACACACCGGAAGGTCTTTAGAGAAAACATATTGTGAGCGCCAGGTTATCTAGTATAAACCAATGGAATCATACATGTGTGTGATCCTGTGACATATTTTGAATGTGATGTGAAAATTTCAAATGAATCTGTGTATCCAATCCAAAGTTATGAAACATTGTATTAGGCTGGAGTTTGTTTAACCTGAGATAAACCGGACTAATTATTGTAAAAATGGGTGATAATTTCAAAGGTTTAAAAAATACTATAAAACTCATATTTCAGTTTGGAGACACCTGGTTTGGGTTTTTAGAGATGCTAGAGAATGTCTTGGCATCGGTCTCCATCTTGTACTAAAAATGTTTAGCGAAAGTGTTATCTGGGCACATATCGCAGTTTGACGCCCTGACTAATAGTATTGTGCAAAATATGAAGTTGGTTTTCAGTGACAATGTGGTCTGAATTTAACTGTGACGTATATGTTCCATTCTTGTGGTATAACAGTTTCACAGATGCGTAAATAATTAATGATATTTAACCTTTTTGTTTCCTATTTATAGTTCCAATATCACAGCATATTTATATTTGGCTATATGCATACATCAATAAGCGGTGTAATAATTCAGAGGTTACTGTACCTGCTAAACTACTAATTTTATACGTAATAATAGTTATTTAATAATAGTTTTAAAAAAAAGTTATTTATCTTAAACAAGTTAAATTATCAGCAATTACACCTTCGCCATAATTTTGTCATTTGCTATATATTTATATTAAAGGTACTACTACCTTCCTGTTCATTGTTTGTTTCGCCATCTTTGTTAATGTATTCCTAGTATGCATCATATTCTTATACAATGGCGATTTGTCCTGTACTCTTGTTTTGTTGCTTCCACATCGAACAATTTCACATGGTTCTTACTGGGGCAACAGTACTTGAAGATTTGTTTTATGTAATTAGGGACAAGTTCAGATGCAATCTGAGATCAGTTGACTTCATTCAGGAACTGTAGTTGAACACATTGCCATCTATTCTCCATCCATATACTAACGGATCTAGCTTCTGTGGCTCAAGCAACAAGGCATTCTTCACCGAAAAGTTTATAAATGTTCTATTTTCAAATGTTCCTGGAAGGCTTGCTCAGTTGATGGCAATTAACATAATTATCAACAGGTGATGCTTCCCTGGTCGAGTTACTAACCACAGAATCAGTTCCTTACTACATCGAGACAGAATACATTAATATCTCCAATAATTCCAATACCAAAGCATCCAGTCATAGTATCACATCAAGATAAGGAGGGTCCTGCCAGCAGTTAGATAGAAGGTCAAAATATTCGGCAGTGGTCACTTTAATTTCTGTGACACATTATGTATAGGCGATTGCATAATAATAGGAATATAAATATATGTCTCCTAAAGCTGTGCATCAGATTGGTCTATGATTATGTATCGCTAGTCATCACAGTTTAATATGCCTCTGTATGAAGGTACACTATATGTTATTGTCAGCTCCTTCGTGATTATCGTCTTGTTATGCGACTTTCGGAATTTTGCTATTTAGATCGGTCCTGGTATTAAGAGTGTGCAGGTGCCCTTGTGTATGTTTTGAATAAGACCTTCATCCTTTTGCGGGCCATGACATATTCAGTGTGGTGAGATTCTTGTTATACTAGCAGCAGTCACCAAAGCTGTTGGAACAAGGATATCTTTCAGGTTGGATATCCTACATCTGGCTATTCGTGTTCAAAATGTACATTTAAAGGATCTGCGAAATTACAACTTTATCGGCCTATTCTCATTTTTCCTTCGCGAGATAAGACGAGTTAAATGAAAATGAAGTGAATTGAACGTTAGGCCACTTTTGTGCACATACAAGCTAAATAGGGCCAGGAGAACCTCCTGAGGATGGTGAGACGAATGACATGACACTGCCGTCCAGACACAGGATTCGAAATTCATACCCTGGAGGTCTGAGGCCGAGCACGCTACCTCTTGGTCACGAAGGCTACCCACAATACTGAGTTTTACGAGTGGATGGGGAAGAAACATTTTTTTGGTTTCTTTCAAACCGCCGAGACCGGGAAACGAACCCCGAACTCTAGCGTGAAAGGCAGTGGTGCTAACCACTACCCTAGGGCCCCCGCCCAAGACACAAGATATAGGATAGCTACAGGCTGATCAACACCTCATTTAGACCACCGCGGCCCTCTGTTCGGCGAGGGCGCATCTAAATTAATTAAATTCTAAAATGCTTCTGTTTCCAAGTTCCTTGCCTCCCTTTCCAACCAGACATCTATAATGAGTATTACTTACTAATGAAGAATTGGAAAGGCTAAAAGTAGCTTTTAAACAAGCGTCGTTGTTCACTCATCATCACATTATCGTGGGTAACATTGGCTTTATTTTGTGTTTAAATGCATAAATAGTCTGCACCACGGTACTGATCCTGACATCAGAGTTGTACACCGATGACACCCACGAAGAAATGTATATATACCACCTACCCGGGAATACGTCTCTGGTGAACAATTATCTGAATACACCAAAGGACGTCTGTCATAATTTTATACAGTTGCAGATTTGATTTCATAATTGTAATATGAGGCCTGTCGCCAATAACTGAAAATGTGTCATCTGTCACAGCAGTGGCATGGTGTGCATGGGGCATACAAATATGTGGTAAGCCTATGCAATTATGTATAATTATGCTACGAGTGTTTTGAGTTTCACACACTGTCTGCTTTTCTACAAATTATTCAGTTGGACAGTTTGAAGGCTTGTAGATTTTATGAAAAAAATGTCAATAAAATTGACCCTTCATTGGCCCTTATCGAACATGTTTACCTCGCACTCTAGGTTTGGTGGCAACTCTGGTAGAGCGAAAGACGCAGGCATGTCACAATTTTTTTGTCATAGTCTCTGATAAACACGTTATCGAAATCATGATTATCTTTTGAAAGCCTTTTAATTGTTGTTTCATCGCGTTTAAACAAAAACATAGACTGTGGGTGGGTCACGATTTCTTGTAAATCGCTATCGAGACCTCTTGGTCTGAATTATCAATCACAAGAAACAGTTCGCACAAGTAATTCCAAATGAATGAAAATAATTTCAAATTTATTTTGATTCATAAAGCAAAACACTTAGCTGGGGTTACAATACCTATCATCAATTGAATCTAGCCATGGGGCACTCATACGTTGCAATACAGGTATAATGTGATAGGTACTACTTGCAGAAGCATAGACATGTCATCAAATAGAACTAGACATTCAGTCAGAGACTGCAAACGTCCGCCGTAGTGATTGTGTATTGGATCCGGATCGTAAGCTAATCCGGATCATTTCAAAATTTAATGGATTGTTCCTTGGCCCGAGACATACCTCTGATAAAATTTTCATGCAAATCCATTCATTGCTTTGTAAATAATCCTGCTGACGGACAGACAAACCATGGCGACCAAAAACATAACCTCCTTTGATAGAGGTAATTCACCACACAATGATTTTTTTTAAATGTATAAATCTATGAAAAAATACTTTGATGTTAAGTGTTAACATAATTGGATGACTTAGTATACACAATTTTAGAAAGTATGGCCACAATTTTACATTATATATCTCGTCGATATATATATAAAAAAAAATTATTGCGGTACATATGTTTTATTAAAACTCCTTTCATTTTGATAGGTCACACTCTTATATTATTGTGAATTTTGGGGTTTTTACACTGGTAATTATGTTTATAAAAGGCCTTGGTGTTAAAGGGTTCACATAACTAAAAACTTCTGGTTAAATCAATTTGTACAATTATGACTTCACTTTTGTTAACACTGAATACATACTATTTCCAATGATGGCAAATATAGATTAGGTTAATGCTTTATATAAATATTTATATTTTTCGAATCGTGTAAAACCTTTATTTTGTCCCGATTAACGCGATTTTATAAAACGTGTTATATAAAAATGCTCAATGTTGTGAGAATGCCATCATGCAGTTTCATGGAGTACAATACCTATATAACATGAATACACCGAGAAAAAAACTTTGGACCCACTTTCCAGGTTCGACCAAAAATATGCATTTGACCCCTTGACTAATAGGGTAGAGGTTACGTTTGGTAACTGTTGATCACTTAATATCGAAGTACAGATAACGATAACGTAGTGGAACGAAAAAAACCCCCTGGCGTATGATGTTTTTGTATAAACATATTTTATTAAGCAATTGAAACATATACAAAATAGTAATACGAGGTTTCGTTCGCTGAGTGGTGACATGATGACTGGTTTCGTGCAGACTGCTGTAGTTGGTGCGGGGGTGGAGGGGGCGCAGCGCTCCGTCTTGTGATTACAGTCAGTGTAGATCCATTTAAGTGGAAGTCAGGGCAAGAAAAAATGTACTGTGATAGTATGAAACAGTTATAACTGGTTCGCTGAAGACAATGTGGCGTTTAGAACTTAAATATGACAGCAGCGAGTCCATTAACTGAGCATTGCGATAGGTTGCATACGCAGGTAGTAGACAAGATGCTGTCATATGAACAATGTTAAGTATAAGGTAAAGGTATATAACAAAAAACACTTGGAATACACGCTGCTGGCATATACACAGCGCAGCGTAAAATATGATAACATTTAGGGAGCAGCTCGGACATGAAATTACACTAGCATCATGGCCAGCGTCCCGGTGCTGATGTTTTGTCCTTTATTATTTAATTTAGCTCTTTTATAACTTTTATTTTTGGTTGCTGTTTTTCTGTAAGTCGTATATACGTAGCTAATTAAGCGACTTACGTTTTGGTGACATAATCTTTACATTTGTAAAACTATTGACAAATATACTGTCAATTTTTGTCTCACATATTCTATGTTTCAAATTATGCAATGTGATACACCTACTAATCGAAGAAAAGTCCTACAACAAATATTCATCTCAAAATTTGACGGTATTTTTTAGCTGAGCTTATTCTAGTTCTGAGGCTGCCAGGTATTTACACAAGCTCGGCAGTACATTATAATACACTCCTACAAAAATAACCATGATATATGCATACGGCATCGTTGGAAAGTCGAAATGGGCTCATTTCAGCACAAGTCACTAGCTCAAGCCTGAGCCTTTAGGCGAGGCCTTCATGTGGTGACGAGTGCTGAGATCAGCCCATGTCACCGTACCCAACGATGCTGTATGTATTTTCTCGTGCGAATATCTATCTGAAACGGCAAAATCAAACTGAGCAGTGAAGTTTATAGGAGAGAGTGCGAGAGGAGCAGATCTCACAATACGACTCGTAGTGAAATCCAACATAAGTGCGAGAATGTTTTATACCACGATTTGCTTGTAAAGTCTACCTGGAGCTGTCCTAGGAAGTCATCCTAGCAAACATTGGCCACGTGTTCATGGATTATAAACCTAGGACTAGTCGCAATTTGTTTCAAATGTGTCATCACGGCTATGACACGTTTTAGACAAAAAACGAAGCTAGAAAAGGATGTTCTGCGTACATGCATTGTGGGCGATAATATAGGAAACTTCGCAAAAGCGAAATCTTAAGCGGTGGCAGATAGGTTCCGGCTTGATGTGTTGACTTGTGCTGATATTATAACTCTTCCCAGAAATGCAGTATAAAAACAATCCCACCATTTTCCACGGTAGGTGATACCTACTACAACCACTGAGCTACAACTACTCAGCAAAAAGGTATATACAACATATATTGCCATGGATACAGTGATCATATAAACTTCACTGTAAATGTTATTATTTGATCAAATAAATGAATCTGGGTCTGAATCTGAGTCTGATCAGCGTTGCTAGGCTGTGATTTAACCCTTTAAGCCCTCACGATGCATTAAAGCATCATTTTACATCCCTAAAAACAGACTTAATTTTCCTAGAACCAGTGGTTTTAGAAGGACAATTTTCATAGAACTGTTTTAATAGTAACGATATATTTTTTACAAGTGTCACCCAATTCAAGTCACCTTTATTCACTACAAGTCAAGAATTGCGACAGCAGTTCGCGGCTTGTAGTGGATGAAGATGACAATGCTAAAGTCAGGCTTGAAAGGGTTAAGCTGATGGGGTGGCAGCATCCAATCATTATGTAACAATTATTGATATTGATTTACTTCTGGCGCTCAAATATCCTCCGGCTCACCATGACGTGTGGACGAATTCACCTGTGATGTGGAATAGGTGATCTCGTAATAACCTCCGTCTTTTCGATTGATTTCTAATTACTATCAGAAAGAAATCCCCAGGCAGGACACCAGTTCACTCAACGCCAATCTATCTCACCATCTGCTGCTTCTGTAGTCCGAGTTTGACGTGAACAGCATGGTTCAACGTCAGAGCTGGACAGCATGGCAAAAGCTTTGGTTTTCTATGCTGGTGGTCAGTGTACGCTGGGACTAATACTTTCATGAGAAATCTGAGGCCAGCCCTATTTAAATCTTAAATTCACATACAGAGACAGGGGTTTCAACCCCCCAAGTTAAGGCATTATTTTAATGAGATTTAAATCTGTCATTATAAAATAATATACACATAATTGATCAAACAATGACGCAGTATTTAATTGCTTTACTTCAGAAAACGTGTACTGTGACAACCAATGATAAATCAGTGTATGGTTAAAGCTGTCTGCTTAGAAAATCGGAGATCGCGGGCTCGAACCCCACTCTGGCCTTCAAGATTCAATGAAGCAACATGTTTCGTCCCTACTACACTTTAACAGCTTTATTGGACAAACAACGTGTGGTCACGATATACTTTCTGGAGCATTCTCCCATGAGTGGTGTGAACTGGGCAATATTTTATTCTGATCAAGTTTGTATAATCAGAATAAAATACTCTTGCCTGAACTAGGGTTCTGGATGGTTCGGAGTGGAAGTATAGCTCAGACACATCCTTCAGCACAATAGCGGTTCTTGCTGAAGAGAATAAAAGTGCAATTTTTACCATAGATATGATTATATCTATTATGGTCATAAGTCATACACAGCTGAATATACATTGAAAATTTTCATCAAATACATCAATCAATCAATCGTATAAAGCAGTAACAAATTTGAAGCAGCTGGACAATTATTTCGAAAAAAATCATTTGACAACATTAAAAATATCAAATTATCAATGTAACTTCAAACGACCAAGCTCAAAACTGAGCTATTATCTCTGATGTCATTTAATATTATACAATGTCTCGCACGTGTTGACACATGACTGTAATACTGACAGAAAAAATCACCATCCGCACACAGTGGACTATTATGTTGGCTGCCAAGAGAGATCTGGTTCTCTGTCAATGCTATCTGGGATGTGGGAGCACTCAGCAATGATGACAAGTCCTCGATGGTCGTAGATTCATCCGACGTGGTGCTGTAACAATGTAGATCTTTAGGCCGTTGCTCTTCGTCAGCTGATGTGCTCGTATTACTTGCAAATATGTTATTGTGTTCCCTATCTCCCTTGTGTGTGACAAACTCCTTTATCGTGTAACACCTGTGTCATAGAAGAACCTGAAATTCACAATGCCAGCTTCATTTCTGATTATATAATATATACCATTTCCTTGTGTGAGTAGATCCGAAAATGATCCATGTATAATATTACTGGACTTGGCTTCAACGAAGATCAGATGCTGACATTGCCTGGCTAGATATCTCCATATTCTCTGCACCAAGAACAAATATCTGCATAGAGAAGCAAACCAAAATCACGACCACGCTGAAATCGATCCAGAGAGAGTTTGTTATTAAACACGATACATTGGGCCAATGTATCGTGTTTCCAAGATTGTTGATGCTGTACCGTAATGAGTCAGCCATTATTACGTGCTATTGTCTGATACGATGCTAATTAGATTCCATCTTACATGGATCGGGTTACACGGATGAGTATATTTGTATTAGCGCCAGACAGTTATCCCAATTAGCTGTTAGCCTTGAGTGTTAACCCCTAAAGTACTGATCACGTAGACAACCGTTCTCGGTCTTCTTGTTGATCCTTCAAAAAAGGTCATTTAAAAAAAAATAATGTAGAAGTGGTGCAGTAAAAGCGAAGTCCTCAACCAATATTGCAGCGATTTCCATGCGTTTTTTTCCATGAGGTGTTAAATCAATGAGACAGTATTATGGGAGCGTGTCATACTTATGACTGACTCCTTCCCTTCTCATCGTGGTGTCAATCTTTTAAAGGTTTAGTGATAAAAATGTAGGTGCATTGAAGTGGCTGAAGGTGGCTTTGGATCACCTCAGGTGCATTCAGGATTCATTTGTTAAAATCTTTGTTTGTACTGACTTGGAAGGACAATTTTCATGCCTTAAAAAAATGTGCCATAAATGACATTTATCAGATAGATCAAATATCATCTCAATGCACCACATAACCTTGTTGGTAATACCACTAATACATTAGTTATACGTACAGTGCATTTTTGTTACTTTATAGATATAATGTACGGTAGTAGGACAGTGCATTTTACTGTAAAGAGTCTAATATCAAACTGGATTTGAGCAGTGATCTGTATTTAAATTAGGGCTGACATAATGTTTTTTCATTGATAATACCGACAGTATCGATACAATATCGCCCACCAGTCCGGTTTGTGAACCAACTAGCGGAAAAATGACAATGTTTATAGATCTGAGGCGAATCTCTAATTTTTCCAGGATAATTCCACACCTTTTGGAAAAAAACGCATTGAAATTGCTGCAGTTTTGATTGAGAACTTCACCCGTGAATTATTTTTACCGAAGCGGCACCACTTCTACAACCAGAATGCCTGCTCGCTCACATGGGTGTGTAGCCGAACAAAACAAAGGCTACTCTAAAGTACGTAACAATACATTTTGATATTCATTTATGTTTAATTGTATTTTTACGATCTAGCTTAATGATTGGATACAGGCAATGTGATTGGTCTATGTATGTTTAAAAGAGATTCAAATTTTGAGCCACAATTATATATATGTATTAAATCATCCCCAATAAAGTCCTATAGTATAGGGAAACAGCCACTAGATGGGCCTGTGTTTATGCAAAGTAATAAGCGGTCGGCTATTTTTATCAATCAATGGCAAGTAGCTACATTGTATAATATGGTGACGAAATGACCAGTAT
Source organism: Flabesymbios commensalis (assembly GCA_964017125.1). Taxonomy (NCBI): domain Eukaryota; kingdom Metazoa; phylum Annelida; class Polychaeta; order Terebellida; family Flabelligeridae; genus Flabesymbios; species Flabesymbios commensalis. The sequence goes on along the minus strand of OZ024902.1, from coordinate 118,753,040 downwards.
CTCATATTACGCACTCATGGACACCAGGACTGAATGATTACATCTGTATTATTCATGAACTAAGTGGGGCTAACATTTTTACTGAATTCAGGCTAAAACCACTTAGAAAATGACCACACAACGGTTGTCACAGACTGCGATCTGCATTCTGCCGATGAGGTGTGCAATGAGCAAGCACATACAACCTGTGCTGGTTAAATGCTGGCCCACCGTCTGTGACGCTAGTCCAACATTAAACCAGAACATTTGCAATAACTGGTGTTCATTTGTGACAGCAATGAAGGGATGTACAGGCAGATACGTGTACGTCACTTAGCCTTTTAGGTGACAACCACCAATATAATATTGTTCAATCCTTAGCATTAGCACGTAATGGGTTTTAAAAGTTACTTACATGTATGTTTTAATTAAAAAAATGACAAATTTTAGGTGTTAAGACAAACAGATATATCCGTATTTCCCCCATGGTATATAACTATATTATGTAAAATTGTGTATAACTTGACGCTGGAGGCTGCACGAACAATGTGTAATCCAGATAAACTCTTACAAACCATCAGAAATTGGGCTAATGTCTGTGCATTGCTGGGTGAATGGCAAACATTTTGGGGCACGATTGACCAAACGCAGCGTGTTATTCTAATCAACAACCAGATCACTCAGCAATGTTACCACATCAAATAGCGGCGTGCACTCATGGGGATTCACTGCTACGTCTGTTCAATGCTGGCTGCGTGATGGGCCAGCGTCTCAGGCCTTGGCCCAGTGTTTATACCTGGATTGGCACTTTACTGTGCAATCTGTATTGATTATTGATCCAATCACGTGTAAGCGTGGACGGCTGTGTAGAGACAAACTCCTCATCGGCCAAACCACCTGTATCAAATCATAGTAACTCATCATCGGCCAAACCAAGCTGTGTCAAATCATAGTAACTCCTCACTGTACAAACCACGCTGTGTCAAATCATAGTAACTCATCATCGGCCAAACCAAGCTGTGTCAAATCATAGTAACTTCTCATTGATCAAACCACGCCGTGTCGAATCATAGTAACTCCTAACTGGCCAAACTACGCTGTGTCAAATCATAGTGACTCTTCATTGGCCAGAACACGCTGTGTCAAATCCTAGTAACTCTTCATTGGCCAAACCACCTGTGTCAAATCATAGTAAATCTTCATTGGCCAAACCAACTGTGTCAAATCCTAGTAACTCCTAACTGGCCAAACTACGCTGTGTCAAATCATATTAACTCCTCATTTGTCAAACCACGCTGTGTCAAACCATAGTAACTCCTCATTGATGAAACCACGCTGTGTCAAATCATAGTAACTCCTCATTGATTAAACCAAGCTGTGTCAAATCATAGTAACTCCTAACTGGCCAAACTACGCTGTGTCAAATTATAGTATCTCCTAACTGGCCAAACCACGCTGTTTCAAATCATAGTAACTCCTAACTGGCCAAACTACGCTGTGTCAAATCATAGTAACTCTTCATTGGCCAAACCACGCTGTGTCAAATCATAGTAACTCCTCTTTGTTCAAACCACACATTGTCTAATCATAGTACCTCTTCGCTGGACAAACCACGTTGTGTCAAATCATAGTATCTGCTCATTGGTTGTGTCAAATAATAGTAAGTCCTCGCTGGCCACAGCAGCCAATGTTGGGCAAGCGTCGCAAACGATGGTTCAAAAACATTGAACTAGCTTTAGGTAGTGAATTGTGCCGCCTGAGTTAATAATAATAACTTTAAAATTTAAGAATTTTTGAAAAAAACCTGTATAAATGTATTGAAAAGTCAAAGAGATTTGACTGTCCTATAGTTATATTAAGGTAAGCTTTCCAGCAAACACAATATGTTGAACCAATGTTGCTGTCGGGAGGATGATAAATATGTACTTTAAGTCAACGTTTACACAACGTTTACGCATCCCACTAACAATCTTGGGCGGCCCTCAGGGCATCCTAATGTGCTGGATTATAAAATGATTTATTCTAATTATTGTGTTATAACTGCTATGTTATGTGCTGCATGTAATATTAGACATGAATAAGACATAAATGATACATAAATGAGACATAAATGATACATAAATGAGACGCATACGTTCCTATTTTTTGTTTTGTCGACACACGCACACATAAAACCCACCAGTCTAATGCATGCATTTACACATGATTTTATTTTCAAGATTAATGCGTGTGTAATATATAAAACACCGGAAATACACGGCGCAATAATCATTATGATGAGTCATTTCATTCTTAAGAATTATCTTTGTTTGTGTTGCGATTACAACATACATGGCTCTAGTCTAAATAACTTTGATAAAAATATGTTTATTTTCAGTGACGTGAAAGGTTTCTTTTAAGTATTCATAAACGTCTAAATGATATTTGAGATAGAACAGTGATTACTTTAACAGTTCCTGTTGCAGATTGCATTAAGTTGAATAGTCATTGCGCTACAATTCCACCAATAAGCATAGAACAGAGACAAATCCAGGATGAAATTGGTAAAAATCAGAGTTTAATTCTCAGACGCTGCAGTCTGTCTCTTTTGTCCCAGCAAACAGGACACATTCAGCCAGCGTTGGTTAATGTTGGCCCAGCGTTTACAATGCTGCTCCAATATTAGCCCAACAATGGCTGATTGTGTCGTGTGATATAATCCATACAGACCTCTACAGATACAGCTGTTTGGGATCACAGTCCCGGAAGTGGACACAGCGGGAGATGGATACAGCCTGAACCACAGGGAAGCTGGCAGGCCGCATCACACCTGTGTTTCTGACGTTATAAGAGCGAGTTGAGCACTGGCAGTCCGTTACTGTCACCAGTTGTCACCAGGCCGTGTGTTATTGTCACCATCCCATCCGTCATAGCCGTATCCAAACACCAGATCAGAATGGGAAGAGTCACAAATGTGGAGAGCGAGGTAAGAATAGTATATATAAATTATTATTCATTTACATATAATATGGCATATATTTTTAGATAGGTGTCATTTATCGTGCCATATGATTGTTCATCCACAAAGCACGCTTTTATGACATGATAGGTGTATATTATAATATTACTTGTCTTCTGGGGATAATTATATTGGGTATATAATTGTATTGATATTTGTCAAAGAAAATACATTTATTTGAAGATATAGCACCCAATTTAAACTCTCTTTTAAAAAAAGCGGTTGATATAAAACAATAATAGGCCTACAGCGCTGGTCCGACAACAGCCTAGCATTGACTCGTCTGTATGGTTAAATGTATTACTATTCTATTGTGCAAACCTTGTGCATTATATCATGCAGACATTCAAATCTAATTCTTGTCTTCATATCCCTATTTAATTTTAATTATTTAATTCATTTATTATCGCATTTAATCGAATATTGGTAAATAATGAGTAATATTTTTATTTTTTTTTTTTTCAAATATTACACCTGATTGTAATGATGCCTTCTCCAGTAGATGTTTATAGGCATATCTCTAAATATAATAATATTTACTAATATTATTATTATCAGAAATACATGTATTCCTGCTACAGTGTTATTTATAATTTCAGTAGTTTACAACTTGGTTGCCACCTATTGAGCAAAATGAGCGAGTTTATAAGATCAATCACCAGGTGGCCTCAGTGATTGGATTGATCTATGAGTGATGGTGCTGTTCTCCACACATTGGGCGGGGGCCCTAGGGTAGTGGTTAGCACCGCTGCCTTTCACGCCAGAGTCCGGGGTTCGGTTCCCGGTCTCGGCGGTTTGAAAGAAACAAAATTGTTTCTTCCCCATCCACGTGTGAAAGTTAGTATTGTGGGGAGCCTCCGTGACCGAGAGGTAGCGTGCTCGGCCTCAGACCGCCAGGGCTCGAATTTCGAATCCTGTGTCTGGAGGACAGTGTCATCTCAATCATCTCACCATCCTCAGGAGGTTCTCCTGGCCCAGTTTAGCCTATATGTGCACAAAGGTGGCCTAAAGCCCGATTCATTTCATTTTTTCATTTTGTTCTCCACACTCCACAGTGATGGTGCTGTTCTCCACACATCCTTAATTAACAATTTAACCGCCATGTTATTTAATTGGAATATTCACTCACCGACGGTTAAGGGGCTAATAGACATAATAGTAACAGCTTGCGTTGGGCCATGGTACAGTGGTAAGCTGCCGGCTTGGAAAGTCGGAGATCGTGGGTTCGAAACCCGCGGGTTCGAAACCCGCTCTGGCATTCAACAAATTTTTCCTTCCCCGCTCACTCGTAAGAATTCAATATTTTGGGAAGCCTCTGTGACCGAGAAGTAACGTGCTTGGCCTCAGATGCCAGGGCTCTGATTTTTAATTATGTGCCTGGTATGGAGGGCAATGTCACCTCATCCATCTCACCATGCTCAAGAGGTTCTACTGACCCATTCTAGCCTACATGTGCACAAAGGTGGCCCAAGACCTCGTTCATTTTCATTTTCATTTTGCGTTGGTTCCCTTTGTCATCTAAGCACATGCTATTTTGTTAGTATTCATATTTCCAATCCAATCTGTCAGTTCAAAAATATGTATAATATGCTAAGCTTTTTGTAATGTCAAATAAATAATTCTAAATCTAGGTCTCATAAGCCTATTTTTCAATGCTTGTTTTCTGTTGCAGGACGAGTTTAATGACGTGTTGGAGTCCGCAGGGGGCAGTATAGTGGTCGCTGACTTCTGGGCCACCTGGTGTGGGCCGTGCAAAATGATAGGGCCAGCATTCGAGGTGCGCATCGTTTATAATATTAAAACACACAACCATTATCACTGATTATCAGGTGGTGTTTTATTGAACAATTAAATCATAATTATCTTGTCAAAGGATAGGAAGTCTTTTCCTGGCGTCTTTTACCATCTATAGTACACATCATGATTTTTTTTTCAATAACACCCATATGTGTTCATGCAACATCCAATTTCGTATAAGTTATGTTATGTTATTATATTGAGAGGACCTGTATGTATAAGTTATCAGCAAATGAGTTACGTTAAATTTATAACCGTCAAACTTTTCTAACTTTGTTTTAAATGTAATTAATGTATGGAACTAATACTACAACTATTTCTTATCCAGTTGAAGAATTCCCTACGGTCTGATTAGACTACATTTTGATTGGGAGATTTAGATTGTACTATGCATTTCGTATCGCCGATTATCCAATACCGGTGTAATTGTGTACGTACAACTGTATTGATGTGCTTAAAACGTTATTATACAGAGAATGGCAGAAGAAGCAGAATTCAAGTCGCTAGTTTTTATCAAAGTTGACGTGGATGAAGCAGGGGTAATTATTCATTTTCATTTAATGTTAATTAGGTTGACGTGAATGGAGCAGGGGTAAATTATTCGTCTTCTCAGAATGTTTCACGTGGGAGTTTCAGTTATGTTTTTTTTTCAAAATTAATTATATAACCCAGACAGTTAATTTGTAATATCATTAAGTGCTATAAATTTAGTTGTGAAATTTATATATTTTCATCATGCAATTGATAAAGTTATTATTTCGGTGTGATGCCAATACAAGGGGAACATACACATACTTGTCTTTTAATTTAGCACAATGTATATCTCATTTACCTATTTAAATTTACTGATTTGTTATAATTCGTAGTGTTTTCATAATAATATAATTTTACATACAGACATGACCTATATTTTGGAAGCTCTCATTTTGTTAAAGTAAGCCCGTACAACAAATACAAAAGAAACATGTATTATTTACATAATTTTATATCTTGTTCATTATTTGTTTCAGGATTTAGCAGAAGAATGGCAGATTCAATGTATGCCTACATTTGTTGTTATCAAGAATAAAGAAAAGGTGAAACTCAGTGATTATGTGTGACACAAATAGTTTATTTGCACATTTCTAGATGATTTCGAACTCATTCAACTAAATAATTTATTGAAATATTATTTTTAAATTCTACATCTAATTGTATTTTATTATTAAAGGTATATACATGAATATTATTGTCAGTAAAATACATAATTTAGGCCTCTTCCATGTATCAATTGGAATGACAATTGGCTAATAGACTGGTAATCGTTCGATTTGAGATTTCCTTGACTGGCCGCAAACGACTATAGCTTTTTAGAAATGTTTCGTAATCGGTAGGCATATTGATATGAGCTTTCATAAAATATGACAAACTAAATATGTTCTATCTCGACTTGATGTGGGTAGCTCGTTAAACTTTCAGGCGCTAAGTTGAATAATTTTCACCAACGTGAAGTGGTGTCTCGCTACCGCGATCCACAACTTCAAGTGGGGGAAATAACTGATATTTGATTTATTTGGGACCCAATATGTGCAAATTTTCATGTTTAAGCGCTAATTTTGCTCTTAACAACAGTGATTTGATCGGCTAATCAAACGGATTTAAATAACTATTGTCGTGCTTAGAGACGGAAGGGTTAAATACTAATTACCCTTAAATAGCACATCATTTTCCACTTTGTCTAACTAATTTATAATTTATTTATTTATTCCAGATTGATGAAATATCGGGTGCGAGCAAAGATGAGCTGAGGAAACTGCTGATGAAATATAAAAGTTAATCGTAACACAATAAACTTATCACTATAATGTGTCAATCTAATTTGAATCTTGACATTAAAAAAAACTGTTCTGGTTTTATTGCTGTACATTAACATGATAAATAGAAGTTTACAACGAATTATAACGATATTGTATTATTTATCATTTCAAGACATTGTGTCTTATTTTCATTTACTATGTATGTATATATATTTGTGGATAATTTTAGTGAAATTATATAATAATTTCCCGACTTATCAGCTGCGTTTTTCCAGCAAACCGATGTTGGTTTAATGTTGGGCCGACGTCGCAGACAGTGGGCCAACATTAAAGCAGCATCGGATCAGCGCCTGCTGTTTGCTGGGTTATTGGACACATAAAGTACTGTCGCCTGCAGATATAAATAACCAAATTCTGGGGCTATAAGCTTCACATCCGTCCATGGAATCTTAGGTGACTGCCTACATGGTTATGTGTATTCCAACGCGAAATGTATACATGCAAAATGTTCAGTTTGATTGAGCAGACCGGATAGCAACTGTCTGGCCCTCTTAGGATATATCGTAAAGACATAGCAAATACTATAATAATCTTTTGCAAAATTAACCATTAGGACCTGTCTCGTTTTCTTTGATGAACTATTAACCAGTTTACGTGTTCACATAAAATGCCTCAGCAATTCTAACATAAAATAGAAAATATTAATTTATCCGCTAAAAGGTCATATTTGCATACTTGTAAATACCACACATTGACCTGGTCATGGTAATTATGTTTGTATATTGGACCCATGCAAACAACACTTGGTCAATGTATTACGTGTTTGATGGGCACCATCTGGAAAACATAACAAACGAAAATTAGTTTTGTCACGGTTAATTATGTTGTATCGAAACGTGTATTCTACATCTTCTAATCTTTTATTTATCCTGTTTACATGGTTTGGTCGAGTTGTATTTTTTATTAGTTATTTAATGTTATTAATTTGGTTATTGTTTATATGATATATAGAAGTGGATAACTGTTAGCTATATTACTGTCAGCCTACTTTGTTACGATATTGAAAACATTGACTTTTTTCCATCAGGAAGATAATAATTATGCTGTATACTATAAAATGGCTCTACTTGAACTATTTTGGTACCGGTAGGGAAATGAATATTTACTACAAATGAGTTACATGTGTTTTTTATCACACGTACATGCTTCAAATTGAGTCAGGTGACACGAATCAGTTATCGTCCACCACTCCCTGACGAATTGGGCCGTAATTACTCAGTTTGATATTATTCAGTTCGTTGAAATCGTTTTTAAACGCACCATAATACTACAAAAATACAAATTTGTATAAAACAAACGAACTGTTTCTTCTCCTCCCATTCCGTGACCAAGACGTAGCGTCCTCGGCATCAAATTGCTGGGGATCTAATTTTAAATCCTGTGTCTAGAGGACAGGTCGTCGCCTCGGAGCTAAAGGATCCTATCTGCCACTCTGACGAGTGTCAGATAGGATCCTTTAGCTCCGAGGCAACGAGGTAATCTGATTCGTCACACCATCCTTAAGAGATTCTCCTCCACCAGTTTAGCGCGTATGTGCACAAAAGGCACCTAATTAGGGCCATTCGTTCATCCATTCATTCATTTCATGGATATTTTTATTGTTTCTTTCAAAAATCAAAGCGCTCGAAAGAAACTAAGCTCACTGTAATGAGATAAGACCATTGCACACTAATTATTTGGAATGATTTGTAAAAGGTATATTTGGTGCAACAATCAAAACGATCCATAGTTAGTTATTCACTCAACATCTGTGACACGCCGTGAGCACGGGAAGACACTGGGAGCTCATAGTCTGGTGGCAAAATTACAAAATTTTACAGTGGGGGTACTTTTTGTTACGACACGGAAACCATTTTTTTTAGGAACCATCAATACCCATGGATTTTGAAAAGTGCGATTTCCATTGCTGGAAGTTGCTGTTTCATTGCTGATTATGCAAATGAGGCAGGCATTGCCCAAAAACAAGATTTCTCCAATAACTTTAAAAGTAATTGTCATAGACACATTTATATGGTGTCTATATCCATATTTTCATGGTAAAGGATTAATATAAATGAAACCCTAAAATGTGACTTATCGGCCGCTTTCGACACCATTAACCATGCTACATTAACAGATAAACTTTCTGTTTGGTATGGAATATCTGGTTTTATTCTTATTTGCAAAATAGGCACCAATCCGTAAAAATTAAAGACACTCTGTCAGATAAAGTCACACTCTCATATGGAGTTCCACTGGGCTCTGTGCTTGGACCAGTGCTTTTTACTTTGTACACTACACCATTCAGCGCTATTACCTTTAGTTTTGACATAAACCACCATCTTTATGCCGATGATACTCAAATTTACATGTCTCTATCAGTTTCAAACGCTAAGCAATCTCTTGAGAAGTTGCAACATTGTTTAACGAGTGTGTCGGCCTGGATGACAGGATCAAAGCTGAAGCTTAATCCTAGCAAGACAGAATTTCTTCTTATTGGGACCAAACTTCAACGAGAAAAAATCTTGAATAATTTCCCATGCTTAATTCTAGGTCAAGCCACAAATCCATCTGCATCAGCTAAAAATCTTGGTGTACTATTCGACAGTAACCTCAATTTCCGAAAACACATATCCCAAACATGTAGGGCATGCTTCTATCATATCCGTGACCTGCGTCGAATTCGAAAAAAGTCTGTCTTTAGATCTTGCCAGCAAATTGCTATGGCACTCGTCAGTAGTAAGTTAGATTATTGTAACTCACTTTTTCACAATATGCCAGGAAAGGATATCGCTAGATTACAACGGGTTCAAAACTGCCTTGCAAGAGTGGTAACCAAGGCCCCACGATTTAGTCGTTCCGTTCCAATTCTAAAACGATTACATTGGCAACATTCCGGAAATTACTTAAATCGCACCTATTTGACCTGGCTTTTCTACCCTAGTCCCTCAGCAGCCCGGCTCCCTGCCGACGAACCTGCTTTGGCCTCGATTATGACACATGATCACGCTGAGGATATAAGAGCTATAGAAGTTTTATTGATTGATCAAATGATTGATTGATTAATTGAAAAATAATTAATTTTAATGCTAAATAAGCAGCCATTGCCGGAGATTGATCTCGTCGCGATAAAGATGCAACCAATTGACGTAGATTCATGTATGCCCATGACCAGATAATGTATATGCTTAACATTGAGTGTTGCTTATATTTATTAATGTGATTTATTTTGTTTCATTACAGAATATATAGGCTTTTTTTTATAAATATGTGTGTATTTAACCTGGATTGAAATCTGAAACATTTAGCTTAGCTAGATTAGATTAGATTTATTCAGTAACCATTGACATAGGACAAAAACATGATCAATAGTGCAAATACATAAAAATCATGGGTCGCCAATTATGGTCACCAGGGAATAAAACACCGAAAAATTTCCTGGTGAGAATACTTATTTCACGGCGGACCCTTGATAGTGATTCATGATGGCGATGCCAAGAAATAATTTAGTCAATATAAATATATATAAATAATTGGTCTAACTGACCACACCAGAAATTGAAATATCACAGTAATTTGATAACAAGTCTACTCTCGCGGAGAGAAAACTACGCCGGAGAACAGAGAAAAGCTTACAACATGCAAACCATTGCACAATTGGAAGCCTATCCCACGTCCCCCTGCGGTAGGCCTACACCTCCGCTAGAATAGAATAAATACCTATATAAATATAGAAAATATGTTATAATATAATAACGGTTACTATGCTAATTTTAGACTTATACTAGGCTAAAATCATTTAAAATACTGAATATAAATAAAGTGAAAAGCTAGTAGTAAATATATACTTCATCTTCATGTCTTTGTAACTCCGTGGACATGTGTTTTCTGACAGCATGTTTAAAAGTTAAAAAGTTTTTTTGCATTCTGAGATGTACCGGTAGACATCGTAGTATATAATTTGTTATCAACTTGGTTCTACATACAGTTGGGTGTGCTGAGCTCGAATCTGTCGGATAACATTCGATTTTTAGAATATAATGTGCTCAAGTATAGTTTCTGATGCCTGTAACCTAATCTTTTATATTACATTGTCCACGTTTTTAGATTTCCGTAAAAAAGATGAGTTTTAGTATTATTCAGATTCATAAAAACGTTTCCATTTGTGTGCTGGTGGTATTTTAAGGGCAAATTTGGGTCACTTTGATCGAAACAAATAAGCCATACATTTCTCAACTCCATATCACGCACAAAACAGAAACTGTGTATTTATGCGCACCATCAGCAGGACCATCGATAATATTTTCATACTACAATCCCTTGTAGTCTCGCAAAAGGCACACAAAAAACCTTTATATGCGTGCTATATTGACTTTACGAAAGCATTCGATTACGTAAATAGAGGCGCATTAGTCGTCAAGTTGAAAAAACGCTTCGTTGACGGTAAATTCCTCTCCGTTATAAAATCTATGTTTAACAAGTCTAATGGCCGTGTTAAATGGAGAATATCTGGATAGAAGTTCTGTGTCAAATTAGGGGGTATATGGTAATTCTGTATTTACTTTTTGCTGACGATATTGTGCTTTTTTCGGATACAGCCGAAGGACTACAAAAGATCGCATTATTTTGGGGCTACTGTAGATTATGTCAACTAATAGTTAGCCTACCTAAAAGTAAAATAGTCATATACAATAAAGGGTACGCAGATGAGACATATGAATTTAAGATAGAAGAGGACAGACTAGAAATATGTGAATCATACAAATATCTCGGACTGTCGTGCAGCAACAGCCCCAACATGTTTACTAAAAATTATACATACTTGTCAGAGCCGGCTAAAAAAAGCATTATACGCGATTAAAAGCTACACCACACCTTCACTAGGCAAATTATACCCAAACCTAGCACTGATACTATTTGACAGTTTGATAAGCCCTGTTCTAATGTATGGCTCTGAAAAACAAAATGAGAGCAAAATGACTTCGAAAAAATACATCTCTCCTATCTAAAAAACATGCTGGGTGTAAGAAGACAAACACCCACTCTGGCCATATACGGCGACACCGGTCATTTCCCTCTTTTGCTGAAACAACAAGTCCAGACTCTGAAATACTGGGCTCGTCTTATAGCTTTACCAGATAACCACATCTTGAAAAACGCGTACAACTGTCTCTTGGGACTAGACAGTATAGGAATCGAAAATTGGACTACGCATGTAAAAACATTTACTTTTAATCTGAATCTGGGTTCATTTTGGGAAACACAGACGATAGAAAGAAGGTGTAGGTTCATAGATAATGTTAAACAACAAACTGAAGACAATTTTATTGACGACTGGACTAAAAAAATCTCATGCCAGAACCAACAGACAAAACTTAGAACATACAACACTTTCTCTTTCTTTCTGAAACTCGCTACATATGTAAGTGATCTGACTGACACAAGACTAATCGCTGCGGTGGCCCGGCTTCGCCTTAGCTCCCATAATTTAGAAATAGAAAGGGGGAGAAATACCAGACCCTAAACCCCTGTAGCTAATCCCGTATATGCCGACGTTGTCAGACGACTCAAGTTGATGACGAAATTCATCTCTTAATGCAGTGTAATATGTTCGAACTCGATAGAAAAGCTCTTCTCTCTGAGCCTGGAAAATATATCACAAACTTTAATACCCAATGCGATACTGAACAATTTAAATCTATCATGAGCAGAGAAAATCATGCAATAATCAATGCTCTTGCAAAGTATACTTATGTGTGTTTTGAGAAAATAGTAGTTTAACAACCACCACACTCACGAACTTGGCCAGGTACAAGGGCTTCCATTACTAGTGTTATATGTGTTGTGCTATTCAGCTCTAAAGCTGTAGAAAATATGTGTAAATCATGTGAAAAATCATTTTTAGTGAGGGCGTCGTGTCCAGTTCATCGGTCTGCAGCAACTCTGCGCAGTACTGATGAGCTAGTTATACTTTAGATTGTATATATCCAGTAATATTTTAATTAATGATGTATATATCTGTTCTTTTAATCTCATTCTAATGAACTTTATCTTGTTAATGACATTTCTCATGGTCAGACACTGGGCATTGCCATTATATTAGATTATTTCACTTGGGAAAATTCTTTTAAGTTTAGGGCTATATTTATTGTTTTAAGTTTAGGGGACCCTTCCCGTCGCCTGTGTTATTGGACCGGGTGGGACCCTAAGGAATTAGTCAGAGCTGCTCTGTCAACTCTTTCTTTGAGGTCTGGGAGGTTTTCACTCCCGGTGTTAATATTTAATGATATGTGGAAATGTCTATGGGGTGACCGAAGAGTGCTCAAATGACGAAGTATAAAGAATGTAACATGTGGAAAAAAAATAATTCTACACTTAAATACCGAACAAAGTTCAATGTTTCAGATTCCATCTCAAGATAAATAGACAAATTTTCAAAAAAGACTGCAATATAAACTTCCATAGAAAAATGTATGACATTTATAAATCTCAATACCACTCATTTTATAGCATATATATCTGGGTTCAGAAAACATAGGTCAGATATGGATATCATATATAATTATGTTGTATCAAGCCGTTTCAATTGATCATGCTGACTAGTTTGTTTTGTTGATGATTCTAATTATTTTGTAATAACAATTATGTTTCAACGTCCGTAGAGACATGGCTATTTACTCCACGGTAACGTGCAGTACATCATTGGTACATAAATTTAATTATCTGCTATCAGGTATATTGCTTCTGTAGATTAGTAAATTATAACAGCAACGCCAGACGCTTATGTAACCCAGCCCCTAAATATAGACAGATTTCCGGGTACCCCCATATAAGCATATTTATAATATGAAAAACGCATGAGGTGGCAACAAAAAACACATTTTTCTTAAGCTTGACGCCCTAATAGACAATAAAAAAATGATTTGTACATGGTAACAGAGTACTACCCCTAAACCTATTTCTAGAACACTTTTCAGATCCTGCCACCAGGGTATCAGTGAAAGTTAGTTAGGAGACGATGCGTCTACACCATGGAGATAAAAAAGGCTACAAACTCCATACCTACTCCAACTAAGATTGATGAACACAAATTACAAGAAAAGTGGTATGATGTGCAGAAAGGTGTCATAAATCCCATTTGTTAATTCATTATTTTTATTGATGTAGGCCTATATATATTTTTGAACCAGAACGTGCACACGATGTCCTAAATCCCATTCGATTTTTTTTTGAAAAATCAAAACGCTCTGATCAGGATACTGTGATACATTAACTGAGACGTACATACGGAATTAACCTGTAAAAATACAAGTGGCATACTCATCCCTGACCTCTCAGGTGTCAGCAGGAGATGTGCACTGCGATCATGTGACCTGTAACACGTGACGTAATGTATTCACATTCTCAGACGCCATTATTCTGCATAACGTTCAATAAACACGAGGCGTTTGCCCAGTGTTAATTTAATGTTGGACCATCGTCTTCGACGCTGGCCCAACATGAGTACAACACCGGCTATTAACTCGTGCTCAGAGTTAAACATGCCGAGGGGTACGTCTGACTAGGGTACCGCTTATGTACCGGAACCGCCAGCAAAAAAAAAATAATAAATAAGATTATCACGATTTATGTTTCGTAACAATGATTAAATGAGAAAATTACACTAAAAAAAATATTTATCTTTAATTGGACACAGTCTGATAGAGAAGCAATGGCACGTGTAGTTATGTAAGTTATGATAATAAGAGAAGCAATTAGTATAGGGGTAAACATTATGTAAAGGCTAATTAACAAATCTACGCCCACACTTGTTCTTCCAATATAGGCCTACGTGTACATCATTTTGCACCCCGCAGGGTTGGGAATGGTCTAATTAGATTTTTATAAAACTAATATTCTTAAATTTGAAGTAAAAATTAAAATCATGTTTTTAATTTGCAGTGGAAAAAATTACAGGCCATCATAGTTCAGAGGTTGTAATACCATTTCTCACATTCAAATGCAATTCAGTATGTATTTGTGTAGTTTCAAATTACCATAAAACCAACAGAATTATTATCAGGAAAAGGTAATACTATATTTCCGTAAAGAAAATTTACCTTTATTTGTTACTACCAGGAATTCATTTCTTTTAAAGGAACAAATTTACAGAGACGTAAAATCTAATTTCCATTATTCGCCAAAAAACAAGTTGTCAAACAAAATGTCTCTTATATTCTAGAAGATATAATCAGTTTAACAATCAGAGAATTATGAAAAAATCCGTGAGGTGATTAGCTGATCTCATCATGTGACAGATGAACCACTGTCTAATAGGTCCAGGACACTACCCTGGCTAATTGGTTCAAATCCCCTTCATGACACATCTCACAGTCTATTTTATGTACATATAATCTCCGTGTGTAGTCGTCCTCAAAGGGTGTTTATGCTGACTTCCGTTAGTGTTGGTAGCATCCAGCAAGCACGAGACGTTTACCTAATGTTGTATTAAAGCTGTCCCACCGTCTTAGACGGCTGCCCAACAACAAAACAATACTGGGTCAACAACTTGCGTTGATATTGTCAGCAGATTGACCGATGGGCAGTTAGCGCCTGTGGACTTCTATATACAGTGAATGATGATGAGACTGAGCCACAGTACCTGTCAGTGACACCACACCTCACGTAGCATCACACTCACAACATGGTGGTACTATTACATACTAAGGTAAGCCGTGTAAACTTTTGATAAACTTATTAACCCTTTGACTTCCAGGCAACCGCATCACGCATGGTACACCCTTTTTCTTGAATCCTGTATGCGCCCCTGCTGATGCTTAACATTTAGTTGAAGTCAGGAAAAATAAGAAAAAAAACTAAAACAAAAGCAAATTCCTTACCAAAATATGTACGACCACGATCCTGTATAAGGTCTGGAATACCCCCACACAATTTGTTTACTCTGGATATTCATAGGATGATTTTTAGGGGGGTGAGATCTAAAATGGCCGACTCTCTGACAGAATAGCATGGGGAGTGATAATTAATCATCAATTTGTTTACAAATGTGCTGAATAAGGGATTGGAAGTAGTTTTACAACAAATAAACGACATAAAAAAACAAAATGGTCGCCAAATTTTATGTAAGGAATTTCTTTTAGGTTTTGCTAAAAAAATCGCTTAACCCTTTAACCGCCAAATTATTCAATTTGAATTTTCACCCACTTGAAGTTGTGTCCCGCTGACGCGATCCACAACTTCAAGTGAGTGAAAAAATTTCAGATTTGACAAAATGGAGGTCAACTCTTTTCAAATCTTGCTGGTTGATGTCACATTTTATCTTTAACATGTTTAAAATGTGGTACTTAATGGGCTAATAAAAAATGAAAAACCTAATATATGCGGCACCGGCGGTTAAAGGGTTAACTTTCCCTAACTATTGCCCTTCTGTTCATCAGCACTTCATGTTGACATCAACACTGTAATTCATCAAAATTAATGACATTCTCACACTGAAAACCAAACATTCCGCATTGCTTTCTCTCACCAAACTCGTCCTTGCACCACAACAATAACATATTAAAAATGAATTATAACCTGGTATAATTCACCACAATTAAGATATATGAGCTTTCTTTTGATATATTACACTAAGGTGTTTAATAAAATGAGGCCATTTTTATTCACCGTGATTTGGGAATCGCGGTCGCAATTCATATATCACGGGGAATACAATTGATCAGAAAATATTTGGATGTTAGCTGATAAAGCCCTACATTAAAAAAAATTACCCGCTACTGCGACCCACAACTTCAAGTGGGTGGAAATATTACTCATTAGAACCTACGGCCGGTATGCTATTAAGTTTGTGTCATAGGGGGGGGGGGCTGTGTGTGGGAGACGGTTGACATCTCTGTACATTACGAACATGCGCAATATAACGCTCGAGGTCCCTAGATAAGTACTTTCGTTTTTAAAAAATCTTCAAGAAAAAATATATTCACGATTATATTCGTCGTTAGGAGCTTAAAGGGTTTTGGCTGGAATAATGTTTACGAAATATTTTGCCATTTTTTGATCTATAGCACTCAAACAGATTAGGAACGATTATAGTGGTGCTTAGAGGTTCAAGGGTTAATACAGTTGACACAACGCATGGTCCCAGTGAACAATGTGGCTGAAGTAGTATTATACGGCTCATCATTGTCGATCTTCAAAAATTTTGTTTCCAGCGCCACAAGGGTTAATGTGAGCGGCGCCGCAATCACGCATATATCTTGTATATAATATAAACCGTCATCATGGTCATGCTGACATAGCGAATAAAGCATACTGTACATTAATATGTGAATATACAATAACCATGATGACTGCATACCATATAGTCGGGGACCATGTCCACCGAAATAAGCTCCCTTGCGAATTTTTGTATGATGCTAAGCCACCCATACAGACGTCTCAAGGATATCCCAAAGAACAAAAAAAAACATGTTGGCAGTCTGAGATATGTGGGGGGGGGGGGGGGGAGGGTGGTGAGGTATATAAGAAATTTATAACATTTTACTTGGCTGACTTTGGGATAGAGCATTAAAAACAGCCGGAGGATATTTTTACACTTTTTTGCAAACAGTAATACCACATTTTGTCATTGAATATATTCAGGACGAAGCATCGGTGAAGTTTTGATTTTGTTCAGAAAACATGAACCCACCCTTAGAGCGCTGAAAGGCAGAAAATCACTAAGTTCGTAGAATGTAACATTCCCGTTTGCTCTACATGTTTATGATTATGATTATGCTAATGTCTGCTGATATCATTTGGTATATCGGTCATCTGGTTCTATCATATCAAGTTAGAAAAACCCTACCTTGTTGCATGAAGGACTTATGAGGTCAAAAGAACGATTGGGGTACTCTCACAAGTAACATTTTTTCGACACTATGTAATAACATAATCCTATGTTTTATAGTTATAAACAACTTTGATACCACATTTCCCATATTTTGTCATTGAAGACATTCAGGACGAAACATACGTGAAGTTTTAATTTTTTAAACACACCCTTGGAGCGCTGAAATTCGATATTTCACAGAAATTAACACATCTCAAGCACTGGTCGAAACGTGTTTAAAAGACATTATTCACCATCAGGTGGCATACAAATTTGTCTTTGTCAGTAATGTCTTGTGGATTGTGTGGGACCACATGCAGATATACTTAGATTGCTAGCAATATTTCAGTTATATTATTAGAGGGGGTGTCAGTTGTAACAGATGCAGATCTGTCCTACTGATAGGTTTGAACAAGGAATCTAGATTCCTTGGTTTTAATGGACATTATGAGGCTCGTTGAGGTCAATACCATATGATGACATGCTGGCAAATGATATAAGACACATAGATGGGTTATGTGCCTGCAAAGGGAAGGCTGGATGTAAAGTTATTATATAACCTGTTCATAACAAACACATCAACATGAGTTTATGTGGTCTTTGGTATGGTCATTTTACTGCATTGCTATCTGTGTCTTAGAATACTAAATGATAAATAAATAATTACAGACTTATAAATAATTATCTACAACTCACAAGCCAAAAAACTGATAATTTTTGGTGATATTTCGGATAATTTTTTGTTATTTAAAAAAATATATATTCATACTAATATAGTACATGATAAAATTTGATCATACTAGCAATTTAGATTTTATAAGGTATTTATATACTTATACGTATATTTACTTGCTACCATTTACAAAATATATGATACTGTGAGCATATAATGGAAACATCCAGTGAGCTATCGGCTTAGAAAGTCTGCTAAATTTGAGAAGTCCTTCACCACCAACAGCACATAGCTAGGGACAACAATCACTGACTTTTCCTGATGTTAAAGTGTTAAAGTTTCTCGTGATACACTTTCTAAAGCAACATTTATTGGCATAGAGTGGTTCGGTAAAACAACTATTGTTCCCAGACATCATATTTACAAGAGACTAATGCCACATACTGATAAAAAAAGAAGAAAAAAGGTTAGGTATGATGACATCATAATGGTTATAAGGCATACACCAGTGAAACATATTTATATCAGAAGAGGTATAATGCACCTATACATGGAGGAAACGGTACTAGATTAGCCTACACCCCCATTTCCTTTTCAGGTTACCCACTGATCTCTTGAAGGCTAAGTCCTATACTATACTGATACATATTTAACGTAGTTAGGAGAGTACCCCATCCTGACTTTTGACTTCATACACCTTCAAGGTGACAGCTAGGTCATGGTTTCCGATTTTCAGACACATAGGTATATCAAATGTATGCTGCGCAAATCCAACAAACACAAGATACAATGCGCATATCAGTACAACTACACATGGAACGGAGATATTACGTCTTGGTGAACAGAGAAAATATTGTAATACCCCAGCAGATGATGACCTCTAAGGCTAGATTTATATCGTCAAAAATATCCTAACTTCAGTATGTTTCGTCCTGAATGTATTCAATGACAAAATGTGACAACTTTGGTATTAAAGCTGTTAATAACTGTAAAAATAGGATTTTGTTACTACAAGGGACCGAAAAAATGTAGCCGGTGAGATTAGCTCATCCGGACTTTGGGCCTCATAAGTCCGTCATGCAACATGCAAGGTATTTTTTTAGAATTTGATATAGTGGTACCAAATGACAGATGCATCAGCTGATGTTAGCACACATTAGAATGCTCATAATCATATAAATGTATAGGAAACGGAAACGTTACATACTACTAACTGTGTTAAGTTTTTTGTTTAATATTGACTTTCAGCGCTCTAAGAGTGGGTTTACGCTTAACCGAAAAATCTAAACTTCACATACGTTTCATCCTGAATATATTCCAAGAACAAAATGTGGCCTGAGTGGTGTTAAAATTGTTTATAACTATAACAATGACGATTATGTTATGAAAAGGAGTAAAAAATGTAACTAGTGAGAGTACCCCATCCACTCTTTTGACCTCATAATTCATTCATACAACAATGTGGGATTATTCTAATTTTATATAGTGGTACCAGATGACCGATGTACCAAATGAAGTCAACAGACATTAGAATTATCATATTCATACAAATGTACAGGAAACGGCAAAATTACATTAAACGAATTATGTTAAGGTTTTTTAAATATTGACTTTCAGCGCTCTAAGGGTTGAATTACGTTCTGTGAAAAAATCAAAACTCTAATAATTTGCTATCTTATCTTTAATGAAAGATCAATAAGATAGACAGTGATTTCAAAATCGTTAATTGTGGTTTGGATTTTTTAATAACCTGGGGTTAAAAATGTACAGTCTTTTGGGCTCAAGGGTACCCTTCAACATCCCTCATTTGAAGTACTTTGCTGCCTCTGGAAACTTCTACACCTCCCCTAACAATGTTCTGGAGATATTTCTCTAATACCTCTACCACTTTTTGTGTCAAGCAAACTAAAAAAAATCAGCAGTCTTTTGAACTCCCAGACTATATATGCTGCACAATTTTATCCCACACAATATTGCATTTATCACTAGTGTTCATAAATTAACAAGGTAATAGTTGTATTTTATGTATTGTATCATATGATAGCATTACTGTTGCAAAAATGCTCATTCCCAAAGTCAGCCAAGCAAAATGTTATCGTTTTCTTATTATACCCCCCCCCCCCCCCCGCATATTTCAGACTGCCAACATGTTTTTATTGCCACTTGGGATGCCCTTGAGACATCTGGATGGATGGCTTAGCATCATACAAAAATTCCCACGGGACTTAATAAGCTTCTCGACTAATATGACTGCATGCAATCTTTATATTTAACACGTTTAATATGATATAGAAATATTATAGTCATATGATTATGTGAAAGTCTAAATCATTACTGGTTTCTTTTAGATTTCATTTTCATTCGATTGTTACCATCTCGTCCTCTGAATTATTCGCTCATCTAACCGTTCGTCTGCTCGTTCGTTCGTTCGTTCGTTCGTTCGTTCGTTCGTTCGTTCGTTCGTTCGTTCGTTCGTTCGTTCGTTCGTTCGTTCGTTCGTTTGTTCGTTCCTTCGTTCCTTCGTTCGTTCGTTCGTTCGTTCGTTCGTTCGTTCGTTCGTTCGTTCGTTAAATTGGGGAACTAAAGCAGAATCAATCAATGTCAATGTTTATTTCCCTATATACACATTATAGAGTTTTGACTTTGTCTGGTCGATTTAGCCCCGTGTGTTTTCTCTGCTATACAGCTAATATTAGCAGAAATGATATCATCACATACTATAATGTACACATAAAACTTATTTTGCTCTGGGGTATAACTTGTATTACTTATGTATACATATATATATATACCCTACTCGAGAGTATGCGAAGTGAAATAATACCAACAATTTTATCCCTAATTTCCAGCATGTTGTCAAGTTAATAAAATGCATAGTGTTTTCAACAATTTGTTCTCATTCACTACAAATTACTGTTATTACCTAAAACATAAGTATACAATTTATTTCCATCTTCTTATTTGACATCGCTCGTGTTAATAATTATTGCATACACCAAATAATGTATCGTGCAGTTTATGATGTAAAATGATGATCTACAGAACAGAGTGGCCCAATGTATTAGATAATTACGTGGGATAATGTGTGTGAAAATTAGGTTAACACGTGTTCAAAGAGAAATAAATTTAATAGATTCGTATATACGAATATACACGTAGGAGGCGCGCAGCGTCCAGTATATTCGGATCGACAAACTAGCGTAATTGAAAATGTTCTTTGACTTAAAATATATACACACAAAAATGGTTAAATGGTGGTCGATTGTCTAAGACGCTGGCCTAAGAATCATCCGACATTCGGTTGAACTGTTGTGTTTGCAGGTACCTGTGTTCAAGACTGACATAGTATTAATTTATCAACAAAATGTAAAAAATATAATTTACATTTATCTATAATGAGAAGTATTTTACACCTGACTTATTGAATCTGGCACGATCTCTCACCTGACGGAGTGAGCTTATCATCGCCTCTTGTCATTCAATAGCGATAGAATACCACACCTTCGCAAAATTAAGCACCGGAGGTGATGTACTCCGCATAAATATAAACTTAAACACAATCAAATGAGGGTTGTAAATTTACAATTTGCCTCTAGTTAAATACCGAGCAGTTTTGAGTATTGACATTCATAATTTACGTAAAAAACCCCACGAGAAGTGAATATCTAAATCAATGACCTGTATACAATCTAGACTGATCAATGCCTGTTTTTACAGACGTCCTTGATCTAAATGGTATGATATTTTGCGTACTGAATCAAATTAATTTATGACATAGAATTATAAGCGCCACCTTGTGAATAGCTGTAAAAAACATACATTCAATTGCATTGCTGCCGAGCTTTTCAGCCCTTACAACGCTGAAATATTTTTTAAAAATCATGTACACCTCAGGGTTTTTTCATGCCTTAGTTAGCTTTTTTCACCTCATTTGAATACCTATGTTATGGATCTACGACAATTAAAAATATTTTATTCTTCAGTGAAGGGATCGACTTTTATAATAGACTTTAAAATCTGACGTCTACATACGTCATATTCTGACGTCTAATGTCTATCCCCGCGCTTAAGGTTTATTTTTAATGTAACGTTTGTTCGTTAGTTATAATAACTTGTGCTTTATTAACAGGCGTCATTCGATCAAGCCTTGAAGAGAAATGATGTAGTACTTGTTGATTTTTTTGCTGATTGGTGCGGACCATGTCGTGTGATTGCCCCATTTGTCAAGGTAAAGAGGAGGCTTTCTTTTATCATGTTTATTAGTTAAAATCAAAATGTGTTTTGTCTAAAGCCAAATCAATATAATATCTTAAACTAAAAGTACTGCAAAACAACAAAAATATTTTTCATGTGCTTTTCATGTGCTTGTTTTGCATGTATATGTATTTCATAGACATTAAATCAGCTCTTTTAATTCGAAAATTGTGCGGTTGGTTGTTTTGCATTGACATGAATTTTTGCTCTATTATAACCATAGTTATTATGCATGCAGCAAATGGACAATATTTCTACGGATATTATAAATTATGTAAAGTAATAAATTTGTTTACTTTCCAGTCTCTAGCTGAGGAGTTTAGCAGTCTCTATGTATGCAAAGTTGATGTTGACAACAGTGAGGTGAGATTTAGCCTCACATATTTTTAAGTATTGATGTACATGTACTTAATGGTCTTGATACATCTTAATACATCTGTGTATTAATTTGGTCGACCTATAATGTGGGGTCAACGAGTTATAACAATACAGGCCATAACTGTGTTGGTAAATTTATTCCAGTGTCAGCTTTCAAACTATATTCAGTTTTTGTCAAACACAACAAACCAGGGAAATTTCTAGTATTGTATTCTCAAATATTAGGACGTATTTTTTCTATTAACAATTTATGCTGATAAATTATTTCTATAAGAAGAAACTAGAAGACCAGTTTACATTAATTTCATCGATATAGCGTTTCATTTCAACTTTGTGTCTTGACATTAAGGTACATGAGACTTTCAAAGGAAGTCTGCAGTAAATATAAATTTTAAAAAGTGTTTGAATTTGTTCGACTTGCTCCTGTATTAAATCGTCAACCTATTATGAAAACTTAGAGTGTAGCATAAGAAGGCATACAAAATTATTACAATTCCAATTTTGCAACCATTACACATTTAAATTATCGTAATGTCTCCTTATTGTATGCGTTTTATAGGAAATAGCTACCGCGTGTGAGATATCAGCGATGCCAACTTTTCACATATATGTTAAAGGAGAAAAGGTGAGATCAAGATAATAAAAATGATGGTAAAATATCTACTAAAATATTTTTTACAACCACAATCTAATTTCGTATCAGTTTACTGGATTATTATAGTCTCCATTACAGTTTCTTTGCATGCCAAAGGATTTTTTTGCTACTTTTTACTAATATGTAGTTGTTTTATCTCAGGTTATAACGCGAGAAACACAAATTATGTATAGTATATATTTACTTACTTTTACTTTTATGTGTAATTAACATGTGTATAAATTTTATCTTGAATGTTGAATTTATTTCGGGTGCTGCTCACCTGTATTCGACATCCTGATGTACACAATTTTACTTACAATTGCATATTTGTACGATTATTGTATATATTTGTGAATATAAAGCCAAATAAAAAAAAAAATAACAAATACGATGTAGTGTAAGAGTGAGCATGTGCGAAAACATAAACGGTGTGCATTTTGTATAAAAAATGTTATTTCGACAGGTGGATGAATTAATAGGAGCCAGTAAAGATGCGCTAAAAGAAATGGTCCTTAAACATGTAGGAGCGTGAGAAAAGACGGGATTAGAGGAATTAGGATTATTTCATCATATGACTATGTATACTATACGTGTCCAGACCGGAATGCACCGTGTAACCAACTTGGAGAATTATGTTCATAACCTATTTGGTGATCCACACGTTCTGTGGATTATTACAAGCTCATGCAATCTTTATTTGTGTGCGTTTGCAACTGACATTGCTCACGTATTTATCAGTTGCAAACGAATGAAAATGACTTATACGATTTAAAAAAATATGCTTTATTTTGAATCAACACCTACACATGTGATAAATTCTGTAAATTCCAGCCAATTTGAATTTGTGTCCCGCAACAGCGTCCCACAACTGCTAGAGTACTTGAAGTGGATAAATAATACTCACATTTGCTCAATTTAAAATCAAGCCTTTGCAATTCCTTTTGTTTTAAGAAGAATCACTCATACGACCTGTTATTTAATATGGTAATAAGAGAGATTCGCCTTTGTTTTGCCGAGGCGTCATCTAGTATTTAGCAATCAATTGACGCTGGAATTCGTCACACAGTTTCCAGAATCAAATAAAAACAAATGTATTTATGAAAACATGAAGTGAATAATTTAAGGAAACTGGGCACCTAGCACATTTAAAAGAATTTAGTGATATATTATTTGGTTTGCAGGACAAAGGTTCAATATCCTATGTTTTTTTCTGGGAGAATCATTGTTGCGCTCAAAGAGTTAATATAATAACTTTCCCCAGAGCTATTAATTATTATGACAAAATAAGAGATACAAAATTATTTTGTTATACTTTTGGTTACTACACTTCACTCTATCACTAAAATATAAAGATTATTACAATGATCGCTCATTAGAATTGTCCTTCTCTATTCCATCATGTTCCTTGATTCAACAGTATAACGATGTGATAAATACAAACACATTTTTCCTTTCTGATTGTAAACAGCTAAAAAATAGGCGTTTCAAAGACAAAAAACGGCATAGACAATATACATGATATATATGCTCTCCAATTTTCTGACAAATTAAAAAAAATCCTCAAGCCAATTTTTGCCAATTGATCTGTGCCCTGGTGAATCACTTTTACTTATAAACATCCGACCGCACTCTTCGTCATCGAGAAACGCCATATCAGTCAACATTCCGCAACTTCAGGTGGATGACAATTGCTCGTATTTGTTTAATTTGCGACCAAACATTTGCAGAACTTTTTGCTATTTCAACACACATTTCTCTTCGAATAATAGTGATTTTTGTTCGCATAATCAAACGGATGGAAAACGACCATAGTAGTGAATGGCGTTAAATGATTTGAATTAAATTCCGCTACGCTTTAAATGACGGAATAGAGGAGATATTTGCAGCAAATGTTGATGTTTCAACACACATTTTCTTTTCTGATAACAGAGATTTTTGATCGCCCAGCATATGTAATAAAACGGATTAGAAACGAATGTAATCGTAATTAGCGTTAAAAGGGTTGAAATAAATTCCAATGTAGTCAGACAGACAGACAGATATTTTATTGACACAAAAAAGTCATTGCAGACTTATTTGTCATAAAAATGGTAGAATATATGTACATGCATATACAAGATGGTTAATTTGCTAAAATCACAATTCACATGTTATCGCATACATAATTAAAATCATGTTAAAAGGCATTGCAATAGTAAACACTGAAACATGCGATAAAATACCCAGATAATTGATTACTACTTGAACAAATTAGAAGGCAATGCCAATATGTGAACAGTTTTCCAGCAACACAACCAGAGATAAAACAGCTACTATTTATGATCCCCAAATCATATATGACAACAACAAAAAATACATTCTGGAAAGCGTAGAAACCTAAAGATATATACAAATGCATAATTATGTTACTGGAGTATGTACAGTGATGTAGTAAAACGACGTCAGTATTATATAGTATTCTAAAAATCAAACATAATCTCAGGTAAATGTAATAAATGTGGAAGTCCGCAAAACAAGTAACTCCGAGCCATGTGACCATGTAAGCACAGTTGCTATGTGCCCGGAGATTCCTGGATATTATCGAGTGTTGCATATTTAGTGACGTAATAACAGTAGAAATTACGGATAATAATTATGTGTGCCATTCACGCAGGACATGGCACTCATACAATGACATTAAAGTTTGTTTAATTAACTAGTGATTTATTATCCACATGGCCCTCTCACAAAAACAATACAGCTCATTTTAATTTACTATATTGTTTAGTTCATACCATTTCAATCACGACCTAGTTAGTACCGCATACTCTGAGTTACATTACATTCCCGACCTCATAGAGAAAATCAGTTGACTTAGCAACTCTGAGATCCTCCATAAGGCCCATCTCATAACAAAGGCGACGGAAACGTCCTTAACCGGCCCTAAAATGCCAAATAATAACATCCGAGTAGGAGCCGTTCTGATAATATATTCATATTATGTGGTAATACGCAAGTGAGGTTATAAAAGCATGATAATATGGATAAAAGAGCGACAGGTGACTTGTGATTATCCTAGATAAAAACGTAACGTTATAACAATAATAATGACACATTATCATAATAATAATTATGTATGTCAGTCACACAAGACACGACACTCATACAAAATATTTCAGCTTGAATTTGAATTTACATTTGTTTTAATCTGTATGTTTAACCCTTGATATGTTTAAAATTAATTTAAACTACGAAAAAGACAAGAAATATGCGGTGTCATGAGATACATCAAATAACACTGCACTCAAGACACATCATTTGAAATTTAAGCCTTGATGATCTGAGGCCTAGCACGCTACTTCTCGGTCACGGATGCCCCCCACCCAATTTTTACATTGGCAAAAAATTGCATTCATTTTCAAGTGCATCCAGAAATAACAAGGGTGTCTTACTAAGCCACAATTTATTACTAAACATCTCAAGAGTCAGCTCATCATAACTTGGTCGTTTTCCATTACAAAATTTAGGGCTGGTTTCAACTTTTCCAATGGAGATGTGAGCAAGTAATAATTAAAGTGATGAGTTATTGTATTTTAATTTTCTCCTACTTGAAGTTGTGTCTCGCTACCGCGACCCACAATTTCAAGTTGGTGAAAATTGTACAAAGTGATTTAATTTGAGACCAAACATTTGCAAATTTCAATCCGACTGACAGGGATTTACCCTTATAATAAAAACTACTACAGTATAATCGTGATTAGCGATTTAAGTTACGGTGAATCCTACGATTTTTTCAGTGAGACGGCCCAGGGGCCGATTTTATGAATCTCTTCAATACATAGGCCTACCACAGGTGGACATTGTACTATATTTATTGAACAATGGATATACTAATGCACTAAAATAAACGAAGTTTTAATTGTGTTTTGAACTTCGCACATATATGGGACATGGACCGCCAACATTCGAAACAGTCACAGGCACAGATATAATTTTGTGGAAAGAGAAACTGTCTGTATTGGACTCTACGGTGAACCTGATGAATTACCGGTAAAACTGCCTTTTAACCCTTGCCCTTCTAGGTCCACAAACAATGTTTCAAACCAAACCAAGCACCACTTACACTAGACCTTAACCCGCTACGACAATAGTCGTTTTTTGATCTGTGTTATTAGCAGGCTACATGAATTATAAATGAAAAATGAGTTTTTAACCATCACTATTTGCAAATGCTTGATCTCTAATTTAATCAATATCAGTATTTTTCACCCACTTGAAGTTGTGGGTCTCGGTAGAGAGACACAATTTTAAGTCGGTGAAAATTTAAATTATTGAATTTGGCGATTCAATGGATATTACATGTACTTGAGCGACATCTATGAGTTAATAATTCCACCAAACTCAAAGCTCTTAGACCTGTCGGTCTGCAAGCTAACTGACTTTATTACTGTGGGGATTGCGAAACAGTAGACCTCTCCAATGCGTATTGACAGGGCAGCAATGTGCACTCCGCCCATTTTGGTTCAATGTTAGGCCAGCGTCGCCGACGTTGGACTAACATTAAAACAGCATTGGGTAAATGTCTCGTTTGAATAGTATCTTGTAATGAGTTTAGTCGCTGATATTAATGCCGTCACCCTGTATTCTATAGGCTACTGTAGGCCTACAGCCCTACTCCATAGGCTACTGTAGGCCTACACGTGCCAGTCCCACGCATGCACGTTTCGCAGTTGAAGGGATCTTTAAATATCAATATCTCAATGTGAGCTGCTCGATGACTGAATATCTAGAATCTACCACAAAATATACATGTATATATGATTTGATTACAATAATGTCAAGTATTGGAAATTGAACTCCTCCACTGCATGCCTATGGATCATAACATTTAATGGTGTCTCCATATCCTCTTAACAGTCGCTCTATCAAACACTAGAAAATGACCTAATGCTGGCTTAATGCTGGGCCACCGTTTGCGACGCTGGCTCATCGCTATAACAACACTGGTTCAACGTCTCCTGTTTGACGAGGTGGCAATTATATGTGATAATTAGGAAAGAGAAACTGAAATTGGTACGTCACAAGTGCCGCTACCAAAACAGCCGCCAGCTTAGTTGGACCATGGAAAGGGGACCAAGGTTTTTTGGTTTTATTCACTTCATTAGATGTTAAGATGAAAATTTGGCGAGGGCCCACCTCCAAAAAGTGTGGGCGGAATTATGTAGGTGGCCATTTTGAAAATGGCTGCTGCCGAAACAGACAAAGTGGTAAAATTGTCATTTCCAGTCTGATATAATAGTTTGATACGTCCATTTGTGTTAACTTGGGTCAAATAATTCACTTATGACAATTTAAAACGAAAATAATTACTCCCAAGCCAAAATCCAAGATGGCCGGCCATAAAAAATGGTGATATTCATGATATTTGGCATATCTATAATAGCTCAGGCATGTATCGGGACCCCTCCCCCCTGCCCCCCATGATCCTCTGAAACCAACTTTTTTGCAGTTTTCTGGGCTCTTTCAGATGAAACATGTTGCCATTGTAGAAAATTGGACCGAAAGACCGAAAAATTCAAAATGGCCGCTTTCCAAAACGCTATTTCTTATGAAATCGTATATCGTTTGATATAATTATGCTACAAACGTCAGTAATACCTCTATTCCAATGTTTTCTGGCATGCTGAATGCAATGAAATAATCAAAAAGTGATTACAGTAAATATATAAATAATAAAATCCAAGATGGCTGCCAAATTAAGTTTTCTTGCAACTTTTGTGATACATACACGTAATTTCACTGACTTGCCACAATACGTCACTCACTGATCTTTTTCGTCGCATTTGCTATCATTTAATACCAGGGATCTCTGTCGTCTGTTACGTCACCGTCTGCCAACCAGCAGCCAGGTATTCATTAATCGCTCAAGCGTGAGGTAGATCGTTATAGGTCAGTTGCGTTTAGACGCACATTTGCCAGAACGTGGGAATCTGTACACGCATTGCTTACCATACAAAGTATGACCTAAGCATAATTTTTGCTATAGGCCTATACGATAGGCCTATATATCACTATCAGTGTATATTCAGCTTAGATATTTCATTTCATTTTCAGAAGAGTCAGTGCTAATAACAAAGGTGTAAATCATATAGGGCCAGGGTTTCCGAAGGGGGGGGGGGTCCAGACCCCCCTCTCAGCACCACAGGAGGGATATCCCACCTTGTTGGCAAAGAAAATGAAAATATATTTCAGATTTTGCTGTCATTTCAGTTAAAATAGGCCATTTTAAGCACTCATATTTAAAACTCTGAATTTGTTTTCTCCTAGGGGAGAACCCCCAGACCCCCCACCCCTTTTGGACCCCCAGTCAAACATTCCTGCTGGAAACCCTAAGGGTTATAGTACATGATAAAATTTTAACACAACTTTTCACTGAATTTATTTACTTTTTTCAATTTTGCATTATGTGTTTCACTCGTGTCACCTGTGTCTGTAATTCAGACACAGGTAATCATCCCCTGACTAGCTAATAATCCAGGGGTTATAGCTTTCACAGCCACTGCTTGTACTGTCGCGTCTAGGTGTGTGGAAAAAAGCTATTAAAATGGTGGCCTCACAGAGTGTAAAATAACCCAATTCATGTTATTAGCACTGACACTTCTGAAAATCTAGGCTGAATATTCACTGATAGTGATGCTTAGTTCATACTTTAAAAAACTCCATTACAATAAGTATAACTAAATATAAAATTGAAAGAGGACACTCTTGGATACCCTCTGGCTTGTATGGAGCGCAATGAGTGTACAGATTCCCACGTTCTGGCAAATGCGCGATTTATGAATAGCTGGCTGTTGGTTGGCAGACGGTGACGTAACAGACGACAGACTCCTGGTGTTAAATAATAGCAAATGCGACGAAAAAGAGCAGTGGGTGACGTATTGTGGTACTCATCAAGAAGACAGTGAAATTACGTGTATGTATCACGAAAGTTGCAAAAAATCTTCGGCAGCCATCTTGAATTTTAGTATTTATATATTCACTGCAACCACTTTTTGAGTATTCCATTGCATTCAGCATACCAGAAAACATTTGAATAGAGGTATTGCTGACCTTTGTAGCATAATTATATCAAAAGATATACGATTTCATAAGAAATAGCGTTTTGGATAGCGGCCATTTCAAATTTTTCAATCTTCGGGTCCAATTTCCGGCAATGGGAACATTTTTCATCTGAAAGAGCACAAAAAAAACTACAAAAAAAAGTTGGTTTCAGAGTATCATGCGGGGGGGGGGGTGCAGGAGGGGGGGGGGGGTCGCGATACATGCTGGACTATTATAGATATGCCAAATATCACCATGTTCTATGGTCGGCCATCTTGGATTTTGGCTTGGGGATAATTATTTTGGTTTGAAATTGTCAAAAGTGAATTATTTGACCCAAGTTATCCCTAAATTGACGTATCACACTATTATATCAGACTGGAAATGACAATTTTACCACTTTGTCTGTTTCGGCAGCGTCCAATTTCAAAATGGCCGCCCACAGAATTCCGCCCACACTTTTCCGAGGTGGGCCCCCGCCAAATTTCGAGGCTAACATCTAATAAAGAGAATAAAACCATAAAACCTTGGTCCCCTTTCCACGGTCACGGAAGTTAGATTTTTTACCCTACTAGCTAGCCTTTTTCCAGCTTCGTCACTCCTTCTAACCCTTGTCGAGCTAGGTCACTCCTTATATAGACTTTTAATAGAAAATTGCAAACCAAAAAACACTTTCATTCAACCCTAATCAGCGCCTATAATCGTTTAAAATCTGTTTCATTTGGCGATCAAATCAATATTACTGGGAATGAAATGAGTGTTTAGACATCAAGATTTGCAAATGTTTGGCATCAATTTGAAAAACTAGCATTTTTAACTCACTGAAGTTGTGGGTCGCGGTGGCGAGCCATAAATTCAAGTGGGTAAAAATTTAAATAAGATAACTTAGAGAGTGAAGGGTTAAGGTATTCAATGTAGATGTTCAGTTAATTAAACAAATATTAAATTGAATTTTTTTTATTTCGCAAAAACCTTAACATCCTCGCCATTCGAAATCGAAATTGTATCAGCTGTGAATTCATGAATAAAAAACGCAATATCACAAGATAGACGTTAACACACTGAGCGCTACATGCTGACCCAGTGTTTCGCCACTGCTGGGACAACGACACAAACATTGACCCAACGTTGGGCGAAAATTTGTATAATGGTATAACCATTTCACCAAATATGGCTGTGTAACGTTCTGACCAAATATGGATTGCCGCCCAGTAGCCTATTACAGACAGTGATTACGTCAGTCTCATGTGAATTCCCCAAACAGCCGTGACGATGTGTGTTTTAAGATGTAACCAATATTTTTTATTCTATTGGTCACATAAGAAATTACATTTTAGTACAGTATCTTAATTGAAACTCAAAATGGATGTGATAGTGGGAAGATGTCTCACTACCTTTACAATCACACATACTACGCAACACGATCGTTATATTAATATATAATATTAATAGGTTATTCAGTGTCAATACATGTTAAAGTTAGCCCAACATTGTACAAATGTTATACAAATGTTGTGTGTTTACTGGGAATGAATTCACACAAAACCAAAGCTCTCCAATCTGAATATAACAGCATATTATATCCTGTAAGATTTCCGAGGATATCTCGAAAACCCTCTCGACCCCCTCGACCCACGACCCTCGAGTCCTCGACCCCCGACCCTCGACTTTTTTTTTTTGGGGGGGGGGGGGTAGTCTATTTATAAAATTCGGGAAACAATATCAGGTCAATATAGATGTTCGCTCATCGTTTGCAACGCTGGTCTAACATTGGCTGAACGCCAGGTGTATGTTTTAGGGAGAGGCACGATACGCAATATACGGGCACTTGATTAGGCATATAGACTGTCATCTGAGTCCCACCACTGTCTTACATTAACGCAGCAAGCACGATGCATTGAAACAATGTTGGATTAAAGTTGGCCCAACGTCTGTAACGTTGGCCCACCGCTTGCGATGCCTGTGCAAATGCGTGTGACTAGATGAAGCTGGAGAGTGATATGCCGGGTGATATGACTGGCAAGTGTTTTCACCAAAAAACAAGAGGCATTCAATCCCATGCTTGGGTTAAAGGGACTGGCCCACGCTAAAATCATCAAAAAATCGGTGATTTTATTTTGTCTTCCTAATATGACCATATGATGTAAACATGTCCATAGACTAGAACTGCAAATTTTGAAATTTTTTGTGCTGCGCATTTATCAGTTAGGCTAGATATAGAGACGAAATTCCCGATTTCGAATTATTGACAACCATGTCAAAAATAGGAAATACGGGAATTTCGTCTCTATATCTAGCCTAACTGGTGAATGCGCAGCACAAAAAATTAAAAAACTTTTGCAGTTCTAGTCTATGGACATGTCTACATCATATGGTCATATTAAGAAGCCAAAATAAAATCTCCGATTTTTTGATGATTTTAGCGTGGGCCAGTCCCTTTAAAGTTAGGCAAGCTTTGTAAGCAGTGACCAAAATTAAAATGTGTCTGTCCAGCTGTAGGCCTACGGATCGATGGCCACCCAGTAAGCAAGATACATTAAACCAACGTTGGGTGAATGCTGGACCAGCGTAGCAGATGGTCAGCCAACATCACTTGATAGCCAGGTTAAAGGGACTGGTCCAGGCTAAAATCATAAAAAAATCGGTGATTTTATTTTGGGTTCTTAATATGACCATATGATGTAAACATGTACATAGACTAGAACTGTAAATTTTTATAATTTTTATGCTGCACATTCACCAGTTAGGCTAGATATAGAGACGAAATTCCCGATTTCGAATTATTGACAACCATGTCAAAAATAGGAAATGCGGGAATTTCGTCTCTATATCTAGCCTAACTGGCGAATGCGCAGCACAAAAATTATAAAAATTTACAGTTCTAGTCTATGTACATGTTTACATCATATGGTCATATTAAGAACACGAAATAAAATCACCGATTTTTTAATGATTTTAGCCTGGGCCAGTCCCTTTAACATGCAAACACGATTCGTTAAAACAATGCCGATTTAATGTTGGGACGACGTCTAAGACGGCGGGCCAACATTAAATCGGCATTGGCTTATCGTGTTGTGCTGGCTGGGATAAGTTTCCCGAACGTTGTTATTATACAAAAGTTATAATTATATAAACTAAAATATTTTTTTTAAATTAAGTCGAGGGTCGAGGGTCGTGGGTCGAGGGTCGAGGGTCGTGGTTCGAGGGGGTCGAGGGGGTTTTCGAGATACCCTATTTCCGATCATTGATCAATCTTTATCTTTCTACCAAACAGACGACATAATGTCAATATTGGATGAATATTGGACCAGAAGGTGGACCAACATTGATCCAACATTGGGTGGAACAGTCGTAGATTTGTAGTGAACACTTGCATATTGACCATGTTAACTAGGATATCATTGTTTGTTCATACTGGAAATCAAAATAATGAAATAAATCATGTATCATGTGTATCATGACGGAAGTTATTATATGTCACCACATCCGTTTGAGGTGAGGACATCCTGTGGTGACGAATGAGATGATTTCTGATTTAAATATCAGATCATATTATCCGTCTCGTGTTGAAATTCAACAACATGAGCGTCATATCCAAAAATCGTACGCTTGGTAATCTGTGCAGCCACAGATTTAATTAATTGTTATCAAGCTGACGCTAATTGGACGATTCTGCCAATCCGGACTGCAGATCCTATTTCAGATTACTAGCTATTTCAGATTTTACAGTATCAACAGAAGATACACGGGCTGTGATTATTACTGTTATGTCACAGTCATGTCTAGGTTGATCGTAGTATGAGTAGGCCTGAATATAAAAAAACGCATCCCAATGTTGTTTTAATGTTGGCCCAGCGTCGAATCAGACTCAGCCTTATTTGATCATACATGTATATACATTACACATGAGCGATAGACTCACACTAAGTCATGATCAGGACGCTGTCGCGCGTGTCACCCAGGTAAAAATAACGTTCAAATTATAAAAAACACATCATTTAAACAAAGTTGAAGGCTGAGAAAATGGTCAACTGACATTAGTTTGATTACACTTGAAACATTTTTTATAATAATAATTACAATGACAACATTGATAATTCAATAAAAAAAGAGAGAACAAATATAAAATGATTGTAAAACAATATTTCGACTAAAATAATTATATAAAGGCAGAGTATAAGGTTCGAACATACATATATTATAACAGCACTGAACAGAGTATGATCTGCACAACCTTATGTATTTTATCGAGCAAATATAAATGGGCCTCCTGCACACAGAGAGTCATGAGTGCCTCTTAAATGAGTGGTGCATACGTCATTCTGACCACTTGAAGTCGAATAATGATAAACACCAGGCTGTTACTTGAACATGGGAGTGCTCTTAATATACAACGCTGAATTATTTTTGTATGAACCATGGAGAACAAAGGGTTTTGTTCAAGTTAAAATCATCGTAAATGTCTTAGTTAGCTCTTTACGCTTCATTTGAATACCTATGCTACGGGTCTACGACCATTAGAAATATTTTTACTCTTACAGCGTGAGGACCGATTTTAGACGTCAAAATCTGACGTCTACAGACGTCAGATTCTGACGACTAAAGTCGATCCCCGCACTGTAAAGGTTAAAGCGCTGAATTAGATAATTTGAATTTTCACCCAACTTGAAGTTGTGTTTCGCTATCGCGATCCACAACTTCAAGTGAGTGAGAATTACTCATATTTGTTAAATTTGAGACCAAGGATTTGAAAATCCTGTTTCGTTCACAGTAACATTTCTTAGATCAGCGAATAAAACAAATTAAAAACGGCTTTAGTCGTGCTGATAAAAAAACTAGCCGTCAAATTAAAAATGATCAACCAGGATCGCATGATTTTCGGCGATTTCTCTGTCAGGTTTGAACCAAATTCCTTAAAATTTTTTGAAAGGGTCATTCTCTATTAATAGCCTAACAGCGGTGAAAAAATTGCAAAATTATATTTAGTATTTCAAAAATTAAAACATTTGCCATGTAATAAAATTCTATAATTAGTTCAAATGGGTTATAGAGGGACGTCGTAATTTCGATTTACTACAAGTCAAATAGTCTAACTTTTGAAATACGCTAAATAATTTTACAAAATTATCAGGGCTGTTATGATTCGAATAGAAAATGGCCTTTGCAAAATTTAAAGGGAATCAGTTTAGAATTGACGGAGAAATCGCCGAAAATCATACGATCCTGGTTATGTTATGTTATGTTATGTTGATTTATTGTTGGGCAAGCGTCGTAGAAGATAGACCAACATTAAAACAGCATCGGTTATTTTTTTTTAATAGGCTATGACTTTGCTTAGTGACATTTTAATTGTGCGCTATATATCAACACTATTTGAATATAGACATATTTCTTCAATGCGTTATCCACTAAAACATTACATGGGCTATGTGTAGTCCGCTGCTTGAATAATCAGTATAATTATTTAACACGTGACGCGATCTCAAAAGGTAAGATCTGGGGATGTGAAATTGACGGTGTAGATAGATAAATATTTATTGGCGACGTGAAGTCTGTTTAGACGTATGATTGATTCATTAAATGAACAGTCCATTATATTATACAGTGCATAATATGACAAAAATACAAATTGTTTAAATATATGTACACGTATTTAATATTGTTAAATAAATTGTTAAAAGTAAGGGCGCACTACACATTTATGACCTCTCGTAATTCACCATTTCGACTACTTTGGTGGTCAGTGATTCCATCAAGGCAAAGTCTACACAATTTTGAAAAAAATAAACATTTTACCCACGTGTACATTTCATGGAACACCAAGGCCACATTCTCTAATGTCAATTGAGAGTCTCAATTTGAGATATAATTATTATTTATTAAAAATAAATTATTGTTATTGATGATGGATGGGAATGAGAACAATAACCGTGTTAATGTCACGCTTATTGGTCAGTCAATTTGTCTTTCCAGCTATTAAAGATGGCGTCCAAGATGGCCGCCGGTGCATTAGTACATGCACTTTCTACAAGAATGCTAACATATTCTGAGATATAAATAGAAAGATATTTATTGACGAAGAAAAGTCTATGTAGACTTATGCATCATTAAAAATGAACAATACATTATATTATACAGTGCATAATATGATCAAATAAAAAATGGTGTAAATATGTGTACAAGTATTAAATGCTTTAGAATAATTGAAATAACCATATATGCTAGTGATACTATACATGATAGATATATATACATGTAGCGTACATCTAATTGAGTATATTTTATAGCCTTATGCACTCAGGAGGAGTCAACTCATGAATTTAATACTTGACGGTATTACCATGATCATAGTATATTAAATATACATTAATGTTATTGAATAAGCCTTATTACCTTATTACCAATTAGCCTACGATGTTAATCTTATTTTAAGTATTATGTGATCAAATGTATGCATGCTGTTAATAAAGCGGTGGTAAATATAATTATGTATGTATGTATTTATGCTTGACACAACAAAATACGCATAAACGATTAACATTTGGTTGATTTGATTAAATGTATAATATGAATGATGAGGGTTATATACCTGTATACCTGCATTATTAATCAGTGATATAAATGTATTTCAATGCTTCGTGTGCTATAATTATTGGTCATTTAAGCTTCCCTTTCGCGTTTATATCACGTGGCATACCCAGTGAGCTCAAGACATCGACACAATGCTGGTTCAATGTTGAGCCAGCGTATTAGACGGTGTACTTATATTGACCCCTTATTGTGTCAATGTCTCGTGTCTGCTGGGTATTCGTAATTAAATTCATCGATTGCAAAATGGTATAATCATGTATGTGAACAAGCGATAATCTGATATTATATACTACTTGTTTTGATATCACAACAAAATGACTCGGAGGGCCACAATTCCCTTTCCAGTGTGAAGGGGGGGGGGTGGTATAGCATTTTACAATGATTTCTTTTTACCTAATTTTTTTTAACTAAATAATTATCCCGAAGACGCGTTGTATATAAATATTCACAATGACACAGCAAGTAAATAATATTCACCCTCAGGTGGCAACAAGTCGCCCCCTTGGATATGAAAGGGTGTATCTGCCCCTTTACAAAGTGGTATATACACCCTTTCATATCCAAGGGAATGAAGTTATTGTGACAGCAATTCTGCTTTACAAAAACAAAATGCATTATCTCCTCACTTGTAAAG
The DNA here is from genome assembly GCA_964017125.1 of Flabesymbios commensalis. NCBI lineage: Eukaryota > Metazoa > Annelida > Polychaeta > Terebellida > Flabelligeridae > Flabesymbios > Flabesymbios commensalis. Next base: position 118,715,314 of record OZ024902.1, on the reverse strand, counting down.
TAAGGAGATATTGCATTTTGAATGAAAATGAAATTGAATAAATGAGTGTCTGTTTAGAGGATAAAGCAAATATAAAAAACTTCATAACAGAAAGTAAACATGTATTCTAGGTGTGTTGGGGGATATCAATTATCAACTGATCACCAGCTGCTATCATGGCTATGGCGAAGATGTTATAAACATTTTCGTTCATTAAACGTCATTTGTCAGATGGGCTTGAATTGGATAATATTTTGGCTACGGGACCTTTCGTATCCCAATAGTCAGTATTGTGGGGAGCCTCCGTGACCGAGAGGTAGCGTGCTCGGCCTCAGACCGTCAGGACTCGAATTTCGAATCCTGTGTCTGGAGGACAGTGTTATCTCAATCATCTCACCATCCTCAGCAGGTTCTCCTGGCCCAGTTTAGCCTATATGTGCACAAAGGTGGCCTAAAGCCCGATTCATTTCATTTCATTTCGTATCCCAATAACAGCATTAGGCCTCCCACACATCGCAAAGACACCCCGCGACTGCTTAAAATGCGACCGCCGTGCAGGTCTTAGAAAATCGCAGTCAAGCTGGTTCTAGGACGGCAGCATGCCACACCAGGAACATTACTACCATGTTCAGTATTGACGATCGATTACTTCCGACGCGACGGAAATCGACGACATCGTAGTCGTGGGAGTGGCCACACCGATAGTTTAAGATTATCGTCGCATCTTAACCCTTAGAGCACTGAGTCAAGAAATTTAAATTTTCAGCCACTTGAAGCTGTGTCTCGCTACCGCGATCCACAACTTCAAGTGACTAAAAATTAGTTTAATTTGCAAAATCTAGGTTGAAATGTATATGATTATCACAGATTTGGGACATATTTAATTGTTTAAACCTGGTTATACAAGACAATTAAAACATGAGAAAACAATACTATAGTCAACTGTAGTCGACATCAGTGTGCTAAGGGTTAACCAATTGGGGACAGACAGTCTTTGCAGTGTGTGGGAGGCTTTACTTAGACGTGTATCAATGTCAGGACAACGTCTGGAAGCATTCACGAGTCAATCAAGCACGGGTCAATCACCCAATTAATGTCGATTCAATGTTGATGTTAAAATAATATTATAATAACAATAATGACGTTTTCATTTTTTAATAGATATTTAAAATCACATATTTTTCCGCCGTTGTATGGTGTGATATACGGCAGTAATTTACACCATACAACGAAGGAAAATGAGATAAATATTAACAGGGAGTTAACCGAGCTGAACAAAAGCTACATGTTGTTTATGACAACAGTCTATGTCAATACGTGCTTTGTATAGGCTACTTCACGTGTGCTGAATTTTGACATTCATAACAGCTGCATAATTATTTGTATTTTGCGCTGTTGTTCGCGGCATGTTTTACGTTATATTAATTTTAAAATGTACACGCAATTACATCATTCAAATAGTGTGTACTTGTTATTACCTGGATATTATTTACTTTTTTTTCCTTGATGTTTTTGTCTTACTTTAACCCTTCAACCGCCGGTGCCGCATATATTCGGGTTTTCATTCTTTATTAGCACATTAAGTATCACCTTTTAAACATGTTAAAGATAAAATGTGATATCAATCAGCAATATTTGAAAACAGTTGACCTCCATTTTGTCAAATCTGAATTATTTTCACTCACTTGAAGTTGTGGATCGCGTCAGCGAGACACAACTTCAAGTGGGTAAAAATTCAGATTGAATAATTTGGCGGTTAAAGGGTTAAAACTATTTATATAATTAACCTGTATATTTAAATATAAATGTTTCTAGGTGAGAATGTATATGGTTCTAAAACATGGTTTTGGGCAACAATACAAACGTCACTCAGTATAGCATATATTGCATTTCAAACTTTGCAATTTGTTTTCGGTCAAAGACATAATGAAATAAAAATACAATATTGTCAATAAAGTATGTGACAGATTTCGTGTATAATCTGATAATATAATGCGTTGTAAGAACACGATAGAGATAAGCATACAGCCACTAATACGGCGTGGACATGTTTGGACGCCTGTCATTGAATCATTCATGATAATGCACGTGTTTACATGTACTGCGTGCCCAGCTCTCCTTAGTTACCAAGTACACCCGTGTCCGCATTTTAAATATTCACGTGACCTACCGCTGACCTCAACGCCTTTAAAATAAATCACACAATGGGAAGTAAATACTTTTTAAAATCTGATTCCCAATCGAGGAATGATACGTGTACATCCTTCGCTTCCCTATTGAGAAATGATTCAGATTGTGAACCAGAATGTTCCTGAGCTTTCCCTTAGTCAGTACGAGATAACCTTGAAAGCACGACACATTGAGCCAATGCTGGGGCAATGATGGGCCAGTGTTGTGTACAATGGGCCATAATAGAAACAATGTTGGGTTATAGTCTTTTGTTTGCTGGAATCGTTTAGTATTATATAGTGATTCATGCAGAACCCCCCCCCCCCCACCCCTTCAGCTATACCACCAGGAAACCGTGCCAAATTACAATAAGCGTCAGCCCAGAGTTTGCTCAATGCTGGGCCAGCGTTGTCGACGCTGGCCCAGCATTGAGCTAACTCTGGGCCGTTGTTTTCTGTGCGTGGCCGAGCGTGAGATCATGCCTATATATTGATCGTTCGGCATAGAAACACATGTATCCTAGGAGTATAAATATACCGTCGTGGTTCAATACCGGCATAAAGTACTGCCTGATACTCATATACCTCACTCCATAACAAGTACTAGTTGTTCGAATTGAATCTACCGCAAACATGTCAGTCACAGTTCTTACAGACAAGGTAAGATACTTTAATATACTATCCAATAATCTGTGAGTGAGCAGAAGTTGTGTCTCGCTGACGCGATCCACAACTTCAAGTGAGTGAAAATTATTCAGATTTGGCAACATGGAGGTCAACTGTTCTCAAATAGTGCTGATTGATGTCACATTTTATCTTTGTCACATGTTTAAAAGGTGGTACTTAATGTGCTAATAAAAAATGAAAACCCGAATATATGCGACACCGGCGGTTAAAGGGGTTAACTTATTTTTGTGTCAATGTTGGGCCAGCGTCGGATACGGTGGACCAACGTTGATTCGGAATTGAATCCATGTTACTTAAGTTTGCTGCGGATAGATCCACATGCAAGCATGGTATAGCTATACGATATGACGATATGACACATCCGGCTAGGCTGTGACTCGTAACCTGGAGGTACCGGGTTCGAATTCGGGTTATCCCGGATGTTTGTCATTGTAGTTGTGCCTATATCATGTATATGATTTTATCCGCATTGTTTAAGGAAGTGGGATCTGCAGTGCTCGGGTCGCCACGACACCTTAATATTCTGAAAAGTCAGGATTTTTTATACAGAACCTGAATTGTCAGGATGAACCTCGTTATTAGGCTCGGCCGTAGGCCATAGCCTATTAAGTTTATTCTGCCTGAGTTTGTGTCCTATTTAGATGTAATTATATCTTAAACATTTAGGTTTCTGGCCCATGAAGTAGACCTATACACTGTTATGTTTAGAAAATATTAAGTTGATTTTTGTATATAGCACTCAAACAGACTAAAGCCGGGCCTCGGAGTTCGGGTACTCCTTTTGTCGTCGTGGCTGATTTCGCTGATTTCCCAATAAATACTCAATCAATTGTCGTGAAATTGTCTAATCCTGGGTGGGATGCCGCTGATTTCTGAGTCAATTCATGACTACCCTGATGTTTTTGCAAAATGTCTTCTATATTTCGGAACTTATTCCAATTGATTGGTAATCAGTACTATAGGCCCTAATAGATTAAAGCTGAAAGAAATAAATGGTTTTACATTGAAGCGTCATAACTAGCCATTCAACAAATATTATAAAAACGTACATCTTAAACTGTATTATATTTTTTATGAAATGGTCGTGGTAGTCGTCCCAGAACTAGGAATCAACTCTGGATACCACTTGAATACCATACATGACCGAAATTTTGGTCGTGATATTGCAATGTGGACGACCCCATGACCGAAATTTCGGTCTTTTAACAATCAATAATAACAGTGTCAGATAACAACTGTTATCTATTATTGAAATTTATGAATAATAAAAAAAAACAGGGCTTGAAAAATGCCCCTCGAAAAAAATACCGGTTCCTCCGTTGTCTCTGCCTAACCTCATATTAGCCGTCTGGCAAAATTTTAATAAATAAGCATAATTAATAAAAATCCGTGAAGTTCGTGTCAGTTAAATTTGAACATACCACAGTCCAATATAATTAGCCTTAATTAACATAAACTAGCATAGTTATGGATTCAAATCTGTAAATTGCTATATTTTTTAACCAAATCACTTACCAAGTTATGCTTGGTATCTTCACCCGTATTTTTCAACCCATGCATGAATTCAGTTCAGTTTATTTTGAATACCGCACATCCATTTAATAAGCATAAATTAGCAATAAGTTGCATACTAATTTTAGTATATTTAATACAGGTCAAATTCCTTTCGTGACACCATTTAGTGCCCAAAATCAATAGGTATATGTATGCGGCACATTCTTGCAGAGATAAAATATAACAAATACCAGTAGTCGACATATCTCCCCAGCACACAACCTCGAAAAAACATTAAACATAAGAAAAAAAGTGCTAAAAGTAGTTAAATTCGTCTAATGTTTAACCTCAAAATGACTTCGGTTCGACCTTGAGATAATAGACCTTTAAATCTCATCCCAAACCGATACCATCATTGGCACCAATGTTGGGTGGTCCTCGCGAGGGCGGTTATTTTAAATCTTATTGAGGGTCTTCCAGCCATGTAATTTGGTAAATAAACATGTTTTGTCTGGAATCCCCCAGATATGAGGCATAGCAAACTCATTGTTGTAAAATAGTCTGAAATTGACCCTTTTCCCCCATTTCCTGTGGTCGCAGGCATTGCAAATGTATGTACAACTATTAAAATATGCTTTAAATAATTAAATGAAATATACATATTAATGATACTATACATGATAGATATATGTTTCCCGCACCGAAAACCATTATATCCTATAATCAGATAATCATGGTCACGCACGCATGCGTATCTATGTGAGAGAGGACAAAACAATCTCACATATCTTCCACGCCAGCTCTATGCCAACCAAATATCACTTTAGTGACACATTCAGATATGATTTATTACTGAATGTGGCCGTAAGTGAGACAGGGACATAAAACATATACTAATAATCGACATCGCAACATAAAATGTTGACCCTGACTGCTGTGAAGTTGTTGTTTATTCAGAAAAATGGCATTGCGTCATTTTATCTAGTTCTGGTTGGGTCATGGTTCACCAGCCTGCATTAAACAACTGGAAACAATAGTGCTGTATGATTATGAGGATGACAATGGTAAATTTAGGCTTGAAAGGGTTAAAGTTGGGTTTCGCTACCGCGACCCTCAACTTCAATAATCAAAACATATGCCAAAATACAAAAGCTGAAATCGGCTTTAGATTCACTTTAATAATTATTATAGTATAGTGAAAATGAAGTTAATGGATTTTAGGCCACCTTGTGCACATATAGGCTAAACTGGGCCAGGAGAACATCCTGAGGATGGTGAGATGAATGAGATGACACTGCCCTCCAGACACAGGATTCGAGATTCGAGTCTTGCGGTCTGAGGCCGAGCACGCTAGCTCTCGGTCAAGTGGGCTCCCCACAATATTGAATCTTTAAGAGTGATCGGAAAGATTTTTTCTTTTTTAGAAACTTGAAGGCCAGAATGGGGTTCGAACCCGCGATCTCCGACTTTCCAAGCAGGTGTCTTTAACCAATGCACCAGGCCTCCAGCCCCAATAGTATAATTACTATACATTTTCAGGAAATTTCATTGACGTGTCTGTCTGATTTATCAGTTTATATACTTGTATATATTCCTTGACATATCACAGTAGTTCGGTTCAGCTACTTTACGCCACTTATCTGTGATAAACAGATGCCATAAAATGCGGCGTAAAGTTGGAAACCATCCCCAATCATTATGCAAGGCCACATGAGAATGTAATAAGAAAAAATGAAATGAATCGGGCTTTAGGCCATCTTTGTGCACATATAGGCTAAACTGGGCCAGAAGAACCTCCTGAGGATGGTGAGATGATTGAGATGTCCTTCAGACACAGGATTCGGAATTCGAGCCCTGGCGGTCTGAGGCCGAGCACGCTACCTCTCGGTCAAGGAGGCTCCCCACAATACTGACTTTCACACGTGGATGGGGAAGAAACATTTTTGTTTCTTTCAAACCGCCGAGACCGGGAACCGAACCCCGAACTCTGGCGTGAAAGGCAGCAGTGCTAACCACTACCCTAGGGCCCCCGCCCGAGAGTGTAATAAAACACCATCGATTAGCAGTGCTCGATATGTGATGCTGACAATAAAAAAATTGAAAAGCCGATTAACCCTTTAACCTCCGGTGCCGCATATATTCGGGTTCTCATTTTTTATTAGCACATTAAGTACCACCTTTTAAACATGTTAAAGATAAAATGTGACATCAATCAGCAATATTTGAAAACAGTTGACCTCCGTTTTGTTAAATCTGAATAATTTTCACTCGCTTGAAGTTGTGGATCGCGTCAGCGAGACACAACTTCATATGGGTGAAAATTCAGATTGCATAATTTAGCGGTTAAAGGGTTAATGCGTCAAGGCTGATATGTAAATGATCAATGGAGCCTTTGCTATATTAGAGAATATATTGATCAATTATTTGCATAAAATAAAACTGTGGCCAATACCATGTACACGTATGCTGGTATCACGTGTGGTACTGTCATATATATTCAGGTATTATGATCTCTCCTTCACTTTGAGTTTTAACAATTTTTATTCACACCTTCATGTGAAGGTAAATTACACTACGATAAACCAGGGTCAGGAGAACCTCCTGAGGATGGGGAGATGAATGAGATGCCACTGCCCTCTAGATACAGGATTCAGGGCGAGCACGCTATCTCTCAGTCACAGGGGCTCTCCACAATATTGAAGTTTTACGCGTGAACGGGGAAGAAATATTTTGTTTCTTTGAAACTTGAATGCCAGAGTGTGGCTTGAACTCGCGATATCCGACTTTCCAAGCAGGCAGCTCTAACAACTGCACCAGGGCCCCCACCTCTATGTGAGAATAGAGGTACATATTCTAACTGAAGTCAAAATAAAACACCCATGAATGTTGACAATGATGCTTTTGTGCCGGCATTATGTGTGTTATAGTTATAGACCGTCACGTATCAATTATGTTATTTTTACCCAGCGAGACACAACTACAAATGAGTGAAAACATAAAGTGATTATATAACAGCCCTTCATTTAATAATAATCATGATAATTATACATAATTATGTACTCGATATGCACCTGATATTGCACAAAACATAGTATCGCATGAATTCTCAGCGCTTTGAGGGTTAGAAATAAACAAATAAACTTCTAATGCGCCTAAATCTTTAGTCATCCGAGCTAAGAGGCGCGACAAAACATAACCTTGATCAGGCGTACAGTAATAAATATGTCTACAGTTGTCGAGTGGTTCAACCGGACCAACACTTGACGTTGACCTGATGCTGTTTTAATGCTGGTCCATCGTCTGCGACGCTGGCCCAATATTAAAACAGCATTGAGTCAAGGTCGCGTGTTTATTGGGATCGGATCAACAATTTGCGAAATCCTGACGAAAACAATTGGTATACAAGTCTAGGTGCTGCAACGGAATATGCACTGGTGTTTATCGAATTTGTGACCCGTGGAACCTACAGCTGATCGAGATCACTGGAAGGAAGGGTTAATTATATACGCTTCATATAATAATATTTCCGATATTCCAGAAACATTTAATAATGAACAACGATATTCATGTTATGAAGCGCAATTGATAGAGAACGAAGAACCATTATAATGATTGTTATATAACGTCCCGTTGGATATGAAAGGGTGTATCTGCCACTTTGTGAAGTGGCAAATACACCCTTTCATATCCAACGGGACGCAATGTCAATTTGAATTGGATAAAACCCGAGATTTTTTTTTTTTCAGGCTGCCTTCGATGCGGCTATTAAGGGCACGGACAAATTAGTGGTTGTTGATTTTTACGCGGACTGGTGCGGACCTTGTAGAATGATCGCTCCTAAGCTAGAGGTGAGAATACAAATCCTCAATACCCAGTGTTGGTTTGATGTTGAGAGAAGTAAGACGCTCAGATTATCACTGGTTGTTTGTAATGGACATGATGGATAATTGAACAAATAAATCAGAGAAAGTTAATATTTATGATAAAATATACAGCTATATATGTCGTTGGGAGCTACTGATAGAGGCTTCATTGAAGCCTAGCTGTTCAGTAATATGTTTATTCGTGTGATATTTTATGATATTGAGTTGCTTTTCTGACACTGTATACTATTTATGAATAATACACATATAAATTATTACATGCATTAAAAATGTGTATTGCATGTATCTAATTGTACCATAATGTCAAACAAATAAATTGGCTGAAATGAATAATATAAGTAATCAAATATATACCTGAATTTCAAACAGTGTAAGTAGATATGGAGTGAAACTAACCAGTATCTATTGGAGTTTTTGAAGCTCCCACCCAAACGTATAAATATTTCCACCAGTCTTGGATAATCATGATCAACGACAATAAACGATTACATCACAAACCTTTAAACGCTATGAATAGCTAGGACTATACTTACAAAACAGTTATAATTTTTTCTAAATATCAAGCGATTTACGAGTGGAGCATTCACTTTCAGCGAAAAAATCTAACAACATCATGAATAGTATGTTTATTAATACTTGGTGGTGTATCTCATGGTGAACTAATTCCGCTACATTTACCTAGTTTGGGTGCATTTATAAGGCTTTTAAGATAATATCAATGATTGTTTTGTACTTTTTAGGTTATTTTTATCGAAATAAACAAAACAGTTATTCAGCTTTAATATCATATATACTTGCCAGTAAGCACGAGACTGCCACACTGGCCCAACATTAACCCAGCATTGGGTCAACGTCTATTGTTTTTTATCGGGATATTCCACACGCAAAAATTACAGTAGTGGACAATCGCCATGATCTACTCAGGCATAATTGAACATATATCTGGTCAATACCCTCTCAATTTGCTTTTTTAATTTTTATATATATGTTAATGTGAAGTATGCCAATCGATATTATAATAAAATAATCATGCAATGGAGAATTTGTGAACAATATAACATACATTGAGTTTGAAGAGATGCATAATCTCCTAAGACTCAGACTCAGATTCGGTTATTTGATCAAAACAAAGAACAACTACATCACATATTTAGCTTAATATTAACACCAGCTATCGTGATGAACATATATGAACAATAGCAAGAATATATATGTATTCTTGACGATAATAATAATAATAATAATAATAATAATAATAATAATAATAATAATAATAATAAAAATAATAATAATAATAATAATAATAATAATAATAATAATAATAATAATAATAATAATAATAATAATAATAATAATAATAATAATAATAATAATAATAATAATAATAATAATAAATAATAATAATAATAATAATAATAATAATAATAATAATAATAATAATAATAATAATAATAATAATAATAATAATAATAATAATGTTTATTGAGTCTATGTCAGATTGAATGAATGAATGAATGAATGAATGAATGAATGAATGAATGAATGAATGAATGAATGAATGAATGAATGAATGGATGAATGAATGAATGAATGAATGAATGAATGAATGAATAAATGAATGAATGAATGAATGAATGAATGAATGAATGAATGAATGAATGAATGAATGAATGAATGAATGGATGAATGAATGAATGAATGAATGAATGAATGAATGAATGAATGAATGGATGAATGAATGAATGAATGAATGAATGAATGAATAAATGAATGAATGAATGAATGAATGAATGAATGAATGAATGAATGAATGAATGAATGAATGAATGAATGAATGAATGGATGAATGAATGAATGAATGAATGAATGAATGAATGAATGAATGAATGAATGGATGAATGAATGAATGAATGAATGAATGAATGAATGAATAAATGAATGAATGAATGAATGAATGAATGAATGAATGAATGAATGAATGAATGAATGAATGAATGAATGAATGAATGAATGAATGAATGAATGAATGAATGAATGAATGGATGGATGAATGAATGAATGAATGAATGAATGAATGAATGAATGAATGAATGAATGAATGAATGGATGAATGAATGAATGAATGAATGAATGAATGAATAAATGAATGAATGAATGAATGAATGAATGAATGAATGAATGAATGAATGAATGAATGAATGAATGAATGAATGAATGAATGAATGAATGAATGGATGAATGAATGAATGAATGAATGAATGAATGAATGAATGAATGAATGAATGAATGAATGAATGAATGAATGAATGAATGAATGAATGAATGAATGAATGAATGAATGAATGAATGAATGAATGATTTAATGATTTAATGATTTAATGAATGAATGAATGAATAAATGAATGAATGAATGAATGAATGAATGAATGAATGAATGAATGAATGAATGAATGAATGAATGAATGAATGAATGAATGAATGAATGAATGAATGAATGAAAGAATGAATGAATGAATGAATGAATGAATGAATGAATGAATGAATGAATGAATGAATGAATGAATGAATGAATGAAAGAATGAATGAATGAATGAATGAATGAATGAATGAATGAATGAATGAATGAATGAATGAATGAATGAATGAATGAATGAATGAATGAATGAATGAATGAATGATAAAGTGATGGATTAATGAATAACCGAAAAATGTTACATTGACTACACGATATGAAATGAATTTGTTCGTTTATTATTATTACAGGAATTTGCTGCTCTATATGCCGAAAAAATTATAGTTTATAAAGTCAACGTCGATTCCAACGCGGTAAGCAATTATTTATAATAATTATCAGAAACAAACATTTTCACTTTTTAACACAATTATTATTCGCAAGAGTCACATATATTGCATTTTTAGACATCCATTCTCGAAAAAATACTTTGGTACAAAAGGGAATTTATTCATCATACTAATGTTTTTTTAAAACATGTATCCCTAAAATTGTTTGCTAAAATTTGTAAATGAAAAAGAGAGGTTCATTTTAAAATTCAGTAATAATTTTGTGCAAGCAAATTATGTATTCTTGTATTGCTTATATATATTTTAACATTAGAGATATTTATATGAACATGTTTATTTTTTATCAGGAGACATCCGAGGCGTGCGGCGTTACCGCTATGCCTACATTCCAATATTACAAAGATGGAGATAAGGTAAAAAATTACAATATTAACATGATTAATGACATTTCCTTTTCAAATGTGATATTATCTTATATATTTGGCTATTATACAGGAGAAGCGTATACTCCAGAAGCGCCATCTGGTGAATCGGTCTGCTACTAGCATTTAACATGCTCGTTTAACAAGCTCGTTATTCATGTTGCTACTAGCTGAAAGCGACACAATCACGCTAAAACCATCAACAAAATCGGTGATTTTATTTTTCGCTTCTTAATATGACTATATGATGTAAACATGTCTATAGACTAGAACTGCAAACCTGTTTTAATTTTTGTGTTGCGCATTTACCAGGTGAGCGAGATATAGCGATGAAATTCCTGATTTCTCATTTCGGACATGTATGTCCAATATAAGGAATACGGGAATTTCGTCTCTGTATCTCGCTTAACTGGTAAATGCGCAGCACAAAAAAATAAAAAACTTTTGCAGTTCTAGTCTATGGACATGTTTTACGTCATATGATCATATTAAGAAGCCAAAATAAAATCACCGTTATTGATGATTTTAGCCTGATTTTGTCGCTTGAACCACCAGAACGTACCATTTAACCCCTACAGCACTGAAATATTTTTATACAAACCTTGGAGACCAAAGGTTTTTTTCAATTTGAAAGTATCATAAATGTCTTAGTTAGTGAGCACTTTTCTCGCTTCATTTGCATACCTATGTTATGGGTCTACGGCCACTATAAATGTTTTAATTATTTCGGTCCCCGCGCTGATAGGGTTAATTAGTAAAACGATGACAAACCATTTTTACTTTTCGCCTTTATTACATTATCGCATAATACCGTCAAATAAAAGTATAATCTGATTCATAAATTATTATTCAAATGAAATTAAATGAAGTACCCGTCACCAATCGTCATAATATGACGATTCGAGGCGGGTACTTTATATATTACTCCATTAATTTTGTCACTTGTTAATATTATGCATTTGCCATTTGCTTTCACAGCTTCTTTTGTGTTTCAGGTACATGAGGTTGTGGGAGCTAGTGAGGAAAAAATCAAAGCCGGCATCGAGCAGCACTTTTAGATTATACATATCATAGCAGTATTTAATTCAGAAAAAATGTTATTTAAATTTTAAAAGCACATTATCACCATAATGGCGTATGTCCTAAGCAAACCATCAGGAATTAATTGTATACTCGCCATTATGTCAATTTGATATTCACACCCAGGAAGTCGACCCAATGTTGTTTAAATGGTGGGCCATCGTCTACGACGCTGGCCCACCATTTAAACAACATCAGGTTGGTGGTTTGTGTTTGCTAGGTAAATTGGGTGTCGATAACTACATTAGGCCAACCTTTCAAGCACCATCAAGATCGGGATCGTTTTTAATCTTTTTATCGGTATGTAGGAGTGAATAGGTGTTGTACGTGAAGATTTTTAATCATTGAAAACTTCAATTGTTTGCTTGCAAATTATTATCGTTTTTAAATTTGCATATATCGATAGTGGGAAAAGCTGCAGGTGGGGAAACATTTCAATTATTTAAGCTGACGCTCAATGGGTTAACTCTTTAACCCTTTAACCGCCGGTGCCACATATATTCAGGTTTTTATTTTTTATTAGCACATTAAGTACCACATTTTAAATATGTTAAAGATAGAATGTGAAATCAACCAGCAATATTTGAAAAGAGTTGACTGCCATTTTGTCAAATATGAATAATTTTCACTCACTTGAAGTTGTGGATCGCGTCAGCGAGACACAAGTTCAAGTGGGTGAAAATTCAAATTGCCTAATTTGGCGGTTAAAGGGTTAACCACCGGTTTCGATTATATTCGTATTTTTTTCATTTTTTCTTAGCACATTTACCCTTTAGCTGCCAAATTATTTAATTGGAACTCCCACACACTGACAGTTTTGTCTCGCTGACGCGATCCCCAACTTCAAGTGAGTGAAAATTATTCAGATGTGACAAATAGAGGGCAACGATTTTAAAATCTTGCTGATTGATGTCACGTTTTAATCTTTACCGTGTTAAAAAGCTAGTGCTTAATGTGCTAAAAAAATGAAAAAAACTAATATATTCGGTTCCGGCGGTGAAATGGTTAAATACTAGCTTTTAATTATGTTAAAGATCAATCAACAAGATATCAAAATCGTTGACCACGTTTTTGTCAAACCTGAATAAGTTTCACTCGCTTGAGAACCGCACCAGATAAAATGTCACTGGAATTTGAATTTGGATCTGAGAATTGCGTTAGCATACTGCTTTTTAGATTCTTGACTATAAATGGTGTTTATAGGGTAGAATGTTGTAAGTCATCTGCAAATATTTTGATGTTCATAAATACATTGATGTTGAGAAATGCATGGATATTTTTAATAAAAAATATGTTGCTAAAACTATTTTGTTTTTATTATCAATGTTAGCAAAAACGATATAGATTGACAAAAAAATCCACCCTCTTGAAGCTTTAGGTTGGTGAAAATTAGTCATATTTGTTTAGTTTGAGACCAAACTTTTGAAAATCTTGATATTTAAGCGCAGATTTCATTCCCAATAACTGTGATGTAATCGTCAAATTAAAACGCATTAAAAACGACTAGAGTCGAACTTAACGATTTAATAGTTAACGTTAATACTCATATAGATAAGCTGTCTAAGCGGACTACTCTATCACAAAGTAGCTTATATTCATTCTAAAATATCAATCAGTTTCAGATATTAAGAGCCATGTAGGCTTATTTGTATCATTGAACAATGTGAAATTTAGTTACAGACCAATCATTGTGGAGTGCCTCAAGGCTCCATTTAGGAACGATTATTATTTATCTTTTATTTGAAGGTCTTATTTTGAAATTTAAGCTCTTCAAAATTTCACCCCCAATTTTTCGCGAAAGGGGGGTATTTGTTATTGGTTGTAGAAAGCAAATCAATCATAAAAACAACCTCCGAAAGCAACGGTCTCGGTATTACCAACTATGAGCCAGCTAAGGGGAAGAGCATAACATATCATCACATGTATTATCAGGGCAGTTTTCTGCTGATCTGTGACCGGTGTAACAGTTTCAGATTACCCCCCTGTTCAGGTTACCCCCGGGGGTGATCTGAAACTAGTTTCAATTTACCCCCTCTAGTTTCAAATTACCCCCTCAATGGTACCTGTCAACTTTCAATGATAAGACTTATTATATTTTATTTTTTATCACATGGCATTGGGACACTTTAATCTTCATAATTATAACCCTTTGACCTCTAGTGCAACTGATAAAAAAAACGATGTTAGCATATATGACCCTCTAGCGACACCTCAATCTCCATATAACCCTTGGATTCCTATGCCAACTAGTGAAAAAGCACGATGTCTGGAAACGCTTTAATATCTCTATAACATTTTGATCTGTAGGGTCAACTAACGAAAAAAAATAGTCTCGCCCTTTTTTTCAACATTGTCGTTATTATAGATCTATCGATTTATCTATCGCAGATGTAACGCTGGCCATGATTCTGTACCTGTTTTGTAGACTGGTACCAACTGTCTATCTTCGCAGGCCTATATACATTTGTAATTATTTTCAGTGAACAAAATTAAAAAAAAAATAACCGGATACGGGCCTACCTTGCCCGCATGCTTACACCATACACGATACCAGTCATCTATACATCAAACCAACTTGCCGGCGCATAAAAAATAGAGCGCACATGTCAAAAACTGTAGGGTTAACCCTTAAACCGCCGATCCCGATAATACTCGTTTCTTCATTTTTTATTAGCACATTAAATAAGCCTAACAGCAATTGAGCATGTTTAAGGATAAAACGTGACATCAAACAACAAGATTTCACAAAATCGTCGACCTAAATTTTGTCAAATCTGAATAATTTTCACTCACTTGAAGTTGTGTATCGCGTCGGCGAGACATAACTTCAAATAGCCTGTGAAATTCCCATTAAATAATTTGGCGGTTAAGAGGTTAAAAATCTTGACCTTGATTGGACCATGGTGACAAATACACCTGCCGCATGGTACCAAGTTAATGTGTACTCGCTGCGACCCATCTTTTTTTTAATCTAGATCTAACGGTACCTAAAAGGTCAGCAATAATCATATTTGGTGTATAGGCCCTATAGGCCTAAATGGGGCAGGGTTCAAATAAAAGAGGATGTTTTCAGTTCCAAAATACCGGGGGGTACTTTGAAACTAGTTTCAACGTACCCCCAGGTACGCTGAACCTAGTTTCAACGTACCACCCGGTGCGCTGAAACTAGTTTCAACGTAGCCCCGGGGGTAATCTGAAACTAGGGGAGGTAACTTAAAACTGGGCTTTTTCTAGTCTCAGCGTACCGGGGGGTGGGGGGGGGGGGTAAGCTGAAACTAGTTTCGACGTACCCCCCGGTATGCTGAAAGGGGGGTACGCTGAAACGGCTACAGCGGGCAGGGCGTCACATAGTGACCTTAGTCCACTCATTATAACTGTGCACAATGCGTCGAGGTAAAACAAATTGCAGCATAATTTATTTTTTTCACATTTAGTTCGTGTAATATAATATTGGCAATGTACTAAAAGTATGGAAAAATCGTCCATTAAGAAAAAAGTAACACACGATTTTACGAAAGCACTAAATATACATATTGATTGTTTCTAGTAGCGTTGTTTACAATATTAGTAGCAAAGAAAGTCAAGGGTACGCCCTAATAAAACCTTAATATGCCAATATATGCAGCTAAATCGGAACACTGTGTTTTCTATAAGCGAACCTTATATGTTTATGCATTAAAAATAAATATTTGAACTAAATTACTAATCTTTCTCGCACTCATCCTCTAGTTTTACACGTATGCCATTCTCCACAAGCATGTGAGCCATTAACCCTACATTGGGCTGTTCCTCATTCAGTTTTCCAATCGCATTTTACATTTGAAGAAAATTGTCTGGTGATGGAAGCAAATTTATTATAATTGAGTACATAATTAAGACCAGATTCAATCTGTTGGTTTTAAGATTCTATTTCCTAGTCAAGTTTGTACTTCATAGTAAACACGACATGTATAACATTTGCTGCACTTGATGTAGGTGTCATCGTCTTTTTACGTCAGAATCTGACGTTTACAGATGTCTGATTCTGACGTAAGAAGACGATCCTCGCGCTGAAAGGTTTAAGAAACAACAACAGATTTAAATGATATGATTTATTCTCTGATATCATACATTGCACCCCCCATAATAAGTGAGCTCATAATAATTTAGTACATGATTATATACATATGAATCGGTGAATATGTGATAACATGCAACACATAATTATTATCACGTGCGAGTAAATCCTGTGAACATACAGTCTTGTCTGTCTTCCTCTATCTTCACAATTTTGGACATCGGGATCTCTGAGGATTCCGTTCTCACTCGCTTTCTGCGAGCTGCGATTTGTGACAGATGTTTAGTATTACCTTCTCGCATACGGCGATTGGAGAACCATTTCTTGACCTGTTCCACGCTGATGTTACTCGCCTTGCCCATCACTTCACACGTCTCGTGGTTGGGGTAGGGGTGTTCTTTATTACGCTGGTACCAGCTAGACAGGATACGTACAGCCACTGAGTTAAGAGGCCTGAACTTGTTGTGTTTTCTCTGGTTGTCAGGTTTGGGTTCAGCATCAGAATTACAGACAGGTTCAGTGATTGTAGCTGTAACTTCCTTGTTCACACTTCGCTGACACTTTGTTGGTTTCTGTAATTGTTGTTTCTGCTCTAGAAGCTGTAAGGAGTGTTGGATTCTGCTGATAAGGTACTGATGCTGCTGGTCGTAGTACAAAGACACAGAGACAGTGGACAGTCCTCCTGGTGTACACAAGGCATGGTACCTCTGACTCTCTAGTTCAGCAGCTTGTTCACGATACATCTGTTCTAGCGCAGCCACACGTGTCTTGAAATGGTTACCAAGCGTCATGAAGCGTAGATTAAGGACACTGATACTGACAGTAAGAGGTACCGGTGTGTCTGTGGTTTGTAGACCGGACATGTTCATCAGGGAGGGGGGCAGACTAGGGGTATTCTGTTCCCATTCAGTCTTTAGAGTGTCTTGTAGGTCTGAGAAAAGCTGCTGCTGACTCAGCAGATTGCTGTTACAGGAATCTGTGGTTGATGTATCAGGCTGGATGGTGGGTTCAGATTGGTTGACTGGTAGAGGGGTCTGATAGGGATCAGACATGTAGGTAGTAACAGGCATATGGACAGGGTATCCTGGCATCACTTGTTCTGTGTTGTACCCAGCAGGCTGGTACACTCGTGGTACAGTAGACCTTGGTACACCTTGACAACTAGATGAGAAGGATGCTGGCAGAGAGTCGTAGTGCTGATGTGGCTGATGGTGAGGAAGATACATCGGTGACAACGTGGGTTGTTTATTCTGCAGGGAGGAGGGACAGCTACCATTGCTGATGATGGAGGTGTCTGATGACGTCATGGACTGTGACAGACTCACATCTGAGGCGAAATCCTGGGAACAGAAATAAGAAATTGTAAGTATTTCATATAAAAATATCTGGATAAAGAGATAGATAAATAAATATATTTTGACAATTTGAAATCGAAATTGACTTATTGATTCGTATTTTTCCCAGTCCGCAAAATATAAATAAATTAGCCACCATTATTATAATCTTTATAAAAGCCATTCTGGAAATTGATCTTCATAAATGCTAATAAATTAATTTATGTCAAAATTATTTGGAATAAATTACACATAACAATTCATTTTTTCTGTTATTTTTCACTTTTTCACCATATTTGTAGGCCTATTTATAACCGGGATATCAATTGTTTGCGCTAGCTTCATTACAGAACTTGTAATACTTTACAAAAATATTAAGTATACTAATCTGTACAGAAAATCAATATTTTGCTACTGGACGATTTTTCACTGCGTTATATAAGCCAGTGTATACACTGTCACCTCAATGTGATATTAAAATTATTATTACAATAGGTAATATAAATACAGTATAGGGTAAAATCTCACCTGTCTTATATCTTGACACATTATATCAATCAGGCTGATTTCTGACATATCCATTCTTCTACTCTTAATTATCACACTAAAGAAAAGTGTATTAAATCTGAACAGATTGTTGAATATCACAATTCACGGAGTTAATTCAGGAGTACAAGATTTCACGCTAATTGATGACTGTGAGTAATTTGTGACAAGTACTCAAGTGTGACATCTTTTATACGGAGCTCATCATGAGTAGTGTCACTGCTCCGTGATCACGTGATCAACTTGTCCTCTCATTGGACTGCGTGATGTCAAACTGATCGCTTATTGGTTGACAAAAAAGATCTCTTTTCATTTCCAGTGTAAAGGTGTGAATAAAGTGAACAGTAATCAAGGTGAGCAGAACTCATAGGTGTGAGTTATGAGAAGCTTTTTGAAATCACACCTCGCTAAGAACTTCTTTGTTTTCTCGTGATCAAGTTCTTCAAAGAAACTAATCACATGACGATGTGTGGATAGTAAGAATATGGATCTTCACATATGTAATTAAGAACTTATTTTTCAGTCGGAACAAGCACAATGATGAATTTATTACTATCAATGGCTAGATAAATGATTGAACAAATGATCAAATAAATGGTTGGTCAAACATGTAGTAAGGCTCCGTTTTCTTGAATCAATGTATATTTTGTAATTTTAAATTATGTACAATCATATAATGATTTCAAAATAAATATATTTATCGATTTGGGATAATATACTGCAAGTTAATGTGGACTATTGATAATTTAATTAATAATAAATCATTTTAAATATTTATATTACTTATTATCTTATACTATGTTATTATGGTATGTTATTTAAAGACTGAATTGAGAAACATATCATTGTATGTATTATACTACATGTACACATGGGCGTGGTTTTAGCACATATTTTGTGTTTTTATAATTATTGTACATTTAATTATCAAACAAATGATATATGAATTATGAATAAAATGATGTTCTAGTTTACTTTGCGTTTTATTGTTTTATGTACATTACAGTAGAGAGAAGACGTTTCATGTAAATTATATTAGAAAAGAACAAAATTATACAATATTTTGTTAAACTTATTTTGGTGAAAAAGGTAATTTACGTAAAATGTTTTTTTTTGTTTCCATAGTATTTAGAATATGCGCCAACTTTCCCACATTATTTACTTTTTCTGATCTTCCGCATCTTCATGTATTTGTTCCTGAATGATTAAAGGGCAGTCACACCTCATTGAGCTCGTCTTTCTGTTGAATTCACACCTCACTAAATACACTTTCATCTGTCGTCGAATTATTAGAACAAATCTTCAAAGGATAGTACATTTGAAAACCGTTCATACGTGTGATTTATGAACAATTTGTCGAGCTCATACCTAGTTGAACGTGTTTTTGTATTCAAAGATGTTTATTCAGCCAATTTAATGCTATGATATCAACCTCGTGAAATCTGTACACACAAACTCTACCGACCAAAATCCATAAAAATAATAAATCGTGTTGCCAGATAAACCAACATTAAAATAATATTAATTTAAATAACTGAAATAAAATAATTATGTGTAATGTATTGCATAGAAAATGTATCATGTGTGTATATAACATGTTAGATTTTTGTTCTATGGGCCCATGAGAACAGAAGACATAAATAAATACATGAATAAATAAATACATACTACTTATTCACTACTTACACACCCTGACACGGTAAGAGTTTGTAAAATAGATTTGTGTATTCAAGCATTTATACATATTCTAAATTTTCAATCAGAGCGTATTCGTATTAGAATTAGTATTTGTAGCAGTATTTGTAGCAGTATTAGTATTTGTAGCAGTATTTGTATCATTAGCATTAGCATTAGCATTAGCATAAGCATTAGCATTAGCATTAGCATTAGCATTAGCATTAGCATTAGCATTAGCATTAGCATTAGCATTAGCATTAGCATTAGCATTAGCATTAGCATTAGCATTAGCATTAGCATTAGCATTAGCATTAGCATTAGCATTAGCATTAGCATTAGCAGTAGCGACTTATTAATTCCATCGAATCACTATTTCCAAATATATCTATGTTAGGCAATGATTTGACTGTCATGTTTACAGTAGTGCTTGAATAATAAAAGGCTAACACACAAAACGACTGTCATTTGGAGATGCATTTAAACCTGATATTTCATAACAAGCCTTCGGCGAGTATAACATCTTCAACTTTAGATGTCAGGCTAATCAGATTGTTAATCAAATACCTTTTTAAGTGTTATTAATAAGTCGTGGTTGACGGTCAAAGAGTTAATATGCAAATTGTGCAACTGCAGTTCAACTTGATTTGAAAAAAATATTCAAACTGATATTTATCATCCTAACTTTGCCGAGAGGCGGTTTTCTACAGGTGGAGGTCACCAATAACTGTTTATCGAATTTATTATATCATATACTTATATTCTGTATGTGTAATATTTAAAAAAACTCCCAAGCATTGAATACAAGAGATTGTTAGTAATCAGTTTCTTTGTTACTCTGGTTTAAAAGCAAATTTTAATTTACAATTATGCATAATAAAAATTGATAAGCAGATATTTAATCGGTGAAACTGTGATTCTTATTTATAAACATTTTCAATATATGTTAATCAGGCTATTGTTAATTACCTATTTTTAATTACTTTTATATTTAATTACATACCCCCACATGTTACAAATTTTCAGTCCAAGCATTTCGAACGATTTATGAATCAAAAACATTTTCCACTTTTTTAAGTGTTATTAAGAGTTATTAATATGAGCATATTTGTGATCATGGTGTTTGGCGGTAAACAAATTAATATGCGAATTGTGCAGTTCTACTTTCACTTGATTTGAAGCTGATAACCTGACATTTAATATCCTAACTTTGCCGAGAGAGCAGTTTTCTACAGGTGTAGGTGATATTTTACTTTCTACCCAACATGTCTGTATGTGTAAAAAACAAACTGGAAACATGTGGGATTTTGGAAAAGTGATTGTTGTAGTGTAAACGTAAACATCTCATTATCAGCTACATTGTTCACATATTTTTTTAAAAGTGGATTGACAACGCGATATTAATGGTCGGATTTAAAAAAAATTTAAATAATATATTATATGTCGTGGATAACATCAAACTAAGCATTTTCTTGTGATTAGTTTCTTTGAAGAACTTAATTAGAGAACAGCAAAGAAGTTCCCAATGAGGTGTGAGTTCAACAAGCGTCTCTTAACTCACACCTATGTTTTCTGCTCACTTTGATTATTGATCACTTTATTCACACCTCTAGTTAACCTGTAATCACGAGCTGATTTACTTATCCAATACGGTAGCAGCTTGTAAAAGCGCGACCAATCACAGCACGGTCTAAATCATGTGATCACGGAGCAGTGACACTACTCATGATGAGCTCCGTATAAAAGATGTCACACTTAAGTACATGTCACAATTTACTCACAGTCATCAATTAGTGTGACATCTAGTACTCGTGAATTAACTCCTTGAATTTCGGAACTCAACAGCCTGTCCAGATTAACTAAACTAAGTGTTAGCGACTGCTAGCAACGACTATCAATAATGGAGATGTCAGAAATCCATTTGATTGATTTATTGTGTCAAGTCCTTGAAGAGGTAAGATGTGCTCGCTTTGTTATATCTAATTATTTTGTACTATTCTAATTCTTGAATATTGGCAATGCTGTAAAGGAAGAATTCGTTAATGTTTTATGCATTTTTGAATTTTACTCCAAGTATTGTCAGTTCAACTATTATCGTCCTATTTAAATCAAAGAAAAATGACGGGGGTGATTGGCTGAATTTAGATCCAATATCAATATGGTTGGTGTAAACTGTTATAGGGCCTCCTTGATGCGTCTCGAAATTTTAACAATGATTCGGTGTAGCTGTAACCCTCTTTGTATGCAATGTCTTTTGTTACTTAATTTCGGCCTAAGATGATTATTTATATACCACCTCGATACTGATCTACATTACACTCCCACATAAAGTTCTTAAAGCCCCCCCCCCCCCCATGGTGATCTGGGGGAGGGTAATACTTTATGTGTGAGAGTAGTGAATAATAAATATAATATATTATGCTGATAAAAAAAAGATAAATCCATAGCTATACTATCTGAGAAACGCATTTACATCTCGTACCCAGATATAATACAACAATTATACTTGCTGTCCTGTACATGTATTGGTCACGAAACTTATTTATTATTTTTCTGTTTCCAGGATTTCTACTCAGATGTGAGTCTGTCACAGTACATGACGTCACCAGACACTTCCATCACCAGCAATGGTAGCAGTCCCTCCTCCCTGCAGAATGGACCACCCACGCTGTCACAGGTGTATCTTCCTCATCATCAGCCACATCAGCACTATGACTCTCTGCCAGCATCCTTCTCATCTAGTTGTCAAGGTGTACCAAGGTCTACAGTACCACCAGTTTACCAGACTGCTGGGCACAGCACAGAACAAGTGATGCCAGGATACCCTGTCCATTTGCCTGGTACTACCTACATGTCTGATCCCTATCAGACCCCTCTACCAGTCAGCCAGTCTGAACCCATCATCCAGCCTGATACATCAACCACAGACTCCTGTAACAGCAATCTTCTGAGTCAGCAATTATTCTCAGACCTACAAGACACTCTAAAGACTGAATGTGAGCAGGATACCCCTAGCCTGCCCCCTCCCTGATGGACATATCCAGTTTACAAGCCACAGACACACCAGTACCTCTTACTGTCAGTATCAGTGTCCTTAATCTACGCTTGATGACGCTTGGTAACCATTTCAAGACACGTGTGACTGAGCTAGAACAGATGTATCGTGAAAAAGCTGCTGAACTAGAGAGTCAGAGGTACCATGCCTTGTGTACACCAGGAGGACTGTCCACTGTCTCTGTGTCTGTGTACTACGACCAGCAGCATCAGGACCTTATCAACATAATCCAACAATCCTTACAGCTACTGGAGCAGAAACAGCAATTACAGAAAACAAGAAAGTGTCAGCCAAGTGTAAACAAGAGAGCTACAGCTACAGCCGCTAAACCTGTCTGTAATTCGGATGCTGAACCCAAACCTGACAACCAGAGAAAACAGAACAAGTTCAAGCCTCTTAACTCAGGGGCTGTACGTATCCTGTCTAGCTGGTACCAGCGTAATAAAGAACACCCCTACCCCAGCCACGAGACGTGTGAAGTGATGGGCCAGGCGAGTAACATCAGTGTGGAACAGGTCAAGAAATGGTTCTCCAATCGCCGCATGCGAGAAGGTAATACTAAACATCTGTCACAAATCGCAGCTCGCAGAAAACGAGTGCGAACGGAATCCTCAGAGATCCCGGTGTCCAAAATTGTGAAGATAGAGGAAGACAGACAGGACTGTATGTTCACAGGATTTACTCGTGTGTGATATATAAACATTGTTTGTAATAAGGACTTTTTGATGTGTTACATGTTATCATAATTCACAGAATCATATGTATATAATTTATTTTAATTTATTTATATAACTTATAATGAACTCACTAGTTATATAACGCTGAATACCTGACTTGGATAATACAAATATGTCATTCAATCTGGTGTTATTGTTGCTTGAATTAGATCAATAGTTCTACCCCATTAGTTGCCAGCATAGACCTGATCACATCAGCTAACTCTTCAACCTGATCATCATCCTCCCAGTATTATCAGATGTACAATCATCTGACCCTGTGATAATACATATTTGTTCCCTTTCTTATTGTTGGTCAAAAATTGCGAAATATTAATATACACAACGTAATCACTCGTAACATAGTTAGAAATTACTATGTGATATTATTAATTGGTTTAGAAATTCTCATATATTTCTGTGATGTCCTGCACTCAGTTGGCGTACATACATAATCACCACCCCAAATGCCAGTCCCATTGAAACACGTGTAAACTGCCTCAAATCCGCAGGCCGATTTCACCATTTTCGCCCAATGTACCATATAGTATAACATATCACGATAAAGCCTGAAATGTCCTTGTTCAAATACAACCAAACAGATTTTGAGCTACGCCACCTGGCGTGTAAAAATGTCACCACAATTCAATCTAGGCTAAAATCCGTAACCTCTTTCACAGACCAGACACACCATTTTAACCCACTGTATCCCTGTGAGATTATCATGGAACAGTTATTTCTTATTGAATATTCACAAACTTATCTGTATTTTATTTTGTTCCACTAGAGGTCGGAACAGTCGCATTAAAAATATTGTGTGATGATCCCATCATTAGTAGACACCTCCCTGGATTTCAGGTTATTTAGAGTGGTGAGACTATGATCACCACCCGGCATTCAGTTGTAATTTAAATGCATTTGGACGTTGGCATGGGTCGAAGTTTCTTTTTTATTGCATCGTCTTCTTCTTTGCTATATTCAACAGAGAAAACTCTGGTTACCTAGGTATTATAGTGTCGTGTCTTTCACAGATCGGACCAGGGTCTGGTCCCTTGGTTATTGCTACGGTCTGTCACGCCAGTGTCTAGGGTTCACTTCGAGATCTCTGTTCTTAGGTTTCGAAAATAATCAATATTGTGGGGAGCCTCCGCGATCAAGGAGCCACGTGCTCGGCCTCAGATCTCGATGCTTTGTTCCCTGTGTCCTGAAGGCATTGTCATCTGCTTATTGTCATGCAAATATTACCAGGTGACGAAATATACAATTTAGGTTTTTATTATTCAATCAGACATCACACAGTGTATACTACATACGTGCCCAAGTAGCTCGACTATCAGATCAAGTAAAGGTGTTAGTCACAAGCGACATTAACCAATGTTTGCTGAAAGCTCGATCTAAACCATGAACAAACTGGACAAACGCGGAATAGGAAATGTCATCACAACCACCTCAACATGAATAACTATATAGTATATATCCGATGGTTTTGTATAGAAAAAGGCGAGACTAAGAAAGCATTGCCAACAACGCAAAAATACAGATGAACACGGCACAAGTAAAAAGGTAACTATACACGTAATTATATTATTCCACATTCCAATATTAATATTTCAGAATAATAATGTTATTCTTGCAAACTATTTAGGCTTGGCCGGAGGCCAGTTGGAGCCTATTCAGTTTATTGCACTGTGTTTATGTCCTATTTTTGGGAGAAAGAGGGATGTCGTGTGTGGGGAACGGTCGACATTTCTGAGAGACATCCTTATGAACAAATCAAATATAACCATGATAACGTTTGAGGTCGCTTGGTCAAATAGTTGCGTGTTTAAAAAATGTTAGGAGAAAATATATTCACGATTATATTCGTGATTCGAGCTCAAAGTGATAAGGTTTGAATAATGTTGCCCAAGTGTTGGAGTAGTGCTGGGCCAGCGTTGTAGACGATTGACCGGCATTGAACAAGCGATGGGCTGCGACGCTGGCCCAACATTGAACCGGAATTGCGTGGGTATGCCTACAGCCTCTGTACGAGGTACCTCATGCGGCAGCACGATTCACTGGCAAGTATTGAATGGATGTTGGCCAGCACTGACGATGGAGCTGGCATGAATAAGCGTTTAAGATATATTTTAACTTATCTCCTTGGCTCTTTCCTTAATTTTATCCTGGACACTTAAGATTCTGACCCACGAGGAAGACCAATGCAGTTATATTTACAAAATATGAAGTAAAGTTATTGTCTATAGCGCTCAAACAGCCTAAAGCCGGGCCTCAATGTTCGGGAACTCCTGTTCTATTTTTCTTATTCTTGTTGTATGTTCATATTATTAATAGATAAATTAACCCTTAAAGTGCTAATAACGACTTAAACATTGTAAATTTGTGTTATTGGCAGATCAAATTACTGTCAGAGGTAATGAAATGAATGCTTAAACATCAAGATTTGCAAATGATTGGTCACAAATTAAACAAATATGGGTGATTTGCACCCAAAATTTCAATTATTTAATTCAGCGCATAGTGCATCGTTGAGTATACGGTGAGATGTCACCGCATCAAGTCACCACATGTGGTGACTTTCCCAACGATGCTGTATGCATATATTCTGATTATATATTCTTGACAGTTTTATTTCAGTATTTACCGGTGTCGACGTGTTTCTTTTTGGCTGCTGCTGAAGCTGCTATTCACGTTATGTGTCATCCTTGGGATTGCATCGTATCTTCAAATTACCGGTAAACTAATGGTTCAAACTTTGATAAACAGATATTTTATACAATAATATGAATATATGTATATGAAACGTAATTTTCATATAAATGATTATAAAGATAAATAGACACACAACAGCACACTTAATAATATAATATATATATTCTGTATTCAGGAAAGAATGTAGACAACAGCAGTTCAATAAACGCAGTACATTTACAACAACCAACACAAAGACATGAGCAGGTATATAATATAAATTGGAAACACTAGAATAATATTTTTCTATTATGTCATCGATATTACAAAATTATAGATCATAAATATGTTTTACAAAGCATCATTCATCTGAAATCGTTTATTATAAAACGTATGTAGTTTGCTATAAAATATATTTACACGTTTGTAAAAGCACACCACGACATAATAAAGGGTTTGAAATAAACTTGATGCATTTTTTACTTACTGCCTTTTTAAAACATGACGAAAATTATTATATGATTATTGTGCTCATAACAGCAATTAGCACTGGCTATTATGCCAGTGCTTGATCAATGTATATCTTTAATGTCTGTTAGAAATAATTTATTTAGTATATACATAATAAATTTATATTAATATGTAGTTGATAACAATCTGTATGTAGTTGATAACAAACTGTTGTATCTTATCCCTGTATTTTCTTTCCTGTAGAAGCAAGTGTTAATACTTAGTTACCAGAAATGTGGATCTAGTATCATCAGTCAATACTTATTCAGTGGTCGCGATGACGTCATGATGACCTATGAACCACTGGATGCGCTCTACACTGCCATATATGGTCTGCTGCAGGGCTGGGCTGTACCCGCTGATATCACTACTCATAGAAATGGCTCTTATAGGTTATTGGCATAAAAGAACACGAGATATCGGAACAATGCTAACTCAATGTTGGGTCAGCATCGTATACGTCGGTCCAACGTTAAGCCACCATTGATTCAACGTCTCGTGCTTAATGTTTGTAGAGCATATACAGTAGATGATTAGATTAGATTGTGTATGATTACTCTTGAAACAATGTGGAAGTGCACTTTATTTTACATACATGAGAGAGTTTTGTTCGCATAGTGGATAAATTATACATCTATTTTTCCCACCAATAAGTATATTTTCCAATATAAGTTGGTTAATATAATGATTTTTCACAACTTCATAATCCCAGTTAATGTTCAAATGAACAAGAAGGGCGAGCCAACTATAGTTTTCAATCCCTTACATCTGTACATACACAGGGCTACTCACTATGCTAGGGCCAGTCATTATGCCACGACAAGTATTGGGAATTATCACAAATGTACTGGAAAAAAATGAAATACTTTCAAAAATAACAATAAATGTGATTTTTGTTGAAGAAACATCCCAGAATTAGAGAAGTTATCAGTGAGCCAGATGCTGAAGAACATTTACACGTGTAATATGAAGGCATTACCCTCTGAGTTTTTTATCCACCCGTTTTGGGGCGTTCATCATGGTAACACAGTTGATCCTTTAGAGAAGTATGATTCTTGTTTGAGAAGAGAGAATATCTTGGGTGATCTGAAACACTGTCACTCCCACCTGAGGTCTTTGTGTGGTGTCAGAATGAACCAAGTTAGTCCTCGTAACATGTATGTTTGTTCACAGCATCTGTGGAGGAATAATAGCAAGAAAATAACAACAGAGAATATAACACAGTTCTCTGAATATACACATTGTATCAGAGAGAGTTTGAACAAAATAAACATTTGTTTACCAATACTGACTGACACTTGTAAATCTAGCGCAATCACAGTGATTAAAACAGTGCGTCTCACCATGGCAACGGCTGGTCTGCTAATGGAGGCGTTACCAAGGTTACACATACTCCACCTGGTGAGAGATCCACGAGCTGTCTCTGCTGCTCGCCAGGCGTCACCATGGTCACGAGGTCTCCATGACGACCATAAAGATACCGTGGCTTCTTCACGTGTCTATTGTCAGACAGCTCTGGCAGATATCGGGGAATCACATCAACTACAGGATTTATATCCTGGTAGAATCCTCACCCTGAGATATCAAGATTTCATACAAAATCCTGGAGGTTTACGAGCAGATGTATTCACCTTCCTGAATGTAACATCCACCACAGATAGGATACATAGTGTAAAACTCAACAATGAAAACTTACAGAAATGGAAAATGACAATTAATTCAACCGAATTAAAAGGTGTCATTGCTAATTGTGGCAAATTATTTCAAGAAATGAAGATGAAATATAATAATGCAACGTAAAAAATTATAGGCATGGATAAATGGTTTTGTTAAGCATATTGGTCAAATATACCATCTTATGTCATATTACTAATGGTAAATATATTGGTCAAATATAGCATTTGATGTCCAATCGCTAATATTAAGCATACTGGTCAAATATAACATCTTAAGTCGTATTACTAATGCTAAGCATATTGGCCAGATAGGTCATCTTAATCCCATCACTAATGTCAACATATTGGTCAGATAGATCATATTATGTCCTATCACTAATGTTAACCTTTTGGTTCAGATAGATCATATTATGTCGTATTACTAATGCAAACCACATTGGTCAGATAGAGCATATTATATCCTATTAATCTGATAAAAACATAAAAACAATGCGCAGAGTATGACAGTTAGTATAAAAAAATAAGCATGAAAATACCCAATAATTCATTATGTTCAAATCCATAAAAGTAACCGAAAAGAGCTAAAAATATAATAACGATGACAAATAAGCATACTAATGCTAAGTAATTGTGATTAAAAGGTTAATATGCTAATAAAAGCTTAATATTGCACAACAATATCACAGAAGCATATTTTTCATCCTATTGCGCATACACGGCTAACACATGCCAGTAGATGTCAAGGTTCACATATTGTTGACATTAAACGATTGATGTAATTTAGTTTTATAATGGACCACCAGCTTGTGTTTGATAATGTGAGGATGATTTGCAGATCTGTAATGGAACAGAGTTCCATTCGCTAATTCAGTTGAAATGGGATTTTTTGTACCTCTCAGTTTTTGTTAAAAGAGATTTAAAAAAGCATACCACTGCAGTCACCAAATGTATACGAAGAATAGAGACATCGATAGTTTGAACGTTATATTCAATGTGTTTTTGAATTTCATTATTTAAAATGTATAAAGCAAAACAATATCTGAAATTGCATGTATGAAACACAAAGGTAACAAGTAGAAGTCAATACACCTGTTCTGCTAACTGTGGCCATCAAACTTGGTCACAAAACGTGTCATGCCTCGTTGTTTTCTTTCAAGCTGTGTTTTTTTTACAGTTTAATATAAGTGCAACATTATTGGAAGGACAGTAGCGAACAAGTCGTCTGATCATACCATTAGCTTGATTGCATTTACTTTCACCTTTATTTATGGGACCATTCCGATTTAATTCAGAGGAAACAAGTAGGACTAAACCCAAATCATTAAATTATGTTCTAAATTACTATCGTGTAGCATTGATTAAAGCATACTTGTGCTTTACGGCGACTAATAGTAAGAAAACTTTCAAAGATTAAAATTCAATTTCCAGGTAATGCTCCATTCATAAAGCCTATGAAAAAGCTCGAAGTAACAGACAGACAGACAGATATTTTATTGACAGAAATAAAAGTCATTACAGACTTATTTGTCATAGTAATAAGAGATTTATATATACATGTATATACAAGAATGCTAGTTTGTTAAAATCAAATGACAATATACATGGCATGACAAACAACTAAAATCATGCTAAGTGGCATTGCCATAATAAAAACTGGGTATTTCGGTGATATAAATTAAAAGGCATTGCCAAGATGACATGGGGGTCTATCATTTTGTTTCCCGCACCAAAACCAGAGATAAAATAGCTACTATGTATAACACACTAATTATATATAGTAGCAAAAAAGACACTCTGGAAAGCGTAGAAACCAAAAATATATACAAGTGCATAATTATGCTACAGTAATTGGAGTATGAAATAAGACAATGGTAAACAATTATATGGTATTTTTAGAAACCAAATATAATAAAAATCGGTACAATAAATGTGGCAATTCGCAAAACAGGTAGCTACGAGCCATGTGACCATGCAAGCACAGTCGCTATGAGCTCGTAGACTCCCTGATAATAACCTGTTAACTTAACAACTAGTAACAGTAATAATTATTTGTGCAATTCACACTGAACATGGCCCTCGCACAAAAACATTACATCTTATTTTAATTCACTATATTGTTTAATTCATACTATTCCAATCACGACCTAGTTAGTACCACATACCCGGAGTTACAATCGAAGAAAAATATTCCCGACCTCATAGAGAAAATCAGTTGACTTTGCAACTCTGAAATCCTCCATAAGGCCCCACCTCGTCTGATAACAAAGGCGACGGAAACGTCCCTAACCGGCCCTAAAAAGCCAAATTTATTTTTTATTTATTTCATTTATTTTTATTTTATTTATTTATACCATTGGTACAATAGTATTTTCTTCATAATCATTGACCCCTAAACAATCTAAATATTTTCAAATATTTTTTTCATGTGTGAAACGTATTTTTGCTTTGGCTACTTGGCCTACAACTATTTCTGAAAACCTATAAAAATAGGTCTTTTTCTGTCAGTTGGAAACAATTTTATACAGCTACATACTACACGATATCTAACAGAAATTACTTTTAAAACGACTAATAGATGAACCGTTATTATGAATTTTAGACATGCATGTCTAGAATGAGAAATACAGGAATAACTGATAAGCCGGGTTCTTGTTACACTTTTTACTCATAAGGTGTTAATGAATCACAGAGGTGCGAATAAGTGCTGAGTAATCAAAGTGAGCAGCACCTGAATGATCAGAAGCTTCTTGATGTCACACTTCTTTGAAAACTTTCACCTGGTGTGAATAAAAAATACTGTAATCAAGTTGTTCAAAGAAATAAATAAACACATATATTTCATTGATGTTTGTTTGAGCCCTGTATTTTTTTACGAATCTTGAAAATAGGAATCTGATGGTATTAGAGTGTTTTTTTTCTGATGAACTTAAAATGAAAATATTAGCAAATTTTAAAATATTTGCAATACGTTTATTTATTGATTGATAAACAGAAATTCTGAATCAACGCATACATTATTTAAGTTGTTGAAATTGGACAATACAAAACAACAACTGTTGTTTAAAATTTGATCTTAAAGATTAAATCATAGGCTTACTCTGAGGTATACAAATTTCAAATATAGATAACGAGACTAGTTTTTTATCTTGATGATTTAGTTTGTTCATGCACCAAAAATATCAAAGTTTATTTAGAAAAACGTAGAAACCTTAATGGGAAGTACATTTTTTTACAAAAATAACGATCATGCAAAAATAATGTCTTCATTATTTATTATGTAAATATTATTTAAAACATTATTCTTGTGAATAGTTTCTTTGAAGAATTGATTACAAGAGATGAAGCGGTACAAGAAACATGTTTTAATTAGGTGTGAGGTCAACAAGCTTTTAATAACTCTTAACTCCTCTCACTATGTAACTGTCTTTTCTACGCCTTATGATTTGTATTGTCTGTAATCCGTTTATGTGTAACTCTAGCTTAACAGCAAACTTTAATTTACAATTATGCATATTAGAAATTAATACTACTGTTTCGTAGATATTGAATCGTCGAAACTGCGTTTCTTATTTATAAACAACTTCAGTACAATTAAGTTAATCGGGCTATTTTTAATTACTTATTTGAAGAAATATGTGTTAAAATTTAAATATATTTAAAATACACGAATACATTTCCCATTATAATCTCCGCTATTTTATAATATGTCGTGATTGACGGTCAAAGAGTAAATATGCGAATTGTGAAACTGCAGTTCAACTTAATTTGAAAAAAAAATATCGAAGCTGATATTTATGATACTAACTTTGTCGAGAGGCGATTTCCTACAGGTATACGTCATCGTTAACTGTCTATAGAATTTAATATATCATAAATATACATGTGATATATAAAAAACCTGCAATCATTAAATAGAAGAGATTGTTAATAATCAGTTTCTTTGCTACTTTAGTTTAACAGCAAATTTCGATTTGAAATTATGCATAAAATTGATACGCAGATATTTAATCGGTGAAACTGTGTTTCTTATCTGTAAACATTTTCATTACATGTTAATCAGGCTATTGTTAATTACCTATTTTTAAATACTTCTATATTTGGTTACATACTCCCACATGTTATAAATTATCAGTCCAAGTATTTTGAACGATTTGTGAATCAAAAACATATTCCACTTTGTTTAAGTGTTATTAAGAATTATTAAAATGAGAATAGTTGTGATCGTGATGATTGGCGGTAAAATAGTTATTATGCGAATTGTGCAGTTCTAACTTTACTTGATTTGAAGCTGACAACCTGACATTTTATATCCCAACTTTGCCAAGAGATGTGTAGGTCATATTTCACTTTGTACCGAACATATCTGTACGTGTAATAAACAAGCTGGGAGCATGTGAGATTTGTTAGAGTGTAAACGTAAACATCTCATTAACAGCTACATTGTTCACATATTTTTTAAAAGCGGGTTGACAATCCAAGTAAAACTCAATATCAATGATTGGATATCAACCCCCCCTCCCCTCTAGCTTAAATGCGATCTGTATTTAATTATATCGTCAACTTTACCAAATCTGAGAAACAGAAAAAAAACATTTTACATTTAAAATTTAAATAATATATGTGGAAAATATGTGTGGAAAATATCAAACGATAAATTTTCTTGTGATTAGTTTCTTTGAAGAACATGATTACAAGACAACAAATACGTTCTCAATGAGGTGTGAATTCAACAAGCGTCTCATAACTCACACCTATGAGTTCTGCTCACTTTGATTATTTATCACTTTATTCACACCTCTAGTCAACCTGTAATCACGAGCTGATCTATTAATCCAATACGGTAGCCGCTTGTAATAGCGCGACCAATCACAGCACGGTCTAAATCACGTGATCACGGAGCAGTGACGCTACTAATGATGAGCTCCGTATAAAATATGTCACACTCAAGTACTTGTCACAATTTACTCACAGTCATCAATTAGCGTGACATCTAGTACTCGTGAATTAACTCCGTGAATTTTGTTCAGCCTGTTCAGACTAACTAAACTAAGTGTTAGCGACTGCTAAACACGACTAAAAATTATGGAGATGTCAGAAATCAATTTGATTGATTTAATGTGTCAAGTGCTTGAAGAGGTAAGATGTGTTCGCTTTGTTATTGGATTTCTCATTATTTTGTACTATTTTAATTCTTGAAATATTGGTAATGCTGTAGCGGTAGAATTCGTAACGTATTATGTATTTTTTTATTTTACTTCGAGTATTATTAGTTTAATTATTATAATCCTATTTAAATCACAGAAAAATGACGGGGGTGATTAGCTGACATTAGATCCAATATCAATATGCTTGGTGTAATCTATTATAGGGCCTCCTTGATGCGTCTCGTCTCAATTTTACCAATGATTCGGTGTAGCTGTAACCCTCTTTGTATACAATGTCTTTGCATATGTTAGTCAATTTTTAAGGGGGGGGGGGGTGACGCATGTGCGAGAGTAGTGAATAATAAATATAATAACTATGCAAATAAAAAACGATAAATCCATAGTTATTTACAATATAGTTATATACAATCTGTGGAACACATTTTACCAATACAATAATTATACTTGTTCTCATGTACATGTATTGTTCGTGAAGCTAAGCCACTTTTTTCTGTTTCCAGGATGTCGCCTCAGATGTGAGCCTGTCACAGTCCATGACGTCATAAAACACCTCCATCTCCAGCAATAGTAGCAGTCCCTCCTCCCTGCAGAATGGACCACCCACGTTGTCAGAGATGTATCTTCCTCATCATCAGCCACATCAGCACTATGACTCTCTGCCAGCATCCTTCTCATCTTGTTGTCAAGGTGTACCAAGGTCTACAGTACCACCAGCGTACCAGCCTGTTGGTTACAGCACAGAACAAGTGATGCCAAGATACCCTGTCCATATGCCTGTTACTACCTACATGTCTGATCCCTATCAGACCCCTCTACCAGTCAGCCAGTCTGAACCCATCATCCAGCCTGATACATCAAACACAGAATCGTGTAACAACATTTTGCAGCAGCAACTGTTCTCGGACCTACAAGACACTATAAAGACTGAATGTGAGCAGGATGCCCCTAGCCTGCCGCCCTCCCTGATGAACATATCAAGTCTACAAGCCACAGACACACCAGTACCTCTTACTGTCAGTATCAGTGTCCTTAATCTACGCTTCATGAGGCTTGGTAATCATTTCAAGACACGTGTGGCTGAGCTAGAACAGATGTACCGTGAACAAGCTGCTGAACTAGAGAGTCAGAGGTACCATGCCTTGTGTACACCAGGAGGACTGTCCACTGTCTCTGTGTCTGTGTACTACGACCAGCAGCATCAGGACCTTATTAACAGAATTCAACACTCCTTACAGCTTCTGGAGAAGAAACAGCAATTACAGAAAACAAAAAAGTGTCAGCGAAGTGTTAAAAAGAGAGTTACAGCTACAATCACTGAACCTGTCTGTAATTCTGATGCTGAATCCAAACCTGACAACCAGAAAAAACACAACAAGTTCAAGCCTCTAAACTCAGTGGCTGTACGTATCCTGTCTAGCTGGTACCAGCGTAATAAAGAACACCCCTACCCCAGCCACGAGACATGTGAAGTGATGGGCAAGGCGAGTAACATCAGTGTGGAACAGGTCAAGAAATGGTTCTCCAATCGCCGTATGCGAGAAGGTAATACTAAACATCTGTCACAAATCGCAGCTTGCAGAAAGCGAGTGAGAACGGAATCCTCAGAGATCCCGGTGTCCAAGATTATGAAGATAGAGGAAGACAGACAAGACTGTATGTTCACAGGATTTACTCGTGTGTGATATATAAACATTGCTTGTAATCAGGACTTTATTATGTGTTACATGTTATCATAATTTCACAGAATCATATGTATATAATTCATTCGTTAACTTATTATGAACTCACTAATCATTTAACGCTGAATACCTGATTTAGATAATAAAAATATGTCATTCAATCTGGTGTTGTCGTTGTTTTTGCTTGAATGAGATGAATAGTTCTACCCCATTAGTTACCAGCATAGACCTGATAACATCAGCTAACTCTTCAACGTGATCAGTATCCTCCCAGTATTATCAAATGTACAGTCATCTGACCCTGTGATATTACATATTTGTTCCCTCTCTTATTTGTTGTTCAAAAATTGCGAAATATTAAAAAATAACACACAATGTAATCACTCGTAACATCGTTAGAAATTAACATATGATATTTTGTATCAGTTGTGTTAATTGGGTTTAGAATATGTTATATATTTCTGTGATGTCCTACACTCAGTTGGCGTACATACATAATCACCACCCCAAATGCCAGTCCCATTGAAACACTCTTTCAACGCTGAAATATCATTGTGTAAACTGCCTCAAATTTCTCGCCCTAGGTACCATATAGTATAACATATCAGGATGAAGCCTGTTCAAAAACAGGCCAACTATTGGCCAACTAACTCAAACAGATTTTGAACTACGCCACCTGGCTTGGCGTGTAAAAATGTCACCACAATTCAAACTGGGCTAAAATCCGTAACCTGTTTCACAGACCAGACAAACATCTTTTAAACCCACTGTATCCCTGCGAGATTACCACGAAACAGTTATTTCTGATATAATTGAAGAAGTAGATAACGGGTTCTTATTGAACATTCACAAAATAAACTGTATTTTATTTTGCTTCACTAGAGGTTGGAACAGTCGCATTAAAAACATTGTGTGATAATTCCATCATTAGTAGACACCTCCCTGGATTTCAGATTATTTAGGGTGGTGACACCATGATCACCACCAGGAATTCAGTTGTAATTCAAATATATTTGGACGTTCGCAGGGGCCGACGCTTCTTTCTTTTTGCATCGTCTTCTTGTTTGCTATATTCAACAGAGGAAACCCTGGTTACCTAGATATTATAGGGTCGTGTCTTGCACAGATCGGATCAGGGCCTGGTTCCTTGGTTATTGCTACGGTCTGTCACGCCGGAGTTTATTTATTTATTCAACCCTCATTACATGAGGAAATACATATAAAATTGTTTAGGATTCACTTCGAGATCTCTATTCTTAGGTTTGGAAAATAATCAATATTGTTGGGAGCCTCCGCGACCAAGGAATAGCGTGAACGGCCTCAGATCTCCATGATTCGTTTCCTGTGTACTGAAGGCATTGTCATCTTCTTATCCACTCGGCTGCCACAACAATGCCATGCAAAGGTTACCATGTGACGAAATATACAATTTAATTTGTTATTATTCGATTAGAAATCACACAGTGTATACTACATACGCGCCCAAGTAGCTCGCTATCAGCTCAAGTAAAGGTGTTAGTCACAAGCGACATTAAGCGATGTTTGCTGAAAACTCAATCTAAACCACGAACAAACCGGACAAACACGGGATATGAAATGTCATCACACCCACCTCAACATGACTAACGATATAGTATATATCCGAAGGTAAGAGCAAGGTTTTGTATAGAAAAAGGCGAGACTAAGCAAGCATTGCCAACAACACGAAAATACAAATGAACACGGCACAAGTAAAAAGGTAACTACACACGTAATTATATTATTCCACATTTCCATATTAATATTTCACAATATTTTTTTTATTCTTGCAGACTATTTAGTCTTGGCCGGAGGCCTGGAGCCTGATAAGTTTATTGCACTGTGTTTGTGTCCTATTTTGGAGAAAGAGGGGTGTCGTGTGTGGGAAACAGTCGACATTTCTGAGAGACAATCCTTATGAACAAGTCAAATATAACGTTTGAAGTCACTGGGCCGAATAGTTGCATGTTTAATAAGTGTTAGGAAAAATATATTCACGATTATATTGGTGATTCGAGCTCAAAGGGATAAGGTTTGAATAATTTTGGCCCAGTGTTGGAGCAGTTTTGGGCCAGCGTCGTAGACGATTGACTGGCATTTAACAAGCAATGGGCTGCGACGCTAGCCCAACATTGAAACGGAATTGCGTGGGTAGGCCTATATCCTCTGTACGAGGTACCTCATAGACATGCGGCAGCACGATTCACTGGCAAGTATTGAATGGATGTTGGCCAGCACTGACGATGGAGCTGGCATAAATAAGCGTTTAAGATATATTTTAACTTATCTCCTTGGCTCTTTCCTTAATTTTATCCTGGACACTTAAGATTCTGACCCACGAGGAAGACCAATGCAGTTATATTTACAAAATATGAAGTCAAGTTATTGTCTATAGCGCTTAAACAGCCTAAAGCCGGGCCTCAATGTTCGGGAACTCCTGTTCTATTTTTCTTATTCTAGTTGTCTGTTCATATTAGTAATAGATAAATTAACACTTAAAGTGCTAATAACGACTTAAACATTGTAAATTTGTGTCATTGGCAGATCAAATTACTGTCATAGGTAATGAAATGAATGCTTAAACATCAAGATTTGCAAATGATTGGTCACAAATTAAACAAATATGGGTGGTTTGCACCAAAAATTTCAATTATTTAATTCAGCGCATAGTGCATCGTTGAGTATACAGGGAGATGTCACCACATGTGGTGACTTTGCCCAACGATGCTGTATGCATATAATCTGATCATATATTCTTGACAGTTTTATCTCAGTACTTACCGGCGTCGGAGTGTTTCCTTTTGCCTGCTGCTGAAGCTGCTATTTACGTTATGTGTCATCCTTGGGATAGCATTATATCTTCAAATTACCGGTAAACTAATAGTTCAAACTTTGATAAAAAGATATTTTATACAATAATATGGATATATGTATATGAAACGTAATTTTCATATAAATGATTATAAAGATAAATAGACACACAACAACACACTTAATAATATAAAATATATATTCTGTATTCAGGAAAGAATGTAGACAACAGCAGTTCAATAAACGCAGTACGTTTACAACAACCAACACAAAGACATGAGCAGGTATATAATATAAATCGGAAACACTAGAATAATATTTTTCTATTATGTCATCGATATTACAAAATTATAAATCATAAAAAATGTTTTACAAAGCATCATTCATCTGAAATCGTTTATTATAAAACGTATGTAGTTTGCTATTAAATATATTTACACGTTTGCAAAATCACACCACGACATAATAAAGGGTTTGAAATAAACTTGATGCATTTTTTACTTACTGCCTTTTTAAAACATGACGAGAATTATTATATGATTATTGTGCTCATAATACCTGATATTAACACTGGCTATTATGCCAGTGCTTGATCAATGTATATCTATAATGTCTGTTAGAAATAATTTATTTAGTATATACATAATAAATTTATATTAATATGTAGTTGATAACAAGCTGTATGTAGTTGATAACAAACTGTTGTATCTTATCCCTGTATTTTCTTTCCTGTAGAAGCAAGTGTTAATACTTAGTTACCAGAAATGTGGATCTAGTATCATCAGTCAATACTTATTCAGTGGTCGCGATGACGTCATGATGATCTATGAACCACTGGATGCGCTCTACACTGCCATATATGGTCTGCTGCAGGGCTGGGCTGTACCCGCTGATATCACCACTCATAGAAATGGCTCTTACAGGTTATTGGCATAAAAAAACAAGAGATATCGAAACAATGCTAACTCAATGTTGGGTCAGCATCGTATACGTCGGTCCAACGTTAAGCCAACATTGATTCAACGTCTCGTGCTTAATGTTTGTAGAGCATATACAGTAGATGATTAGATTAGATTGTGTATGATTACTCTTGAAACAATGTGGAAGTGCACTTTATTTTACATACATGAGAGAGTTTTGTTCGCATAGTGGATAAATTATACATCTATTTTTCCCACCAATAAGTATATTTTCCAATATAAGTTGGTTAATATAATGATTTTTCACAATTTCATAATCCCAGTTAATGTTCAAATGAACAAGAAGGGCGAGCCAACTATAGTTTTCAATCCCTTACATCTGTACATACACAGGGCTACTCACTATGCTAGGGCCAGACATTATGCCACGACAAGTATTGGGAATTATCACAAATGTTATTTTTAAAGTTTTTAAAACTGTGAAATAATGTAAAGTGTACCGTAATTCGACAATTATATGATTCAACGATGTCTTGTAATTTATATTCGTCTCAATCATCTTAATATCCGATGGTTTGATGCTAACAGCGGAGTGAGACAAGGTGTTTTCTTATTTCCAACACTTTTCAATATATCTATTAACGACCTTATAATTGTACTTAATAGTTGGATATTGGTATAACCATTAATGAGAGAATGCTTCTTCACATTTATATTCATATGATCTAGGCTTAGTAGTTTTATAATTAAATTTTTAAATATTGCTAGATTAATTATATCAATGCTGTAAGGAGTGAAAAATAAAAATTCAGGCGGATAAATCTAATGTTGTTCAGTTTATAAAACACTGTAAACCACAAGCTATTTTTGTATACAAGTTTAGAGATAATGATTAGACATTGTATCCGATTATAATCAGGTGTGGTTAAATTCAGATGAGCAAATAACTTTAATAGAATTATTGATACACCATGTGGTCTGATGATAGGGCTCTAGGATCTGTTTTTACTCTGTTTAAATCTTCACATAACATTGGTATTTCCGACTTGTTAAGACATTTTTTAGTAGAATTTGGCATGTAGTTGTTCTTACACAATTCGGGAACGCTGATTCCAAATTTGCCCCAAGCCAAGCTCTATTTTGTCTTTTTCCTACTCAAAATTAAAAAAACAAAATGGCCGCCAAAATTAGGTAAAATGTCACAACTTGACATCACGGCTTGGCTCACAATGAACATAAAAACATCATTTTGGTGTCTTAAAACCCACCTGAGCAACATACTAAAAGTCCCCTGAATTTCACCTTGTGCGCTTGCCGCTAGAGGACAAAACCCAAAATGGCCGTCAGTGCAAGGCAATGTGCCATAACTTGGCTTCCAAATAACGTAGAGATGTGTTTTTGGAGTCTGCATATAGATTTCTCACACCCCGAAACCAATTCAGAGCCGTGATAACATATATTATCAATATTTCACAACATTATGGGGGGAAACAAATGTTTCGCCAGGAAAACGACACATCGTAGTCCAGTGTAATAATTTATTTAATAAAGCCATTATTTTACATTCAGAAGCCAACAGAAAACCACATAATATAGAGCATGTTGTAAAAATGTTTAGACTATTGACTTTTTTATGATTTTTGATCACTGTCCTGTATTAGATAACCTGTAGCTCACCATATATCCGTTCTAGGCATATTAGTATGTGGCCTATGTGATATCCATCTGCATCGTGTTTTTAGGGTAAGGAAGAAAGCAATAATTTAAATTTAAATGTGCGTTGGCCACGGGTGGCACTCTTCTGGCCAAGCCCTGTACTGGGGTTAAGCAAAACATGAAGTTGAGCCATCAAGGTGGTCTGCATAACCATGACCATAATGACACACAGATAAGTAGTCGATTAAATTTAGCAATTTATGATTCTAGTAACTAGGTATATTGTGCTGGTTAAAACGTGAACATCACATAAAAAAATATGTGTCTCAATCTTATTGACAATTTACATAATCATGATAATAGTATCATCTTCATTTTTATATTTTTGACCAGAATAGATATATAGGAAGGCCTGGTAATGCGCTGATAACACTGTTTTCAGACATAATTGAACGAATAAAGTCCCAACCATCGGCTTAGAGATCCACACAAAACCATAATGTACACATATTTCTACTGCCCTAACTTGAATGAGATAGATTATATCTCCGTCAATAACTATGATAACATACAGTTACACGATATCGGAAATCAGTAATTTGGTGCAGAGCGGTGAAATGGAGCTATCCACAAAATATCATTTCCTAGGGTAATGATGGTAGTGGTATCATGGTAATGCTAGGGTAATGTTGAAAATACTGACAATGAATTTATTTTATTAATATAGTATGAATATACACCATCTTCAGACAATGTTAGTAGCCATCCTAGTCTTGGCAACTAAATACTATAGAGTGTCATAAACAAGTCACCAAAGATTATTGGGTACACTATTGCAACAATAAATTATGTAGAATATGTGGTAATTGGGGCAATATACGTTGATACCGTTCGTAATACGATCAGGATGTTCTCATGAAGATTAACATAAAATACAGAAACTTTCTAGATATGGTCGTGATATGGTCGTGATATGGTAGAATGTATGTGGCATAAGTAGGTTCTCGTCAAGCATAGTTCTAATCAGATATAAGCTCCAACTCTCACATAATCTATAGTTACCCAATAGGCTCAGTTGTGTCTTGAAGTGGTATGGGAGCGACCACTCTATTTTGCAAGAGGATGTATCAATGTTAAAACAATAAGACTTACCATATAGTGATGAAATCATATGATGGTCGTGAAGATATTTAGGTCCCTGATAACTATAATTATGTCTCCTACAGACATAGCAGATTAATTATCGTTCATACAGAG
The DNA here is from genome assembly GCA_964017125.1 of Flabesymbios commensalis. Taxonomy (NCBI): domain Eukaryota; kingdom Metazoa; phylum Annelida; class Polychaeta; order Terebellida; family Flabelligeridae; genus Flabesymbios; species Flabesymbios commensalis. The sequence goes on along the minus strand of OZ024902.1, from coordinate 118,673,033 downwards.
TATATATTACTTATCTATTATAGAGTATTATTCTTTTGTAATAAACATTGATCGTCTAATAATCTATGCAAGAGACATGTATCCTACATCTAAAAACATTTCCATGCCCACTGGGATGTTATCTCAGATGAATATATAACAGATAAAGTACAGAATCAGAGAGAAGGGCAATTCAGTTTCAGTTTGCAGAAATATAATAAATTCAATGTTCAAATTCGCCATTTTTGGTAAACAACAATGTCATTCAGCTATTCAATAATCACTGGTATAAGTGTGAAAAATACTGAGGTACATGCTGAGACGTTGAATGTTATTACGGCAATCACACTGTCAGATACTGATAATATGGTAGTCGTAGGAACTGATGAAAATTTGCTCATTTTTCTCATCACAACAATGCCTAGCTGTGTAAAGCTAGAGCTGGTGATATTTATCGTAGGGGAGACATGGGCTAGTTCGCACAAGGGTTAGTCAGTACAGTGCCCATAATTTTGACAGTAAATGTATTTTCGTTCTGTGCTGCCTCCTAGGGAAGGACTGTATCACTACCCTTGACTTCATGCTCGAAGGTTCTCTTTAAAACAAATTATGAGAAAGTAAAAACACTTTTTCATTTTGAGGGGGCAAAAGTATTTTTTTGCTGCGCACAAAATGTTATTTTGCTCAATGTTTGCCAATGAACCTGACAGTTTTAACTCCTATAGTTGTAGTGTGGGGTTTGCTCGAGCAGCAAAAAATCTAACTTTAACATGTTTTTTACTCTACTTTGTTTTCAATTTGAGAATAATCTATGCTAAAAATAACATCTCTAGTTGAAAACTTCTGGACAAAAATCTTAGTCTCCTAACTTCAGGAAAAAAAAAAAAAAAATTCTGTTCGAGCTATAGGCCCGGCCTCCACTACAATTCAACCGTCGTGCAGGCTTCCACAACGCCAGCACATCAATTCTAAAAAGAAGAATTTAAATTAGTTCATAAACATCCAGATCTAGAACATAAGCCAATTGGAATATTTTAATGTACGTTTCCAGCTCGTCAATAACCCCTGCCACAAAAAGTGGATACTGTTTCGGTTGTATTTTAGGCCTGTTTACCAATAAATACAGCTCTTGCCAGATAACAATATTATTAACATCTATGAGATTGTAGTTGGAGCTTCATTGATGGAAAACTGCAACCAGTTCTCATGTAGAAGCTTCCTGCTACACCTGAAGAACTATCATATTTATTTTTATTAGGTGTGAATTAGGACCACGAGATAGTATCCAATGGCGCCCTATCAAGGAGTCGCTACATCAATTCTGAAGCGCGCGGACAGCTAGGATTTTCCCCTGAAACTACATGTAATATGAAAGTTGAAGGTTATTATTGTCATGTACACTAGATTTAGTTATGGTAAGTTATGGTACTTACCGTATTATTGGCGGCCATCTTGGATTTTTAACAATAATTGCGTGATAGTTGACCAGGTCTTTGAACATAAAATTCCTCAAAACAAAAAAGGTTATTTTGAACACAAAAGTCAAGTCCGCTGTGCATCCACATAATCGTGACTTATATGCTATTTTGGCGGCCATTTTGTTTTTCAATTTTGAAAGGAAAAAACTAAAAATAAAGCTTGGCATGGGGCAGATTTGGAATCAGCATATCCGAATTGTGTAAAAACAACTGCATGACAAATTCTACTAAGAAATGCCTTACAAACTTTAAGAATGCCTTTCATTGAAAAATGGACCCTGACTACTAATAAAAACTTAAAATTGCACAGCAAAATCACAGAAACATATGTTGCATCCTATTGCGCATACACGTCTAACACCTGCAAGGTTCACATATTGTTAACAATGAACGATTAATGTTTTTTAGTTTAATAATGGTCCATAATAGTGTTTGATAATGTGAGGATGATTTGCGGATCTGTAATGGAACGGAGTTTTATTATCTAATTCTGTTGAAATAAGATTTTTCGTACGTCTCAGCTATTGTTAAGAGAGGTTTGAAAAGCATACCACAGTCACCAGATGTATACGAAGAATAGACATCGATAGTTTGAATGTAATATTCAATGTGTATTTGAATTTCATTATTTAAAATGTATGAAGCAAAACAATATCTGAAATTTCATGTATGAAACAAGTCGAAGTCAATACACATGTCCTGCTAACTGTGGCCATCACAATACGTGTCATGCGTCGTTGTTTTCTTTCAAGCTGTTTTGGTTCATTTATTTTTTACAGTTTAATAAGTGCAACATTATTGGAAGCACAGTAGAGAACAACTCGCTTGATCATACCATTAGCTCGATTGCATTCACTTACACGTTTATATATGTGACCATGCCAACTTAATTCAGAGGAAACAAGTAGAACTAAACCCAAATCATTAAATGATGTAATATGATCTAAATAAGTATCATGTAGCATTGATTAAAGCATACTTGTGCTTTACGGCGACTAATAGTAAGAAAACTTTCAATGATTAAAATTCAATTTCCAGGTAATACTCCATTCATAAAGCCTATGAAAAAGCTCGAAGTAACGTGCAGTCCAATTTGTTTTCAATTTTCACATATACCTCTGTGTAGCCTTCAAATAGACCAGTTTTAGGTAAACATATAATAAAGGCATGACGTTTATAAATAAAATGAATAGGAGTGGTCCAGAATAGATCCCTGGAGTACTCCAGAAAGGACTGGTAACCCTTGGTAACCATTCAGATGTCTGAGCTCATAAATCAGCACGCTGGATCATGTTGGTCATATACAAATTATATCAAAGTAAAATATTTTCCTTTTACAAAATGATTTATAACAAAAGATTAAAATTTGTGAATTAAAAGCTTATGACTTACAGAATCACACGCTTTGCTGAAGTCAAGATATATTCTATCAATCTGGCCAGATGGATCTAAAACGCTACCTATCATTAATTATTGTTATATATCTAGAGTGATACATGATTTATTTTTTATAAATCCATGCTGTGCTTTGGTTAAAGATGGTACGACAATAAGATGCATGTGGCTAAAACTCGACTTTGCATAATTTTGGATATACAACTTATGATACTAGACGATAATTTTCAATGTTAACCTAATCTTCTTTTCTTTGCACTACGTTGGATGCCTTCCATGAATTGCGATATAAAACAAGCGTAAATTATTTAAAGCGACACAATCAGGCCAAAATCATCTTTTTTTGCCTCCTTGATATGTCCATAATATGTGAACATGTCCATCAACTAGAACTGTGTAAATTTTGTTTTGCTTATTTACCAGTTAAAAGAGAAATAAAGACGAAATTTTATTTTAAAAATTTAATGCATATCTATAATAAGAAATACAGGAGTACCTGATAAGCCGGGTTCTTGTTACACTTTTTACTCATAAGGTGTTAATGAGTCACAGAAGTGTGAATAAGTGCTGAGTCATCAAAGTGAGCAGCACCTGTAGGCATGAGTGATCAGAAGCTTCTTGATCTCACACCTCTTTGAAAACTTTCATCTGGTGTGAATAAAAAGTACTGTAATCAAGTTGTTCAAAGAGAAATTAATAAATACAAAGATTTCATTAATGTTTGTTTGAGGCCTGTATTTTTAACAAATCTTGAAAATAGGAATCTGGTAGTATTACAGAGCTATTTTCTGGTGAACCTAAAATAAAAATATTCACAAATTTTAAAATATTTGCAATATACCATTGGTACGATTCATTGACCCCTAAACAACCTAAATATTTTCAAATATTTTTTTCATGTGTGAAACGTATTTTTGCTTTGGCTACTTGATATAAAAAGTAACCTACAACTATTTCTGAAAACCTTTAAAAATAGGTCTCTTTCTGTCAGTTGGAAACAATTTTTTACTGCTACATACTACACGATATCTAACACACATTACTTTTCAAACGACTAATAGATGAACCGTTATTATGAATTTTAGATATGCATGTCTAGAATAAGAAATACAGGAATAACTGATAAGCCGGGTTCTTGTTACACTTTTTACTCATAAGGTGTTAATGAGTCACAGAGGTGTGAATAAGTGCTGAGTCATCAAAGTGAGCAGCACCTGTGGGCATGAATGATCAAAAGCTTGTTCATCTCACACTTCGTTGAAAACTTTCACCTGGTGTGAATAAAAAATACTGTAATCAAGTTGTTCAAAGAAATAAATAAACACATATATGTCATTGATGTTTGTTTGAGCCCTGTATTTTTTACGAATCTTGAAAATAGGAATCTGATGGTATTAGAGTGTTTTTTTTCTGATGAACTTAAAATGAAAATATTAGCAAATTTTTAAATATTTGCAATACGTTTATTTATTGATTGATAAAAAGAAATTCTGAATCAACGCATACATTATTTAAGTTGTTGGAATTGGACAATACAAAACAACAACTGTTGTTTAAAATTTGATCTTAAAGATTAAATCATAGGCTTACTCCGAGGTATACAAATTTCAAATATAGATAACGAGACTAGTTTTTTATCTTGATGATTTAGTTTGTTCATGCACCAAAAATATCAAAGTTTATTTAGAAAAACGTAGAAACCTTAATGGGAAGTACATTTTTTTTTACAAAAATAACGATCATGCAAAAATAATGTCTCCACTATTTATTATGTAAATATTATTCAAAACATTATTCTTGTGATTAGTTTCTTTGAATAACTGATTACAAGAGATGACGCGGTACAAGAAACATGTTTTTAATTAGGTGTGAGGTCAACAAGCTTTTAATAACTCTCAACTCCTCTCACTATGTTGCTGTCTTTTCTACGCCTTATAATTTGTATTGTCTGTAATCCGTTTATGTGTGACTCTAGCTTAACTGCAAACTTTAATTTACAATTATGCATATTAGAAATTAGCACTACTATTTCGTAGATATTGAATCGTCGAAACTGCGTTTCTTATTTATAAACGACTTCAGTACAATTAAGTTAATCGGGCTATTTTTAATTACTTATTTGAAGAAATATGTGTTAAAATTTAAATATATTTAAAATACACGAATACATTTTCCATTATAATCTCCGCTATTTTATAATATGTCGGTCAAAGAGTAAATATGCGAATTGTGAAACTGCAGTTCAACTTAATTTGAAAAAAAATATTCAAGCTGATATTTATGATACTAACTTTGTCGAGAGGCGATTTCCTACAGGTATACGTCATTGTCAACTGTCTATAGAATTTAATTTATCATACATATATATGTGATATATAAAAAAAACCTGCAATCATTAAATACAAGAGATTGTTAATAATCAGTTTCTTTGTTACTTTAGTTTAAAAGCAAATTTCGATTTAAAATTATGCATAAAATTGATACGCAGATATTTAATCGGTGAAACTGTGTTTCTTATTTAAAAACATTTTCATTACATGTTAATCAGGCTATTGTTAATTACCTATTTTTAATTACTTCTATATTTAATTACATACTCCCACATGTAACAAATTATCAGTCCAAGTATTTGAACGATTTGTGAATCAAAAACATATTCCACTTTGTTTAAGTGTTATTAAGAATTATTAAAATGAGAATAGTTGTGATCGTGATGATTGGCGGTAAAATAGTTATTATGCGAATTGTGCAGTTCTAGCTTTACATGATTTGAAGCTGACAACCTGACATTTTATATCCCAACTTTGCCAAGAGATGTGTAGGTCATATTTCACTTTGTACCGAACATATCTGTACGTGTAATAAACAAACTGGAAGCATGTGAGATTTGTTAGAGTGTAAACGCAAACATCTCATTATCAGCTACATTGTTCACATATTTTTTAAAAGCGGGTTGACAATCCAAGTAAAACTCAATATCAATGATTGGATATCAACCCCCCCCCCTCTAGCCGAAATGCGATCTGAATTTAATTATATCGTCAACTTTACCAAATCTGAGAAACAGAAAAAAACACTTTACATTTAAAATTTTAATAATATATGTGTAAAATATGTGTGGAAAATATCAAACGATAAATTTTCTTGTGATTAGTTTCTTTGAAGAACATGATTACAAGACAACAAATACGTTCTCAATGAGGTGTGAATTCAACAAGCGTCTCATAACTCACACCTATGAGTTCTGCTCACTTTGATTATTTATCACTTTATTCACACCTCTAGTCAACCTGTAATCACGAGCTGATCTATTAATCCAATACGGTAGCCGCTTGTAATAGCGCGACCAATCACAGCACGGTCTAAATCACGTGATCACGGAGCAGTGACGCTACTAATGATGAGCTCCGTATAAAATATGTCACACTCAAGTACTTGTCACAATTTACTCACAGTCATCAATTAGCGTGACATCTAGTACTCGTGAATTAACTCCGTGAATTTTGTTCAGCCTGTTCAGATTAACTAAACTAAGTGTTGGCGACTGCTAAACACGACTAGAAATTATGGAGATGTCAGAAATCAATTTGATTGATTTAATGTGTCAAGTGCTTGAAGAGGTAAGATGTGTTCGCTTTGATATTGGATTTCTAATTATTTTGTACTATTTTAATTCTTGAAATATTGGTAATGCTGTAAAGGTAGAATTCGTAACGTATTATGTATTTTTGGATTTTACTTCAAGTATTATTAGTTTAATTATTATAATCCTATTTAAATCACAGAAAAATGACGGGGGTGATTAGCTGACATTAGATCAAATATCAATATGCTTGGTGTAATCTATTATAGGGCCTCCTTGATGCGTCTCGACTCAATTTTAACAATGATTCGGTGTAGCTGTAACCCTCTTTGTATACAATGTCTTTGCATATGTTAGTAAATTTTTAAGGGGGGGGGGGGGGTGACGCATGTGCGAGAGTAGTGAATAATAAATATAATAACTATGCAAATAAAAAACGATCAATTCATAGTTATTTACAATATAGTTATATATAATCTGTGGAACACATTTTACCAATACAATAATTATACTTGTTCTCATGTACATGTATTGTTCGTGAAGCTAAGCTACTTTTTTCTGTTTCCAGGATTTCGCCTCAGATGTGAGCCTGTCACAGTCCATGACGTCATCAGACACCTCCATCTCCAGCAATGGTAGCAGTCCCTCCTCCATGCAGAATGGACCACCCACGTTGTCAGAGATGTATCTTCCTCATCATCAGTCACATCAGCACTATGACTCTCTGCCAGCATCCTTCTCATCTTGTTGTCAAGGTGTACCAAGGTCTACAGTACCACCAGCGTACCAGCCTGTTGGGTACAGCACAGAACAAGTGATGCCAGGATACCCTGTACATATGCCTGTTACTACCTACATGTCTGATCCCTATCAGACCCCTCTACCAGTCAGCCAGTCTGAACCCATCATCCAGCCTGATACATCAACCACAGAATCCTGTAACAACATTTTGCAGCAGCAACTGTTCTCGGACCTACAAGACACTATAAAGACTGAATGTAAGCAGGATGCCCCTAGCCTGCCGCCCTCCCTGATGAACATATCATGTCTACACACCACAGACACACCAGTACCTCTTACTGTCAGTATCAGTGTCCTTAATCTACGCTTCATGACGCTTTGTAACCATTTCAAGACACGTGTGGCTGAGCTAGAACAGATGTATCGTGAACAAGCTGCTGAACTAGAAAGTCAGAGGTACCATGCCTTGTGTACACCAGGAGGACTGTCCACTGTCTCTGTGTCTGTGTACTACGACCAGCAGCATCAGGACCTTATTAACAGAATTCAACACTCCTTACAGCTTCTGAAGAAGAAACAGCAATTACAGAAACCAACAAAGTGTCAGCGAAGTGTGAACAAGGAAGTTACAGCTACAATCACTGAACCAGTCTGTAATTCTGATGCTGAACCCAAACCTAACAACCAGAGAAAACACAACAAGTTCAAGCCTCTTAACTCAGTGGCTGTACGTATCCTGTCTAGCTGGTACCAGCGTAATAAAGAACACCCCTACCCCAGCCACGAGACGTGTGAAGTGATGGGCAAGGCGAGTAACATCAGTGTGGAACAGGTCAAGAAATGGTTCTCCAATCGCCGTATGCGAGAAGGTAATACTAAACATCTGTCACAAATCGCAGCGCGCAGAAAGCGCGTGCGAACGGAATCCTCAGATATCCCGGTGTCCAAGATTATGAAAATAGAGGAAGACAGACAGGACTGTATGTTCACGGGATTTACTCGTGTGTGATATATAGACAATGCTTGTAATCAGGACTTTATTATGTGTTACATGTTATCATAATTTCACAGAATCATATGTATGTAATTCATTTGGTAACTTATTATGAACTCACTAATTACTTAACGCTCGATACCTGACTTAGATAATTAAAATATGTCATTCAATCTGGTGTTGTTTTTGTTGTTGCTTGAATTAGATCAATAGTTCTACCCCATTAGTTGCCAGCATAGAACTGATCACATCAGCTAACTCTTCCACTTGATCATCATCCTCCCAGTATTATCAAATGTACAATAATCTGACCCTGTGATAATTCATATAATGATTAATGTGTTCCGTTTTTTTTATTGGTAGGCAGAAATTGCAAAATAATAAAAAAAAGAACACACAATGTACAGTGTAATCACTCACAACATAGTTAGAAATTAACATGTCATATTAATAATCGCTGCAGAATTTGCCATATATTTCTTCGATGTCCTACTCTCTCAATTGACGTACATAATCACGGATAATCCCCATTTTCCGCCCCATATAAACTATATAGTATAACATATCAGGATAAAATCTAAAATTTCCTTGTTCAAAAACAGGCCCGCTATGGGTAGTAGTAGTAATATTTTATTTTTGTCTCACCAATTATACATAAAACAATACCATAATATTTCAGGTAAAACATCGGCCACAAAAATTGAGTTATGAGAGACATGTTACAAACATTCCTCTAAAATGATAAAATATCACATCATTGCATATAAATATTTTTTTTTTTACATAAAAAACACAAATAAATTATTTAAAACATAAAATTATACAAGTTATTACATACGTTCCACAAATAAATTAGTTAAAACAGATAAAAGGGCATACCATAATCATGATAATTGTACGTTATTCATACATTATGGTAAAACACATTAATTTCATAAAAAAAAGACAAATATTGTTTTGGTGACCATTATTGGTACCGAGAGAAATATAATCAGAGTTACTCTCGTTTAAAAACAATTTTTCGTCTGAGGCCCAAAATAGAATTTAGGGTCTTGGCGGTGAATTTTACAATATCTTGTTTCTCATAATAAAGCATAATTTGGCATCGGAAGACATTTCATAAAAATCGCTGTTAATGGAAAAGTATTTTATAAAAACCTCTCGTCTCAGGTCTTCATAAACAGGGCAACTTAAAATTACATGTTTTTCTGACTCCACATGTGTTTGGCACATACGTTTTTGTCAATAGGCATATACGTTGGTCTTCGGAAATATAACCATGTTTGAAACGACCTGTGTCTATCCTAATGGGGGCTACACACGCCTGAAAAACGAGCTAAAGCAATACAATAATATTTTGGCATTAAAATATGTACATAAGGTTCAAACTCGAATGCATCTTTGAATTTACGGTACATCCTAAGTTTTTTATCACCAGGGCTCTTGGTATGCTAACCAAACAGATTTTGGGCTACGCCCCCCCTGGCGTGTAAAAATGTCACCACAGTTCAGACTGGGCTAAAATCCGTAACCTCTTCCACAGACCAGACACGCATCGTTTTAACCAACTCTATCCTTGCGAGATTATCATGAAACAGTTATATATGATATCCTTGACGACGGAGATATCGTGTTCTTTTTGAATATCCACGAGATTATCTGTATTCTATTTTGTTTCACTATAGAGGTTAGAACAATCCACTAGAGGTTGGAACATCTCCCTGGATTTCAGGTTATTTAGGGTGGTGAGACTATAATCACCACCCAGCATTCAGTTGTAATTTAAATACATTTGGACGTTAGCATGGGCCAAGGTTTCTTTCTCATACAGCGTCTTCTTCATTGTCATATTCAACAGAGAAAACTCCTTGGTATTATAGGGTAGTGTCTGCCACAGATCGGATCAGGGCCTGGTCCCTTGGTTACTGCTACGGTCTGTCACGCCGATATCTAAGGTTCACTCCGTGATCTGTCATCTTAGGTATCGAAAAAAAACCATATTGTGAGGAGCCTCAGCGACCAAGGAGTAACGTACTCGGCCTCAGATCGCCAGGATTCGTTTTCTGTGTCCTAAAGGTATTGTCATCTGCTTGTTCACTGGGCCGCCATATTGGTCACCAGGTGACGAAATATATAACTTAAGTTTTTATTATTCGATCAGACATCACGCAGTGTATACAACATACGCGCCCAAGTAGCTCGACTATCAGCTCTAGTAAAGATGTTAGTCACAAGCGACATTAAGCAATGTTTGCTGAAGGCTCAATCTAAACCATGAACAAACTGGACAAACGCGACTAACATGACTAATAAAAATGAAATGAATCGGGCTTTAGGCCACCTTTGTGCACATATAGGCTAAACTGGGCCAGTAGAACCTCCTGAGGATGGTGAGATGATTGAGATGACACTGTCCTCCAGACACAGGATTCGAAATTCGAGCCCTGGCGGTCTGAGGCCGAGCACGCTACCTCTCGGTCACGGAGGCTCCCCACAATACTAACTTTCACACGTGGATGGGGAAGAAACATTTTTTGTTGCTTTACCCGCCGAGACCGGGAACCGAACTCCGAACTCTGGCGTGAAAGGCAGCGGTGCTAACCACTACCCTAGGGCCCCCGCCCATGATGACTAACAACGTACTTTATATCCGAAGGCAACAGCGAGGTTTTGTATAAAGAGACTAAGAAATCAGTGACAACAGCGCGACAATACAGATGAACATGACACAAAGGTAACTACACATGTAATTATACAGTCTACATTTCAATATTAATATTTCGGAAAAATATTATTTTTCTTGCAGACTATTTTTACTCGGCTCATTCGAGTTGTCTGCTCATATTGTGAACGGTAAATTAGCCCTTCAAGTGCTAAGCACGACTTAGCCGTTTGTTTTATTAGCCGATCAAATTGGCCTACTGAAAAACAATAGGAAATTAAATGAATGGTTAAACATCAAGATTTGCAAATACTTGGTCTCAAATTAAACACATAATTATGTGTAATTTTCAGCCACTTGAGGTTGTGGGTAGTGATAGCCAGACACACGTTCACCTGGGTAAAAATGATTTACTTTAGCAGTTTAAGGGTTTATAATGATGGATATACCTTTTTTCTGATTATATATTCTAGACAGTTTTATTTCAGTACTTACCGGCGTCGACGTGTTTCCTTTTGGCTGCTGCTGAAGCTGCTATTTACGTTATGTGTCATCTTTGGGATAGTATTCTATCTTCAAATTGCGATAACTTAAACTTTAATAAACTAATGTTTGATACAATAATGTGGATATATGTCTATGACACTTAATTATCATATAAATCATATAAATATAAATAGGAAGCATGCGGCTCAAACACACAGCACTATTAACCCTTTCAACGCTGAAATATTGGTGTATAAACCATGGAGACCAAAGGTTTTTTTTCAATTTGAAATCATCATAAATGTCTTAGTCTGCTCTTTTCACTTTATTTAAATACCTATGCTATGAGTCTACGGCCATTATGATTGTGTTAATTCTTTCAATGCGGGGACCGTGTTTAGACGTCAGAATCTGACGTCTACAGACCTCAGATTCTGTCACCGCGCTAAAAGGGTTAATAGAAAATATCTATCCTGTATTCAGGAAAAAATGTAGACAACAACAGTTCAATACACGCAGCACGTTTAGAACAAACAACACAAAGACTCTTCCAGTTATGCAATACAAGTCGGAAACGCTAGGATAACATTTTTGGTCTATATCATCGAAATTACAAATACAAGTATATATAAATCATAAAAAAATGGTTTACAAATCTTAATCAATCAAACATCGTTTAATATTAACTGGTAGCTAATAAATATTTCGCCATCTGTAACACCACACCACACCAAAATAAGGCTTTGAAATAAACGCGATGCATTTTTACTTACTACATTTTTAAATCATGACGAACATGATGATCTTTTTATTTGGCTTATATCGCCTGATCTTATTACTAGCTATTATTCATTGTGCTTATAGCACCTAATAATAATACTAGCTATTATTTATTGTGCTTATAGCGCCTGATATTAATACTAGCTAATATGCCAGTGCTTGATCAATGTATATTCACCATTTTAATGAGAAGTAAATTATTTAGTATATACATAACATATTTATATGTAGTTGATAATGCGCTAATTATAGCTCATGTATCTGATCTTATTCCTGTATTTCCTTTCCTTTAGAAGCAGGTGTTAATACTTAGCTACCAAAAATGTGGATCTAGTATCATCAGTCAATACTTATTCAGTGGTCGTGATGACGTCATGATGACCTATGAACCCCTGGATGCGCTTTACACTGCCATATATGGTCTGCTGCAGGGCTGGGCTGTACCCGCTGATATCACCACGCATAGAAATGGCTCTTATAGGTTATTAGCATAGAAAACAAGATATATTTAATCAATGGTGGTTTTATGCTCGGTCAGCGTCGCCGACGGCGGTCCAAAGTTCAGCCAACATTGATTCGACGTCCCGTGTTTGATGGTTTTATAACATATAGACTACAGTGGATGATTAGATTGTGAATGATTAGGCCCGACCGAAAACCAGGATCCTATTAAGTTTATTGCAATAATGTTTGTGTCTTAATTTGCAGAAAGAGGGGTGCTGTGTGTGGGAAACAGTTGACATTTTTGAGAAATAGTCCTTAAGAACATGTCAAATTTTAAAGCTTGATGTCACTAGGTCAAGAAGTTGCATCAAAGACCATGTACAATAAGATGACCGACTCTCGCTAAAACGTGAAATCGCTTTCAGTGCTGTCCCCCAGTATCGGGGGTTGGAACTAATGCTTTTACCATCTATCAAGTTTGATTTCACCATATTACGACGAGTAATTATGCCATTGATCCTATTAAAACAATACATAATTTACATCATAAAAATCAGAAAAATAAGTATTGATGGAGATTTACTGCTTTTTTTATCCAATAATTTGGTGGCTAGTTATCAATACTTTTTAATTGTCTTATTCCCTTTGGTGCTTCAAGGGTTGATGCGCCCGTATAAACAAGTATGCATATTCATTGTTCATAAACAACAGGCGACGCCCAGCAAAACGAAACGCTGACCTAATAATAGACTGACGCTGGTGCAACGTTTTTAATGCTGTTCCAGCGTTACCCCATCATTGGTTCATCGTCTCGTATTTGCTGGCAGGTGACGATGTGTGCAAGGGTAGATACGGCAGTTATTTTCGTTCCAAAAATAAATATTGCAGAGATATTGTCATAACTGTCAAACCTAGAAAAACATTATTTTTTATTTCGAGGCTGAAGTGGTGGAATTATCACTAGTTTTATATGATGATCCACTTGCCAAAGCGTAGTTCCAACTCCCGTTAAAAGGACAACTCCTTTTCTAGTTACTCTTGAAATAATGTAAAAATGCACATTATTTCACATAAAAGTCCTTTTCATATAGCAGATAAATTATACATATATTTTTTTCTACCAATAAGTATATTTCTCAGTAGAAGCTTGTTGAAAAATATCATGATTTTTCACAATATTATAATCCCAGTTATGTTCAAAGGATATGCATTTAACAAGAAGGGCGAGTCAAATATAGCCTTACATCCCTTACAATAACGGGGCCACTCACTATGCTAGGCTGGGACCAGTTCTTATGCCCCAACAAGCTGTATGTGACTTAAAGCTGTAAAGTATTGGGAATTATTACACATGTACCGAAAAAATGGAATATTTTCAAAAATAACAATAAAAATGATTTTTGTTGAAGAAACATCCCAGAAATAGAGAAGTTACCAGTGACCCAGATGCTAAAGAACATCTACACATGTAATATGAAGGCATTACCCTCCGAGTTTTTTATTCACCCGTTTTGAGGCGTTCATCATGGTAACACATTGGATCCTTTAGAGAAGTATGATTCTTGTTTGAGAAAGGAGAATGTGTTGGGGGATCTGAAACACTGTCACTCTCACCTGAGGTCGGTGTGTGGTGTCAGAATGAACCAAGTTAGTCCTCGTAACATGTATGTTTGTTCACAGCATCTGTGGAGGAATAATAGCAGGATAATAACAACAGAGAATATAACACAGTTTACAGAATATACACATTGTATTAGAGAGAGTTTGAACAAAATCAACACTTGTTTACCAATACTGACTGACACTTGTAAATCTAGCGCAATCACAGTGATTAAAACAGTGCGTCTCACCATGGCAACGGCTGGTCTGCTAATGGAGGCGTTACCCAGGTTACACATACTCCACCTGGTGAGAGATCCACTAGCTGTCTCTGCTGCTCGCCAGGCGTCACCATGGTCACGAGGTCTCAATGACGACCATAAAGATAGAGTGGCTTCTTCACGTGTCTATTGTCAGACAGCTCTGGCAGATATCGGAGAATCAAATCGACTACAGGATTTATATCCTGGTAGAATCCTCACCCTGAGATATCAAGATTTCACACAAGATCCTGAAGGTTTACAAGCAGATGTATACACCTTCCTGAATATAACATCCACCACAGATAGGATACATAGTGTGAAACTCAACAGTGAAAACTTACAGAAATGGAAAACGACGATTAATTCATCTGAATTAAAAGGTGTCATTAATAATTGTGGCAAATTTTTTCAGGAACTGAAGATGAAATAATTATACTGCAACGTAAAAAAAATTAGGCATGGCTAAATTCCTTTGTTAAGCATATTGGTTAAGTCTAACATTTTATGTCATTTTAGGCCTACTAATGTTAAGCATATTGGTCAAATATAACATGTTATGTCCTATTTTTAATGTTAGCATATTAGTCAACTATAACATCTAATGTCGTATGACTAATTTTAAGCATATTGGTCAGAAATAGCATCTTATGTTCTATTACTAATGTGAAGCATATTATGCTATTATTATCTCCAACTACTCATGTTAAGCAAATTGATCTCATATAACATCTTATGTCCTATTAATAATGTTAAGCACATTGGTCAGATAGACCATCTTATATCCTTTTAATCTGATATTCACCCTTTACGTTCTCAGGCGTTTCTTATTATTTTCATTGACTGTGACCTACGAATTTCTACTGCATTCCCAGCTCACGGTGAATGAAAATTAGTACATTTTATCCAAGTACAATAATTATAACAAAACATGGTCCTTCCTCATTTCGAAGTACTGCAACATTTTCCATGGTGTATTATTTGGCTTATATATTCCCCATGACGTAGTTTGCTTAAATATTCTCCATGACGTATATATACGTCACTAGCAGGTAATATGTTATCAACCACCTCTTATTGTGTATGTATCTTCCTGACTTATCTTAGGCCCCAGACATTCCTAGATGTAGTGAATTATTAACAGCTCAGTTCCACTGGCAATTGCTAAGATGGTCCCAGAACACGATCCTTTGAATTTTTGACGCAATATTTCCAGTTTTAAATTACGAGATATATTTCCCAAATTATATTACTTGACTTGATTGAATATCTACCACAAACGTTTGACTATTTATTTGGTTTTACTTTCCCAATATGACAATTGATGAGCGAGCTTAAAGCGGGACATCGGTATTGGACTTGAGATTTATATTTCATCTGTGTATAACCTGTAGTGACCACCCTTCTCCCAACATCGTCCTCTTTGATATAAAATGGTGTATCTGCCACTTCACAAAGTGGCAGATACATCCTTTCATATCTCAAAAGTCGACATATATCTACGCTTATACCATGTACATATAATGAATATTGCGTATTTAAACATATGTTTGTCATGCAAGGAATTTCCGCCCGAACGATACAGTGTTTTGTAGGAGAAAAACACTTAGCTCCTTGTTACTATTAATGAATTGGGTTTATAAAAAAAAGGCATATCAACCCAACCCACCGAAATCATCATAAATTATCATGAGATAGTAAGAGCAGTTATTAAGCAATCCAATATGTATCTTACTCCAAAAATCCAGTATTTTAATGTTGTTTTTTAGCATACAATTTGTTTCCTTTGATCTTATTTTTTATACATGATGAAAGAAAGATGTATACTTTGTAGCCATGTGATTACAGTTCCGCAGTAGTCTTTACTTTCAAAGACGCTGTGTGCGACGTACGTGATTTTATATTTAGAATATCTGAGCAGGTCCATTAGCCTTGCTCTGGCTGTCGTCTTGTGTGTGATGTCAACGATATACCTGTGGCTTGTGTCATACTTTATGTATTATATAATTATGTGTCTTAAGATGGCTAAGATATCCTTTTAGATTTCCTAGGCGCGACGTTTAATGCTAGGTTAGCAGATATTTATATATTTCTGTTGTTAAAACTGTGAAGTATTTGTAAGATGTACCGTGAAATATGACAATTGTAAGGTACAAAGACGTCGTGTAATTTTTATTCGTCTCAATCATCTTAATATCCCATGATTTGATGCTAACAGCGGAGTGAGACACCTGGTGATTCCTTATCATTAACACTTTTTAATATATGTATTTACGACCTTATTATTGTACTTAATATTTTGGATATTGGTATAACAACCATTAATGAGAGAAAGCTTCTTCTCATTTATATTCAATGTTGTAGGCTTAATAGTTTTTGCAGTTACATAATTAAATTGTCAAAGATTGCAAGATTAATTCTATCAATGGTGTAAGAAGTGAAAAAAATAAAGAAGGAGAAATCTAATATTGTTCAGTTCAGAAAATACTGTAAGCCACGAACTAGTTTTGCATTCAAGTTAAGAGATAATGATTTAGATATTGTATCCAATTTTAAATTTGTGTGGTTAATTTTAGATGAGAAAATGACTAGTAAAATTGTTGATGCACCATGTGGTTCTGATGGTAGGGCGCTAGGATCTGTCATTAACAAATTTAAATATTTACATAACATAGATTATTCCACTTTCAGTCTGATACGTTATATAATCGAGTTATTAGATATTTTAGAGCTATTAGAATCATTCCTATAGCATCTTGTGTGATGAACAACACTGACAATGTAGGATATTAATTCCATTTTATATCTCATTGTCGACTATATAACATTTCACGTACAAATCTATATCATGAAGCTATGGCTATAAATACTAACGTTTGCGCCTGTGCTGATGCTGACTAAATTATTCTACGCTTAACGGAGTCTACCTTAGGCCACTATGATTTTTCTCTGTTTTAGATGAGCGTGCGCATTAGATTTATGCCGCGCTTTACCAAAAAAACATGTGTTTTTTTCTGCCCAGCGCGCGCATTAGACTGTTGCCGATTTTTGGAAAAAAACCCAGTCAATTTCGGTAGATTTTTTTCATCGCCCTCATTAACTTATTCTAAATAGGTCAATTTTTTTAAATTTTGTCGCGCTCATTAACTTTTCCAGAAATATGACCAATGTTTTTTTTATTTGGTCGCCCTCATTAACTTTTCCAAGAATTTGTTCAATGTTTTTTTTACTTAAATGCTTATTATTTCCCCCCTCTCTCATTAGATTTTGTATTTTTTCTGATCATAAACAGAGATATTAAACAAAGTGGCCTTATGTAAACCTTTAGGCAGGTGTATCACTCGTGCCTGTATAATTAGCAGAGAAAAACATTATCAGTGAAATAAACACATGTCTACCGCCTCTGTTGCTATTTTGTTACATTTGTTGTTGATAAATATTGAGGTAATGATTGAACTGACTAATATTTACCCCTAATATGTCGGGTATATCAATCAGTATATTTAGATATTCTGTATCTGTAAAATGTAGTGTAGGCCCTATATGTAACTATAATAAACGAATATATGTATGCATATAATTATGAGTTTTATATGTATTGATAACATCCCAAATGGAAAATCTTAGCCTTTATACTTAAAAGTTGATAAATGTAAATAAATAGCGAAAGCTACTTATGTCAAGAGGACTTGAAAGAGAACGTTTCAAATACTACAATATTGATGACTGTTGTACATTGCCTATTACAGTTGGATGCAGTATTTAGACTAAATCTACAACTTCCATATGTTGTTAATAAACAGTAATGCTGCTTCACACGAAAGCATCTCATTTTGTCCTTTTACGTAATAACATAACATAATGGCGGACAAAAGTGGTGTACAATTCTGCATTCAGTATAGAAATAGAAACAAGTGGCGACAGGTGATCAGCACCTGTGCCAGGTCACTGCCCTCGGGATAAAAAACAAACAAACAAGTCAATACAATTTAACAATGCAACAATAAGTGTGTTAAAATCAGTAATAGTATTTATGTCGTTTACGCTCATAATATTGCACTATACTTACTCCAATCATGTAATCTTGGGTTGGGTCAAGCCGAGATATAGTGACAATTAAGTGCATAATACTTTCTACGGTGACTGATATTAAACATTCAGAAAAAATGGCTTCTGCATTCCACGTAAAAGTGTGGTCTGACAAAACATTTCAACATGACTACCACACTGACTGAACATCTTCAAAATGAGGTTGTTGTACCTCTTGTACAATGACATTGTGTCATCCTATTTCTTTTCAAGCATTTTTTTAATAGAAAAATCATATAGCTTATCAGCAACGATAAGAATAAGCCGTTTTGAAAAAAATTAGCTGGTGATATATCCTGACTGTTTACATCACTACTGGAATCTTATTGGAATTGACAAGATACGTTGCATTTCTATGATCATGTACAGTGATAATACATGTACACCTCTACTTCATCTTTATTAATTACAAATGATTTAGCAGGTCAGGAATCTCAGAAATCATGCAGACATCACATGTGGTCCCTTCGTGGCAATGCTTAGGCCCTACATGTAGCAAGCGACATATAGATTTTCTGTTTGTAGGCCCTACCATTATTATAAAGGCACAAATATAGTCTTGAAAACACTAAGCTGTCTGAAAGCCGAACATGTTACCAGGTTACCTCTTGGTTACGAGGCTCCTCAGAATATTAAATCTTTAGGAGTGATCGAGCGGGGGAGAATTTTTTTTGTTTCTTTGAAACCTTCATGCCAGAGCGGCGCCAGGACGAACTCGCGATCTCCGACTTTCCAAGCAGGCAAAAATGAAATGAATGGGGTTTTAGGCCACCTTTGTGCACATGTAGGCTAAACTGGGCCAGAAGAACTTCCTGGGGATAGTGGGATGAATGAGATGACACTGCCCTCCAGACACAGAATTCGAAATTCCAGTCCTGGCGGTCTGAGGCCTAGCAGGCTACTTTTCGGTCACGGAGGCTCCCCACAACGAGTGAGCGAAGAAGAAACATTTTGTTTCTTTGAAACTTGGATGCCAGAGCGGGGTTCGAACCCGCGATCGCCGACTTTCCAAGCAGGCAGCTTTAGCCACTGCATCAGGGCCCCCGCTCCAAGCAGGCAGCTTTAACCACTGCACCAGTCTCCCCACCCCCTGCCCATCACGAATTGTAGATTGTGATCAATAAATACATACACATGATGTGATAAATGATGTAGGCCAACTCTACTCCTATTTTTTTGCTCATACATTAACATCAGATAAGCACACTGGGCTGAGGTGCGGTTAATGTGTTCTCACGGGACTAATCTATCTTACAAACTTGATACAGATCAAACTAATATATATTTTGAAGGTCGTGTTTTACAATAAATTACGCCCACCGTTTTTCTATGCGTCTAAAATGATGTGTAGCCTATTGGGCTGAAGCGCATTTCTATATGAGAGCACGCCACATTTCTATATTAGGTGTCATGGGAGTGTGGGTATGGGATAATTTAGGAACACACTATTCATCTAGTTGACGGCTCGTCGGGCTGGATATAATATATCCAGAGCTGTTATCAAATTCTTGTTATATTTACGCCCGTTTCTTTAAACAAAATGTTTTGATGGATCAGGTCTTTATTCCGACAACCCTATATTTCGACAGTTTAATATTATTTGAGTATTTTGGCTTGAGTAAAAGAACGTATAGTATATAACATCAATTGTATGGATCAAATCAGATGAAAAATATGAGAAAAGTAGGATCTATGAAAAAAAATCGAAAAAGTATGAAAACTCCCGCTAAAAAGTAGAACAAAAGTATTTCTTATTATCATGATTACTTTGAATAAGAGGCCTTGCAAAGTTAAAAAATCCAGACAAAAAAAAAAATTGCATACAGCTCGCCACACCCTCTCACCCTCATTTTTTTTTTTTGGAAACCAATAATCATCAAAGATTAAAAATTTTTTTGGTATTCCAATTTTTTTTTATAAGAGATTTATCCCTTAACATGTTTTATTAACCTTTTCACTACCATACATGACGGAAATTTCCGTCGCCATTCGTCAATGAACGTAGCCATAAAATGACACAAATTTTCGTCAAATATATACTACATTTATGTATTTTTCGTCATTTGAAGCTGGAAATTGCGTTAGCAATTCCAGCTTCAAATGACGAAAAATAGAACTCCTACACCAGTATATCTGGATCCTGGCATGCACCCCGGCCTGGAAGTCAAAGGGTTAAAAAAAATGATAGGGAACTGTGGAATACAAACCATCCCATCATCCACAGACAAATATTATTTTATTAAATTAACAAAATAAGTATACTACCAATTCTAATGTCTATTATGTCGATAACAAATAGGAAACAGTGTGAGTCTAACAAGTATGAATAATTGGATTGTGATGAAAAATTAGAAAATTTGATCGCACTATTGATCCAGTATGTAAATGAGTTTTATTCAAGTAACAGTTACATCAAAACTATGTATTCTTAATAACACGTATAGATAGTGTCATTGCTGACAAATTTGCAAACATCCTTTATTAAGTTGTAGATAAACAAAAATAGCAATATGCGTATTGTTTATTGTTTTACAGTGATCTGAGGATAGCAGGCAATAAGTTCATAGATATGGGCTTAAAAAAAACGGATATATACTTCAATCTAAAAACTCGTAAACGTGCACAGAGAAACAAAAATGGTAGACCTACCACTGACCTATTATTCCACACTCTTCAGTAACCTGGTAACTGTTCAGAAATGCGTTGGTGATACTAGCGTGGCAGATATCAATTGCCAGGCAGCCTAC
The DNA here is from genome assembly GCA_964017125.1 of Flabesymbios commensalis. Taxonomy (NCBI): domain Eukaryota; kingdom Metazoa; phylum Annelida; class Polychaeta; order Terebellida; family Flabelligeridae; genus Flabesymbios; species Flabesymbios commensalis. Next base: position 118,651,796 of record OZ024902.1, on the reverse strand, counting down.
TACAGGCATATTATTTTTTTGTCAGAAATATTACCATGACACGCCTATATTTAGCAAATTTAATAGAATTGAAATAATAGCTATAATTTGGCTTCAATTTAGGCATTCGTAATCATGCATTCAAAAAGATCGTTAAATAGGCCTAAACATAAATTAAACGATTAGTTATCTTAACCCTTGTCCTGCTAGGTCATGATATATTTCAACATATTTATAATCAAATCAAATTACACTGAGCTTGATGAGATATTATGTGGTAGATGATCAACATTAATAAATAGGCAATTTCTCGTCATGTGAAGCTGGGAATGGTTTTGAATGAATAAAAAATACAAGTTGACAACTTGCCGAAAAATGGTTAAGAATAATTAGAAAGCACAGTATTAATGTTATAAATATAATACAAATGTCGGAATGTGATATGGGCTGCTGAATGAAGGGTTGTCGGAAAATAGGGTGATCGGAATATAGGGTTGTCGGAATATAGGGGTGTCAGAATATAGGGTTGTCGGAATATGGGGCTGTTGGAATATAGGGTTGTCGGAACATAGGGCTGTCGGAATATAGGGGTGTCAGAATATAGGGTTGTCGGAATATGGGCTGTCGGAATATAGGGTTATCGGAATATAGGGTTGTCGGAATATGGGCTGTTGGAATATAGGGTTGTCGGAATATAGGGTTGTCGGAATATAGGGCTGTCGGAATATAGGGTTGTTGGAATATAGGGTTGTCGGAATATAGGGTTGTCGGAATATAGGGCTGTCGGAATATAGGGGTGTCAGAATATAGGGTTGTCGGAATATGGGGCTGTTGGAATATAGGGTTGTCGGAATATAGGGTTGTCGCAATATAGGGTTTTTTTGGAATATAGGGTTGTCGGAATATAGGGTTGGCGGAATATAGGGTTGTCGGAATATAGGGAAGTCGAAAGATAAGGTTGTCGTAATATAGGGTTGTCGGGATATAGGGTTGTCGGAATATAGGGTTGTTGGAATATAGGGTTGTCGGAATATAGGGTTGTCGGATTGGGTTGTCGGAACATAGGGGTGTCGGAATATAGGGTAGGCCGAGTTTTGACGTCCTGTCGTCAGAATATTACAATAATTTGTTTCTACATCTAATATTTGTATAGATCGTGTGTCGAAGGGGAGACCTACGGGAGGGGGGGGGGGGGTCGAGGGTGTTTTAAAGAGAACATTGAATGTAGGTAACTTTGTTAGGCATAGATATCAGCAATGCAGTAACTGTTCATCATGATTAGGCCTGCTTCAATGGCGGATCATAAATGATTATGTTGCCCAGGAAAACACAAAACAAAACAGAGAAGGAGACGTGGTGCAATGGCCAGTACGCCTGAATGCATCGCCAGTAATGCATGCGTCCCGGTTTCGAACCCAGCTGTTCCCGTGTGGGGTTTTCAGAGAATCAGCATTGTTTCTCCCTTCTCAATGTGACTAGGCGATCACGTTAATGGCGGCCTCGTCGAGTCAAGGTTGAGACCAGTATATCGAAGTTAATTTCGCGCAGGGCCCCGCGCTACGCGCTCCTCACACAAAACATTTGTATAACATTAATTTTGTACAACGTCGTCGGCCGGCCCAACGTATTCAACGCTGGACCAACATTGTATAAAAGTCATGGGGTAAGATGGGGTAATATGAGCATAGTAGGTAATATGAGCACTGGCTTTATTAATATTCTCAATAACAATAGGAATCGGGTAACATTTGGTTTGTAATATAGTCATGACACGTACATAAACTCGTTCAGTTTCTGGAAAGTTTTTTTTGAAAAACTAGTCCAATTATGACAAAATGAAGGTTTTGGGCTGTTTAATTAAAAAAATACAATTACATTTGATTTGTTCGTACGTCCACAAATCACAATTTATCATAAAAATAATGTGGGTGAGTGCTAACCATAGTGGTTCTTAGGAAGAGAAGGGACGATAATAAAGTGATTTAGCAATCTCTGGACCCCATTAGGCTTGTTACCACACCTTTCTACTGGGGTAATATGAGCATCCTTTTTTAATCTATAATAAGCATGGGGCTCATACTGCCCTCATTTCAAGATCTCTATAAAAAATAGGATGCTCATAATACCCTAAACGTTTTATAAAGTGAAATGTGAAGAAACAATTTCAACCATTTATTTTTAATGAAAAAAAAATATCTCTGATTTATTGGCATTTGGGTCATATCAAGGTACACGAGTGCCACTTCTAGTTAGTTTTGTACTCATAAAATATTTTTTTTAGCGAATGTCCTTTTTTATGGCGAAGTGCTCATATTACCTCATTGGTAAATGGTAATTAATTACTCATGCTCATATTCCCCCACAACATATGCTCATATTTGCCACGCGCATGGGTAGGCCTAATATGAGCATGTTTTCAAAATGTTTTTTTTTTAATGATTTAATTCGGCCTTATATTTAAATTAAGTTAATTAACGTTATGAATTACTGCATAATTGTACAAACATTCGATCAAATTAAATTTGAATTTTTCCCCATAATGTAGGCCTATTTGCCCAAAAAAGCCAATTAAACATAAGGTGCTCATAATACCCCTCTTTACCATACACACGTTTTGTGTTTACTGGGAGGATATCACACATGTTTTTTGGTAGTCAACTACTGACAAACTTTTTTGCCGACTTTTGTGGCGATAATTTTTATCTCATATTTTTTCTAGTTCCCCCCCCCCCCCCAGATATCTAATGGTGGGTCCCTAACGTTTTAGGACTAGGGAAAACCTATCTGAAACGCACATGTAAAACCATTAAAAGTCGTGTTCTTGCCCTGTTTAAAATGGGGATCGTCGTTATTATATATAGGCCTATATCACCGGCTATAGGCCTATATCAAAGGTATCAGCAGCTGATAGGCCTATATTTTTCGCTTAAAATAGGTCTTTAGATTAATTATCTCAATATATGGCTTCTTATTTTAATTTTTTTCACGACCTTCACCTTGGAGCGTGCTTACGTAAGCATGCTAGAGGACGCCATGTTGCATAATCATTATGCTATGTTTTTTATCAATAACATCCTGTGGTAAGCTGGGTCTTGTGTCAGCAGCACAGTGGATATAGGCCAACCATGTGTCAGTGACATTGATAAAGCGTGCTCCAGATCGTGTACACTATAACTGATATAGAAAGCAAGGCTTGAGAAGCCACAACGTACTGCAAGCATGATCTATATATAAATAGTGCTGGCAGTGTTCCCACCAGGCCATACAACCTGACAACAGCGTCATCTAACGTACGCTACCGGTAGCTGCTCATCAAGAAAGATACGCTCTCATGCTGGGCCAATCTTGGGCCAACGGCGATGGCAGTGGACCAAGATAAGCCCAACACAGGCACTGTGTCTTGTGTTTCACATGGATGGAAGAACGAAACACTCTTATCTCCAATGAGGCAGAAACACAGCCAGAACACTACCAAAGCAAATAATTGTATGTGTCAAAATAAGACCATATTTTGTGATTTGTGATTGCTAGACTACTGGTATTTAAATTATTTTGCCTCAAATAATAGTGATATAACGCATAACCTCTTATGGTTTTAAAGTTAGTCGGTGGTAAAACAATGATATAATTTCATTTTTTGTGGGGAAGCGGGGACTATAGTGTGGCTGTATGCCTCACCAGTGTGTGGTATGTTAAGGTTGGGGGAGGGAGGGGGTCTATACCACGTAACACACGCTATAGTGAAACTGCGCACGCATCTGACCTGACCTTATCTGCTAACCTGATCAGGTCACGCGCATAATAATATGCCTGGTCTAAGGATATAGCCATACCATCGTCATGCCAGCAGCATAGTTAATGACATGTGATTTCCTTTATAGTCCCACCTGTTAAATTTACTGCTATATAATAGTATCTTAAGCACCGCGTATTTTACAAATTCTGCTGCACGCTGTCCCATTTACAGGATGTAGTAGAATGTGTATTTGGGTCAGGGTATAAGTGTAAGGGGCGGGGCTATCAATGGGGGCCCTCCACGTTAAGTGACATAACCTGAGCACTGTGAATCCAGCATACCACGTGATATTTACAAGGCACAGCTATGGCGGACGTTTGGGTTGCATAATCTTTTGTTGCTTCCCGTTTTAAGGGAAATGCAGCGGGTGTACCTTACCCCTAATCTATGAGGCAGCACGAATGCTCAGTAAGATGGCATAGGAAGACGTAACCACGCTAAGAAGCCCTCAATACCTCAGGTTTAAGGTAAGAACAGCCCTATACACTAGCAAACACGGCGTTACAGGCCTGTAGTGTAGTGCGCCAAAGGCATGCATAATGTGCGCTAACACAAGCAACAACCTCCCTCCATATCTGACAGTGTGGCCGGCTCACTGGGGAAGCCTTGACCGACATTCGTCAGCAAGGAGAATTCTCTGTATTGGCTTACACAACGTTTTCTTACGTTAGGCGTAACGTTAAACCCTCCGCCATGAAAACACGCAATACATAACACTATTACATGTATAAGTTTCACTGTAATATAGCGGTACATACATGTAGACGTACATACATGTCTAAGCCTAACTGTTATATAGCGGTGCCTAGTAAGGTTATTAAATGTATAAACCTAACTTTTACATAGTAGTGTATGCATAACCAACTATTATATAGCGGTGTATGCATAATTAAATATATTACATGTATAGGCTTAACTATTACATAGTGGTGTATGCATAAAGAAATTACATGTATAAACCTAACTATTACATATCGGTGTATGCATAAAGATATTACATGTATAGACCTAACTGTTACATATCGGTGTATGCTTATGGATATTAAATATATAAACCCAACTATTGCATAACGGTGTAGGGAGGCCTATACATAGGGCTATTACATATATATATAAACCCAACTATTACATATATTACATAGCCGTGTATATGTGTATACATAATACTTCTACATGTATAAACATAACTGTTACATAGCGGTGTTACCGGCTATTTGTAAGGCTATTACATCTAGTTATTAGTCACAGTGATCTAAGTACATGATCAGTGAGTTATATCACCAGTCCACATGATAATGTTTGGCCATGCTGTCACTGTTAATAACCTGGATGACGTATATTATTTTATCATGATAGGCGCTGTTATATAATCATCATGTTTGACCCCAACAAACACGAGACATCGACCAACTGTGTGTTTAATGCTGGCCAACAAACAGTGGCTCTGGGTCAATGTTCTGTGTTTACTGTGACGTAGTGTGATGTATCAATCTAATTTAGGTGACCTGATATCATCATACTAAGAAATGATCCTCTGAAAACATTTGGTCCTCTACCTGTTAGTGGCACATAATAATATATACATATTAGCAGAAATAGATAGCATATCTTCAACCAAAGTCATTTTATTAACAAAATGTTGCAACTCGTGGGAATGAGAATGTTTGAAGCTCTTGTTTGATATTATTATATTAATATATCTTATATTTTTATTTATATTAACTAAGATAACAGCAATAAATAACCTGCTCACCATGTTCACCTACATGCGTGTGTAGATGTGTATTTTTGATGTTCAACTGGAGCATCTTTTATTATTACGTGACCAATTAGTATCACTTGAATTACATTAGTTAGCCAAATTATAGCCGTGGCCTCTAAGAAATTACACTAAATCTGTGATCATATCATCATGATTATCACGACCCGTTGAGTCAGTGCTGGGATAACCATCTCGGCGCGGCGACCATCTTTATACGTCAGATTCTGACGTCTAAAGACGATCTCTGTACTGAAAGAAAAAAAGTGAAGTGGAAAGCGACAACTAAGACATTTATGATGATTTCGAATTAAAAAAACAACATTTGGTCTCCATGGTGGTTTATACAAACATATTTCAGCGTTGTAAGAGTTAAGGCCGCCCAGCTTCTCAGACAGTGGCCCAACATATAAAACTATATGTGATGGTAATAATAAAAAGTATATTATATATTACAAGATGTAATATGAGATAAAGCGTTGATTACTCAATTGCATATTATGCCATTATGTTATCAACGCGTTATCTTATAGTATATTGTATATTTTATATTATATTAGACCTCTGTAGCGTCACTATTATTTTTTATGCAACAAACAATATGGAGAATCGATAATTGAATACGTTTAATATATGAATACGATTACGATCACGACAGTTCAATTGATCAATTGATTGGTAACGTACTGGTTTATTGTGATAGATCCACGTGCTGAAATTTGTCAGGCACTCTCCACATATTCCTACACAACGGAAATAAAATAGTTGGCATGTACCACTGTGTACCTTCACCTGCCTATATACCCGACTATTATATTTTATTTAATTCGTCTAGCTGTTACACATTTCTGGCCAGCATGCTATAGAAAACGCATGTGTATTGATCGGTCACGAACTCGCTATGACCTTGAATTTACCACTGTTCTGGGTAGACTTACTTATCATACCGCCATGAATGCCTATTGCCGTGTGTTGTGCGTGTTGTGGGCAAATATAACATTTTTTACCCTTTAAGGTCTGGTTTCAAATATGCTCTTAGTTTTGTGTCTTAGTTGAGGCTGAAATGGCGGACATAATTTTCGCTTTCAAATGAAACGAGACGGTCATTTGAAATGAAATGTGCAACTGTTTAACCCTTAAAGCGCTAAATTAAATACATTTTAATTTTCATCCACTTGAAGCTGTGTCTCGCTGCCGCGACCCACAACTTCAAGTAGGTGAAAATTACTCGTATTTGTTTAATTTGAGTCCAAACATTTTCAAATCTTGATGCTTCACATTTCTTTCGATATAGCAGTGATTTATCGGCTGATAAAACGGATTAAAATCGACCAGCTGATTACTTGACCGTTATTTGGCGGGTTATAATTTTACACCAGAATAAATACACGCGAAGTATTCATTAAAAATGGGACAAAAGGCTTCAACTTTTAGTCTTGGAGAGCTGATATCGACTATTATAGTATATATGTGCTCTTATGAGCAGTTGTGTAAGTAACCATGGTAACCATATTTCAAAAGTAAAATATATCTTAAATCTGTAACGCTGAGGAAGTTTGTGACATAAATTTTTCAATTTATCCAAGTCATTTTGTAGTTTTGGATCGCTGTAGCGAAACACAACTTCAAGTGACGTTATTAAATATCTCTGAGTTCAGAGGGTTTTAACATGTTTAATGCGTTAATGATGCAGGCCACTTTATTTCTGAGGTTTTCAAAAATATTTTTATTGAAACTTAGATTATTGTTGTCTTACGCATGTTACGTGTTCACTTGTGAAGTAATGATGGCTATGTGTCACCATGGTTACTGGTGTGGCACCGTCAGCTATCAAGTTTCATGCCACCAGCACCTGCGGCCTGCCGTGTCTGTCCTGACTGGCCAAGATGTTGGTGTAGTAGTTTCATAATAATCATGTTAATGTTCTATATTTCTATTAATTTAGCATATCCCGCAAGGGGTGGAGGGGGGGGGGCTGCATTTACGTGTTCATTAGATAGCCAACGTGTCCGCCACCGCCACCGCCGCCGCCTCTCGCACACTGCTTTGGTCTCTCATAGAAGAACAAAACATGATACTCCTCAATTTCACTACTGTGGACACATGCATTTTGTGTTGTAAAAAATGATGATGATACCGATATTATATTATGATTGAGTCTTATATTATATGTATTCATGTTGACCTGATCGGTGTTCCTTCCGAGCGCGAGATCTCGAAAACATGTTGCTTTATTAATCGTGATTGTAAGCACTTAAAGCGACCCGGCTAGGCCAAAAATCATGAAAGATCATTATATTTATTTTGGCTCCATATCCATCATATGTGAACATGTCCATAGATTAAAACTGCGTAAGTCTTTGAAATTTTGGGTTGCTGGGGCAACGTATCCAGTGTACAAAAAACCCTGTTTATCAGTTATTCTCGTAGTTCTTGTTTTAGACATGCATGTCTGAAATTAAATCTCATCCAGCTTTAACCACGTTAGCCAGGAACTAAAAAATTTCGGCCCCCCTAAATCTTCAGGATTCGGTCTATAGACGTCAGATTCTGACGTCTAAAATCGATATTCGCTCTGGCCGTAGACCAATAACAGCTATTCAAATGAAGCAGAAATAAATAACTAAGATAATTATGACGACTTCACTTTGAAAAAGCCCTTTTTTCTCCATGTTTTAATCAAAAATAATTGCAAGGGTTAACCCTTGTCTTGCTACGCCCGGATATATACGGTTTAAAGCAGATTTTATCCCAAATAATATGCCACTGAAAATGAATAATATGGTTTGTGGTAGATGCTCGGTTAGTCGAATAATTCAATTTAAAAAATGTCCATTTTTTAAAAATATACATATTTTTCGTCATTTGAAGCTGGAAATTGCGTTAGCAATTCCAGCTTTAAATGACGAAATACAATACAATCAACTCAGCAGGACAAGAGTTAACACAACTGATGGCATGCAGAATGATTGAATCACATACCACATCAGTTGTGCGCTATACGCAGTACTGAACAAAACGTTCACTGAATATCTAGATCTCTTTGGTTTTGCATATTACAAAGATATCTCGAGAATCGCTCGTGGATGGGGGAGGGGCAATCAATTACCAGTGCTTTCTGATCATAGTATTTTGTCAGTATGACGCGGGGTATATTCAAGTAGGCTTCACATAATGATACGCATTATCAAAAGTTACTGATGTTTATCGGTTATCGTTTCGCTTGTTTGATTCATTTATATAATTATTACTTTGACATGTTTGATCTTATTTTTCTTCGAACACTGGTATATGAGAGTCAGATGACGCTACCATCTTCACAAATTATTTTATATTCGAACTCTAGCACGCTGCCTCTCTGTCACGGAACTTCCTCACTATGGTGAATATTTACAAGTGGACGATTAATAAACGTATTTTTAACCGTCGTATCGAGAGCGGAGAACGAGCCCTGATGTCAGGCATGACAGTCAGTAGCGCTAACTCCACACCTGGGCAGCGACCTCCAGTCATTTGTCTGCAGGCTTGTTCCAAAATTTAAATTCAGTATGTAGTATTTTTACCTCTCTTGTGCGGGTGATCTTTATCAAAGAGTCACTCACCAATCACGAGGAAGTTTGCTCGTTCAGTTATCGTCTACTTCATTGATTCTCTGATACTGATCTATTGTCAGAATAATCAGATTTATCAGAATAATTTTTCAATGATATCTTAAAAACCGCCAGTAGCAGTCATTCGCCTGGCCGGAACACATAATGACACTTATATTATGTGATGTTCTAGAAAATGGCGAATATTTGTTTATTAACTGATACACACGTAAATGTGGTGTATTCTGATATAATATATCAACCCTTGCACCGCCAGGAACGACTATAATCGTTTTAAAACTATTGTATTAACCGGTCGAATCACTGTTGTGTGTACATCAATATTTGCAAATGTTTGGTTTCAAAGTAGACAACTATGAGTAATTTTCAACCACTTGGAAGTTGTGGGTCGTGGTAGTGAAACCCAACTTCAAGTGGGTGGAAATTTAAATTATTTAATTTGGAGCTTCAAGGGTTAATATCAAGTAGCATAATATATACACATGACCAGGGCGTAAATGGTCAGCAGCAGAGCGTAAATGTCATCTGAGCTCTACCAGTGAGCTCTGCAAATGAGCTTTGCCAGTGAGCTCTGCAAATGAGCTTTGTCAGTGAGCTCTGTCAATGAGCTCTGTCAGTGAGCTCTGCCAGTGAGCTCTGCCGGCCCAAGTGTAGTTATCGACACCCATCCAACGAAAAGACGGTGTTTCACGTCACCTGATGGTAAATTGTCAATCAGCACCCGTCATTCAGTTTTAGTGTCGAGTACTACACTTGGGCCACTCTGCCACTGATCTCAGTGAGCTCTGTCAACGACCTCTGCCAATGAGCTCTGTCAGTGAGCTCTGTCAATGAGCTCTGCCAAATGAGCTCTGCCAATAAGCTCAGTAAGTGAGCTCTGCCTGTAAGCTCTGCCAATGAGCTCTGTCAATGAGCTCTGCCAATGAGCTCTGCCAATAAGCTCAGTCAATGAGCTCTGCCAGTGAGCTCTGCCAATGAGTTCTATCAGTGAGCTCTTCCAATGAGCTCTGTCAGGGAGCTCTGCCAGTGAGCTCTGCCAATGAGCTCTTCCAATGAGCTCTGACAGTGAGCTCTGCCTGTGAGCTCTGCCAATGAGCTCTGTCAATGAGCTCTGTCAATGAGCTCTGTCAGTCAGCTCTGTCAGTGAGGTATGTCAGTTAGCTCTGCCAGTGAGCTCTGCCAATGAGCTCTGTCAATGAGCTCTGTCAGTCAGCTCTGTCAGTGACGTATGTCAGTTAGCTCTGTCAATGAGCTCTATCAGTGAGCTCTGCCAATGAGCTCTGTCAGTCAGCTCTATCAGTGAGCTCTGTCAGCCAGCTCTGTCAGTGAGCTCTATCAGTGAGCTCTGCCAATGAGCTCTGTCAGTCAGCTCTATCAGTGAGCTCTGTCATTCAGCTCTGACAGTGAGCTCTGCCGATGAGCTCTGTCAATGGGCTCTGTCAGTTAGCTCTGTGAGTCAGCTCTACCAATGAGCTATGTTAGTGAGCTCTGCCAATGAGCTCTATCAGTGAGCTATGTCAATGAGCTCCGTCAGTGAGCTATGTCGGTCAGCTCTGTCAATTGTGCTCTATCAGTGAGCTCTGTCAATCAGCTCTGTCAGTCAGCTGTGCCAGTGAGCTCTGCCAATTGTTCTCTATTAGTGAGCTCTATCAGTGAGCTTTTTTAGTGAGCTGTGTCAGTCAGCTCTTTCAGTCAGCTCTGTGAGCTCTGTCAGTGAGCTCTGCCAATTTTGCTCTATCAGTGAGCTCTGTCAGTGAGCTCTGTAAGTGAGCTATGGAAGTAGGCTCTGTCAGTGAGCTCTGTCAGTCAGCTCTATCAGTCAGCTCTGCCAATGAGGTCTGACTGTTAGCTTTGTCAGTGAGCTCTGCTAATGAGTTATGTCAGTGAGTTCTGCCAATGAGCTCTGCCAGTGAGCTGTCATTGACCTCTACCTGTCAGCTCTGCCAGTGAGCTTTGTCGGTAAGCTCAGTCAGTGAGCTCTGTTAGTCAGCTCTGCCAATAAGCTCTGTCAGTGAGCTCTGTCAGTGAGCTCTGCCAATTATGCTCTATCAGTGAGTTCTGTCAGTTAGCTCTGTCAGTGAGAATTGTAAGTTAGCTCTGTCAGTTAGCATTGTCAGTTAGCTCTGTCAGTGAGCTCTGCCAATGAGCTCTGCCAATGAGCTCGGCGAAAATCATGCGATCCTGATTGATCACTTTTAATGTGTCTTTGGGTATAGTCATTGTATCTCTTCAACTGTCCAAGTGACGGGTGAAGTGTGATTGGCCGCTGTTGATGGGATACCATTTTTGCCCATGTAACAAATCGTCGATGTTCGTGCTATTCCCATTATCTTTTTTTTTTGGGGGGGGGGGGGGGTTGCAAGCAATAACATTCAAGCAATAATGAATATAAATGATACTTCTGCTTAACTTTAGATATCACACAATACCACAACATAATTTTTTTCTATAATTCTCGTGCTGTTTCTTATCGTTGCACCTAAGATCAATGACAACCATATTATACATGTTCATTTTCATGTTTTATATCTAGTAAGTCACTCACTTAATGAAAGGTACATACTCTAAACATAGTATATGTCAAGGTACACAATATAACCATGATAAACATAGTATATATCAAGTAACTGTCAAGTTACTATGGTTACAGAATCTAAACACACTATATTTCAAGGTACATAATCTAAACATAGTATATCTCAAGGTTTGTGTTTATGTTTTTTTTCATAAAATAACGCCATTAAAGACAGTCCGAATAATATAGATAAGTAGATAGATGTTTTATTGACAATAATTCAAGTCATTGCTGACTTATTTGTCATAGCAATATATATATATATATATATATATATATATATATATATATATATATATATATATATATATATATACAATATGTACCGCAGGGTTAGAATGGTTAGTTCTGTGAATCACATATATCGGCATGATATGTACACTTACATTCCGGCTTGCCATTTACACAATTAAACAGACTTAGGGTATTTAAAATACTCATCATAACTATTTAAAATAACGTCAAACACAATACATCCTTATCATGGTATATGTACATGGGACATATATGTTTCCCGCACCAAAACCAGAGATAAAATAGCTACTATAACTTATTCTAAATGGCAGCAAAAAAGACACTCTGGAAAGCGTAGAAACTTAAGAATTATATACAAGTTTACATTTTTTCTATTGAGCGTTAAAACACAGTATTAGTAGTTATATGATCTATAACATGTTACATACTTTACACTTCGTCATTTGAGCGCTTCTCTGTCACACCATAGACATTTCCACATATCATTAAATATTAACACCGGGAGTGAAAACCTCCCAGACCTCAAAGAAAGAGTCAGTTGACAGAGCAGCTCTGACTAATTCCTCAGGGTCCCACCCGGTCCAATAACACAGGCGACGGGAAGGGTCCCCTAAACTTAAAACAATAAGTCTAGCCCTAAACTTAAAAGAATAATCCCAAGTGAAATAATCTAATATATGGCAATGCCCAGTGTCTGACCATGAGAAATGTCATTGACATGATAAAGTTAATTAGAATGAGATTAAAAGAACAGATATATACATCATTAATTAAAATATTACTGGATATATACAATCTAAAGTATAACTAGCTCATCAGTACTGCGCAGAATTGCTGCAGATCGATGAGCTGGACACGACGCCCTCACTAAAAACCACGCCATCACTAAAAATGATTTCTCACATGATTTACACATATTTTCTACAGCTTTAGAGCTGAATAGCACCACACATATAATACTAGTAATGGAAGCCCTTGTACCTGGCCAAGTTCGTGAGTGTGGAGGTTGTTAAACTATTTTCTCAAAACACACATAAGTATACTTTGCAAGAGCATTGATTATTGCATGGTTTTCACTGCTCATGATAGATTTAAATTGTTCAGTATCGCATTGGATATTAAAGTTTGTGATATATTTTCCAGCCTCAGAGAGAAGAGCTTTTCTATCGGGTTCGAACGTATTACACGCATTAAGAAAGGAATTTCGACATCAACTAGAGTCGTCTGACAACGTCGGCATATACGATTACCCACAGGGGTTTTGGGTCTGGTATGTCCCCCTCTTTCTATTTCTAAATTGTGGGAGCTAAGGCGGAGCCGAGCCACCGCAGCGATTAGTCTTGTGTCAGTCAGATCACTTACATATGTAGCGAGTTTCGGAAAGAAAGAGAAAGTGTTGTATGTTCTAAGTTTTGTCTGTTGGTTCTGGCATGAAATTTTTTCAGTCCAGTCATCAATAAATTTGTCTTCAGTTTGTTGTTTACCATTATTTATGAACCTACACCTTCTTTCTATCGTCTGCGTTTCCCAGAAAGAACCCAGATTCGGATTAAAAGTTAATGTTTTTACATGCGTAGTCCAATTTTCGATTCCTATACTGTCTAGTCCCACAGATAAACACAGATCCTTTTTAGATATTTTATAGACGATATAAGGTCTGCAATAAGACTTATAAGTCACACAGTGTCATGTTGTTTTACGCACTTTTGATGATAATTGCGTGACGTTGGTATTAACTCTATATAGCGATCAGTTAATCACCTTTATCACGAACAAAAACGGTTATGTGTCAGATTTCATTGTAATTGAGCAGAACACGGTTCCCTTAAACTGTGAAAGCCCTACCTACACGCGGCTTTTTCGTTTTGTTCATCCCAGCAAAGTGCATCCATTGACTACATGCTGGCTCAGCGTTGGGCCAGCGTCGCAGACGCTGGACCAACATTGTTCCAACATCCACTTAATTCCTGTTTGCTGATGTGGGTTATTACTGGAGATATCCCTATATAGTATAACAGATCGTGATATGGCGACTGAAGTGTCAATGTATTGAAAGCCAAAAATAGTGGCTCTCTCACATTTCAAAGAATTTGCTGCATTTTGACTTTTCAGTTTTGATCACATAAATAGATAACAACGATAACCGCGTAGATTACTGAAACCCGCGCTACTTTAATATATCACATGTCTATAAAAGTAGAAATATAACTGAAAAACACAATAGCTGTGTATGCTTCACACAAACCACTCTCTTGTCCGGCTGGTATTGGCAGAATCTGCTCATATGTATTTATTGTGTACGTGTGTTTATGTTCTAATTTGAAGAGTTTGCATGACCTTTATATATAAATAGTATACTTTTTCAACAAAGGCCTTCATATAATAACTGTGAAAATGAAATTTTCCATATTCATAGTGCAGTGGAAAATGCATCATCGGTTGCGAAACGCAGAGGAATTCGGGCCGTTTGCTAAATTAAATAAAAGCTGATTATGGAAATGTCCAAATATAAAATTAAGATATATATATATTAAAAAAAGACAGTGCTTGTCAATAATTTACGAACAATTTTTCCTGATGTGATTTTTATGATTATGTCTAAGTGATAAACTGTAGATCTGGTAATTTTCGCGTGTCTAGAATTTGCGAATCAACAATTTCGATGAGAGGTAGCGCTAGTATAATAATAAGTTCGCGAGATTCTTATATTCTCGAATTTGTCCTTCTTGCAAAATTCGCGAAAGTTAAAACCTCGCGAATACCAGATCTACACGGTATATATGCGCTACATGTTTACGCAGTTTGTATTTTTTTCCATCGCCATGCCGTCATTATAATTATTTCTCATTTCTTATGTGAGGAGACATTTAACTGTTCTTTCACAAATTCCCCACAGAGACGTATTCCTCGAATCCACGGTTATATAAAATAATTTGTGATGTAATATTTGAATTAGACCCGCATGAGCAACTATTAGACGCAGCATAATCATGATAATAGCATTATATATAGTTTATTGTTCGCATTGCTGAATCGTAACCTGCAGGAGGTACCGGGCTCGCTCCCCGTTGCGAATGATACATTTTTCGGTTCAGACCTTGTAGGACCTATGTACAGATGTGAAGACCTATATATATTATGTAAACAGGTATACAAGGAATAAAATAATACTTGAGATAAACAATTTACATCTCGCAACAAAAAAAAAATAATACATAAAAACTGACATTTAAACGATCTATAATGTCGGGTAGATTTTTTTTATAATTATTTTACTCTTTCAGTGCGGGGATCGACTTTAGACAGATGCTGACGTTTACCATGTTTAAAGTCGGCGCTCAAACCATTAACCTGAACAAGCTAACGACCATTGAAAGCCAAGATGGCACTGTAGTCTTGTGGCATTCGGTAGGTGGTACACTATCAATTACACGGTGCCACAGCCAACACCCCGAATAACGCACCATTAAAATTGACAGACCAACGGTTACCTAGTTACAGGTTATCTAGATACATTTTTTGTAGTTTTTTTAATTGCATTTTTTTCAACTGTAGTTTTTTCAACAATCTCAAATTTTGCATAGAACACTGGTGGTGAATGATGAGTCTGTTCCGTCTTCAATAAACGAATCTTGATATTCCTACCATGAAGCTATCTCAGCAACAGGGAACATTGATCCAAGTATGGTATTCTACCCTCGATCAATAAAAGAGTGTCTGTCACATGGCGAGATCAGACAATCACCACCGTTATTCAGTTGTTATTTAAATTAGGCCCATACTTGGGCCGGAACATTTAACTAATGTATAATTGGGTCAACGAGGTTGGCCCAACGTCGCACCAAGCATTGGTTTGTGCTTCGTGGTGCACAAAGCCAATATTATCCCAGCAAACACGAGACGTTGATCCAGTGTTGGTTCAATGCTGGCCACCGTTGGCGCTACATTAATCCAATGTTAACATCCTGCCCTTAATTGCTGGATATATCCCCCCTTAATATAGCCTGTTATGTTCACTTTTGAAGTGTATTTTTTCCCGGCCTGACACAAGCCTGACACATACGCGGCTATTTATATCAAATGATGAAGTTTCTGATCAATGACCGCGTCACGATGTAGGCTAATTTCACGTGTTGATGTGGATCAGATTCTGAGTACATCAATGGCTCTGAGGAGATACCTGTCTAAGCCACTCGCCGCCGGCTTCATTAGTTCTGTAATGGCATATCACATGCCAAGGGGAAGGGAACTCGGTCACAATTCGTGGAATCTTAGCAAGACCTCACGGCGCTACCATATCTGTGGAGACCAGCAAACACGAGACGTTGGTCCGATGTTGGGTTAACGTTGGCCCAGCGTCGTAGAAGCTGGGCCAACTTTGACCCAACATTGGTCCAACATCTCGTGTTATCTGGGTTAATCCATGTATTTTGTGATATGCACGCGCGATGTTTTTTATAAGACGTTGTCTGGTTATAAAATCTCGTGTCGCGCGCTTAGTTTCGTTACTAGGGTATAATTGGGCATAGTGTTTAAATTTCAAATTAAATCCATGATTACTTCCGTGATTTAGAATCATTATTTCACGTTAAAAACTGGTGATCATTGCTAGTTTTAAAGTGTTTTGTATCGCAGCCCTCTCTCTGCTCACTGCCATTACGTGTACCACGACTCAAGTCATTCGTTACCAAGGTTATGGTTCATTTTAAATTTAATTGCTTGGTGTCGCAGCCCTCTCTGTGTTCTGAATTACCATGAATTAACGGCATCCGTTATCCGATAAGGCATCGTGTTTTTATGACAGGGCCACATCCTTAGCTCACGAAATGGGAAAGCATCATTAAATATTAGCTGAAAATGAACAGATACTTGGGCATGTTACTGTGGCTTATCTACTTTTGCACATACGAGACTGATGTATTCACTCCAGAAGAGTACGCCCCTGTACCCTGGCCTCGGGCTTCTTCTGTCGCAATATTACACGAAGTGCTCAACAAGATGTACAACCTGCAATAACTTTGCATTATTTAAGACAATTAAATCATTTTAACTCACTCAATGAGGACCTCCTCAGCAATATTGCCGAGCACGCCGCTCGTAAATACGAGAGAAAATGGCAATTACGACTGTACAACCCAGAAAAAGCGAACGCATTCCTCGTTACGGTGCTCATAATAACGCGCGTTTTTTAAACGAATAATTAATGTTTTAATATTCTACCAGCTAAGCTGACTCCACGCTGACGATGCAGGACAAGTCATGAAATATTCAATTGGCTCCCCGGGGACCACTAGTTTTTTTCTTCCAGCTGTTTCAGCACGGAATTGAATAATTATAATTTCCACCGACTTTGAGTTGTGCCTGAAAGTGGTTGAAAATCCCATGCAGCAAACACAAAACATGTGTATGACATTATACAATGTTGGACCAACGTCGAAGACGTTGGGCCGACGTTGTATAAATGTTATACAAATGTTTTGTGTTTGCTGGGATAACTCTATATTTCTTGAACTTGAGACCAAAAATTTGCACCTCTTGTTGATTAAACACTAGTTGCACTTTAAAGCACCGTTTATGGATATATGTTAATAAAAACCACAGCAACTCGAGCCGTTGATTCAGTGTTGTCTGGGACGACAGACCAACCTTAAATCAGCTAGTCAGCTTATGTTTGTGTATACAGACACAGAATATGTTATAATTTACCAGGCATTTATATATAAGTATATTCTGAGCGTGGGGCTGACGCTCAAATTATACACGGCTCAGCAGGCAATGTAAACGTTACATCATATAACGCAGTCAGGCTACAATGCATACAATAAATGTACACGTTATCATGCAATGTCATTACGTGGTATCGCTCATCTTTACAATATTTTGTATTACATTGCCATCCCTTATTATGTTATCCCATTTTGTGGGCGGGAACCCGGATGTAGTGGCTAGCGCCTGTCATGCAAGAAGTCGGTGTCGCTACTCGCCCTTGTTAAGTTTATTAAAACAGTTTACAGTTTTCAAAGAACCAGAAAGTTTTCTCTCCGTTTACTCATATTGTGGAAAGCATCCGTGACTGAGAGGTAGCATGTACGACCTCAGACAGTCAAGGTGCGAATTTCAAATGTTTCTGGAGAATAGAATTGAGTATTCTTTTCAACATGTTATTAATTTTGGTTGACGGGTACAGGTCGAGACGACCTCTACAATGCTTGTCAACCGTATTAGTGAGTTAAAACTATATAATACAATAATATGACAGTATAATATAAAACCAACTGTTCAGTGGCTATGGGTGTTGCCATACTTATCATGTAAGGCAACGTCATATCCAGTGTTTAAAATATGTTTTTGTGTACATGCTATTTTAAAAATGTACATAGTATAGATTATATATTTTGCGATATGTACACATAAAATAGAATAACCGACAATTGTCTGTCATCTGTTTCCCGCACCAAAACCAGAGATAAAATAGCTACACTGTGCTCTACACCGTGTAGCAAAAAAGGACACTCTGGAAAGAGTAGAAACATAATTTAACCTCTAAATGTTTTAGTTGTTTATTATATAAAAGGACATACAACTAGGGTATGTGTAAAGGAAAAATAGTGCAAACTTATGGCACTCCTAATTTTAACATAGGCATACATATATCCCTAAATAAAAGTAATACTATTAACCTAGAATGCATCTACTGACGTCAGATCATATAGCCGTCGCGCAGCCGAAATATGTTGAATAGTACCACATATGCAATATTAGACTGGAGGAAAAACAATCCCAGACTCAAGGAGTAAATCAGTTGATTAGAAATCTTTGCAATTCAGCGTAAGGACCCACCTCGTCTGAAAACAAAGGCGACTGAAAAATCACTAAACCTAAAAATAAAACATTAAAAAAAACATAAAATAATTTTGAGGGAAACAGCCATCCATGCCATGTGGTAAATACTCTAGGTCAGATCATGACAAGCATGATCATGTAGAGTGATGTCGGTCTGCTGCGAACAGTATCAGAGACTGTCTCCGGCCTGAATTCGGACCAGGCAGACAACACTCCACAATATCTGACAAAAGAAAGCTCAGTTCTGGTAAAAAATCTGATATAATACACTGTCTGACCATCCCAAAGGTTACATCTCCAGATCATATTACAGTGATTGTTTTGAATGTTCCAGCTGTCGTTCACATGATCCGCCCAACCAAGGCCACTGATTTCCAGCAATATGTTGACCACCACGTTATCCCATACATTGCAAGCGTTATATCTGAATCAACCTCGCGGGTTGATATTATATGGGACACATAACCTGATCATAATTTAAAGCTCAGACCCAATCCAGACGAGGTACTCCTGGTGCAAAAACTGTTGTTGCACCATCCAAGCTTATCCCTCACGACTGGAAAATGTTTCTGGGAAATGCAGAAAATAAGAATCAACTCTTCAGGTACCTATCCAAAGCTATTGTTAAGACAGAACATCTGAGAAATGTAATTGTGTACTCAATCTATGATGACACTGTACTCAATAACAGTTTCGACCAGCAATCAGCAGCTGAATTAAAAACAATTAGGCCATGTGACAACCACCAGGAAGCTGACAGCAGGATCTTTTTTGCATCTGTATGACGCAGCAAAGCATGGCCATTCAAAAGCATTCACCCGAGTTATGGATGGAGTTATGGATAGGAACTGGAAAAACCATCCAATGCATTCCAGTTCATCAGGTTATCCAAAGTCTTGGTCCAGGAAATTCTGTTGCACTTCCACTTGTGCATTCTTATACAGGCTGTGACACTTCATCGTCATTCCTTGGCATTAGAAAGAATACAGCATGGGCTGCATGGGAGGTATACGCAGAACTCACTGAAACTCTGATTGATCTTTCTGAGTATTCTACTCTCCTAACCATTCACTCTATACACATGGCACGCCTTAAACGTTGGGCAGTTATCATGTACAGTAAGAGCCTTGGATGTTCCAGGGTGTATAATGCCAGGTGTCAACTATTTACGCATGGCACACGTATGCTTGACCACACCCCTCCAACTCCTATTTTCCCTAGGCGGGCGCTGTTGCTGGCAGCCTTTATATGGAGGCAAGTTAAGGAATCACAGCAGCATGTACAGGAAATCTCGCAATGGGGTTGGATGCAAGAAAAGAGAACCAAAAACTGGTTGCCTTTTTGGACAGAGCTGTCTGGTGCAAACAGTGCGATCTTACATCATTGTGGCTGTACACAAGCATGCAGAGGTAGCTGAAAATGTTGCAAGGCAGGACTCAGGTGCACTATTGTATGTACATATGAAGGTGGATGTATCAACAATGATTTGTTTTAGGTTGTTGTTATTATATAGCAAACCTTGCCATTTCATAACTAGTCAAATTGGCACATATGTTTGTTTAGTCATTTTGCAACCAGTCAAATGGGTACACGTGTTTGTTTTATAATGTTTTACTAATCTGGCAACTGATCAAATGGGTACACGACGTGTTTATACAGCAAGCGATGAGCTTTATATTATTGTGCTAAATAACTTAGTTAGCTGATGCATTATATTGTCACACAGGCTCGAATGGTTGATGGGTAAGAATTTATAATGGTGATGGCTAATCTACTAAGATGCTGAATAGTAATTTAAAATGGAGGCTTATTTTGTTAATAATTGATTTTAGGTCAATTTGAATTTAGATTAAACCTTGTTGGTGTGTCAAACTGCCACAATCAGTTGTAAATTGGCTCAGTTTCACGATAAAACACACTTGATTATGTGACCGTGTTGAGTAATCATTAGTGTATTTTGTTCTTATTTTGCGACTAGTCATTTGCAACCAGTCAAATGGGTGCATTTGTTTGTTTTACCATGTCATTTGGCTACTAGTCAAATGGGTACACGACGTGTTTATACAGAAGACGCAGTAGATTGTCAGACCGGCTCGAGTGGTTGATGGGCAATAATGTATAGTGGTAATGGCTAATGTACTGAGAGGTTGAATAGTAGTAGAAACTGTAAGCATATTTTGCTATTCATTATTCTAAATTTCAATTTAGATTAAAAATCTTGTTGGTTTGTCACACTGCCACAATCAGTTATAGATCGAATAAATTTCAAGATAACACATACTTGATCATGTGACCGTTTTGTGTAATGATAAGTGTATTTTGTTCTGATTCTTACAAAAAATGTTATTCTGTTGTCTCTTATTATGTCCAAAATTTATTTCTCATTATGCACTCTTGCCTTGCTAAAGAACTGAGCACCTGCTAAAAAAGAGGGTACGACCAAACTTGGCATTACATGACTTATATACTGTTTAACGACGACCTGAAACATATGACCTTTTCCCATAAGATGATAAGTTGACCTCAAACCAGTTCGTAGACCACGCCAATGAACTCAGTGGGCTAGAAACACCAGAAAATGACACCAAGATAATTAAGAATCAGACAATAAACCATTGAGTTATGCTATAGTCCTGTCCTGATTGGCGGCCATTTTTAATTTTGCCCAAAATGGTGGAAAACCTAAAATGTCAACTTGCTTCCATCAAAAATATTGAAGAGTATGATCTCAACGTCCTGCCAATTTTAGTGCTTTTTACCAGATGTGCAAATTTATTACCCCACCGTCCCTCACTATAAGTACATTGGAACTGAACAGTCTTGCGCAGAGGTAATTTAAATAGCACTCCCTGTTGAGCAGATTTGAGGCCATTATGCGGACACGCTAACTCACAGTTACTAGGTTTGTTTCAATGGCTCGTTGTGTTTGTCATTAGATTTCGCCCTCCTTTGGAAATGAAATAGTGTCTCTAGACATAAAGTGTCAGATGCAGTCTTCCACATTAAAAGGGTGATATTACGACACAATAAAATAATAGGCAGGCAGACAGACAGACGGATATTTTATTGATAGAAAGAAAGTCATTACAGACTTATTTGACATAGAAATGAGAGAGATATATGTACATATATATATAAGATTGTTAATTTGTTAAAAAATCATATGACAATTTACATGGTAGGACATACATAATACTAATTGTTATAGTGATAATTATAGAAAGATATGGAAACATACTTCTACAAAAAGTGATTGGAAAATAGCCCACCCTTTAAAATGGTATGTTCTGTATTACCACGTGTTCAAAACATAAAATTGACACAAATCATATTTTTATGTTGGCCTAATGTTGGTCCACCGTCTTCTACGCTGGCACAACATTAGGCCAACATCGGGTCAAAGTCTTGTGTTTGCTGGAATGTCACTTCTGCGTTACATTATCATGATTATTAATCAGAAAAAAATGCGAAAGCAGTGTTTTGACATTATGAGCAGGATTTCTATTCACGCCAACAACGCGATGTGTAACCATGGTAACATATAACAAGCATCCGCGTGTTTTTCTCTCTTATGTACACCTGGTGTTATGCAATGTAGCTGTTATCCAGCTGACTTGAGACGTAATAAATGAATGTTTGTTTAATGGTGGGCCGTCGTCTGCGATGCTGGGTCAACATTAAACAAACTCTGGTCAACGTCTCCAGGGAAACACTAGATACTGGCCTAGTGTTGGGTCTAAAGTCGATCCCCGCACTGAAAAAAGAACATATTTACAATGGCCTTAGACCCATAACATATGAAGCGGAAAGAGCTGACCAAGACATTTTATTATTATTTTACATTGACATTAAGATCCGTAGCATTCAATGTCAAGAAGCCTTAATTTTTTTCATCAAATAAAAGAATTAAGATAAATCTTCATCTTAAATATTTAGTTTAATAGATTTAATAAGTAGGTAGCATCGGACACCTATAGAGGTAGGGCGCTTGGCTGCATATCACTGCAGCTAATATTTCGAATTGGACAATCGGGTTACTGACAAGGTGACAAGGTAACAAGGTAACAAGGTAATTTATTCAGGATCCCGTAGGACATGAGAAGCCAGGTGTGCGATACAGGGTGAGTAAATATAACATACCTGTGACAAGGGCATGCCAATCGTTATTAATTTAAACCATTCATTACGTTATTTATAATAATAATACGTTGTGCTAGGTGATACAATAACTCCCGGTTTTCACTTGAGATTAATTTATGCATTTTAAATGTTGAAGGTGTATTATAAAAGTAGCAGCCTAATAATTCGTTTCTGTCTCTTTCAAAGTGCCCACATTCGAAAAGATAATGATGGATCTGTTGTGACATAAGGTGCAGGTACGTCTTCAAACTAAAATAAGGTTGCAATATTGGGGTCCCTGTATTCGTAGCAAATATACGGCACTGCATAAAACAGTACTTGGGTTTGGCACTTACCGTGTGCTTATATAACAGGTATTTAAGTGATGATAGGGTCTGAAAGGCCAATCCTAGACACACATGACGATATCATGATCCTGCTGTATTCAGTTTTTACCCCTCGGCCCGTTGGGCCCGACGGGGTATTGTCGTCCCCTTCGTGCGCCGCTGCTGCCGCTGCCGCACGCACTCTTTTGGCTACTACACCAACATGGTGCAACAGATTAAATTCATAATTCATACAAACATTCAACCCCTCCCGGCACTTCGTTTTACCCAAGGTCAAGGTCATAGGTCAAAGGTAAAAAAAAATTTGTTAACGCGATAACTTGAAAAATAATTATTGGATCTCTCCATTTTTTTACGTGAATCTACCCATGAGTATTAAGATCACCTGATTGGATTTTCAGCTTTCCACCGATAATAAAAATGGCCGCTACCTGGCCAATATTTTTTTTTCGACCTAATTTTATGTTTTTTATAATTCCCTTGAAACCTGGTATATATACATGATATAGGTTTTCTGGATCTGCGAGTCTGTGGCATTGTTTGTTTTCGCATGCAACCGAAAACGAGGCTACGGCGGCCATCTTTATTTTTCAATTACAAAATTCCTTGTTAACGAATAATCAAAATGGCCAACACCAGCCGATTACAATTTTTTTAAAACTTTTTTCAGATTTCCCTCGAAACCTGATATAGGTTTTCGGGATCTACGAATCTATTGACATTTGTCCGTTTACGTGTGCGACTGAAAACGAGGCTATGGCGGCCATCTTGATTTTTAAATTTAATAAATCCTTCTTAACGCGATAACTTGAAAAATAATTATTGGATCTCTCCAATTTTTTATGTGAAGTTACCCATGAGTATGGAGGTGACCTGATTAGAATTTCAGATTTCCACCGATAATCAAAATGGCCGCCACCTGGCGACTTATTTTTTTCAACTTTTTTTCAGAATCCCCTCGAAACCCGGTATATATATAGGTTTTCGGGGTCTGCAAATCTATTAGTATTGTCCGTTTTCATGTGAGACTGAAAACGAGGCTGCGGCGGCCATTTTGGTTTTATCAATTTTAATAAATCGTTCTTATTTTCAATCCATTGCCTTGAAACCTGGCATATATAGAGTCACTGCATCAGCCGAGGGGTATTTCAGTGCTTGCACGGTATTTTTTTACTATGTGACATGTAAAGCCAAACAGCGGTAAGTCATTACTTACAAAGCGCGCTGTCACTAATGTTTAGCTTGGCATGGCAGTGTATCAACGGACAGTTTTTTCTTCCCACGTGCGCCTGCTTTTTGTAGTGCATCATATTTTCAAAAGTTGCACAACGTGACGTAAAATACACTGACTTAAAATAGACACACATATAATTATTATAATAAACTGTACTTAATAGTAGCCAGTTACTTCTGACTTTCTATTGTATACAGATGTAGTGAACTAGTCTTGCATTACGTAATTCTATCTCTAGGATCTGACGTAATGCACTTTATTGATCCCTGACGTTTGGTATGTTTTGCTGCCACAAATGGCTGTTGGCTGACTAGGTACACGTAAAACATACCACACTTACATAATGCTACATTGATTATGGCGAAAATGTATTGGATTAGGTACTAATCTAAGGCCTATGTTACTGGTAACTATGCTTACATATAGGTCATAACTGTTTTCCCTAGAATCTAAGTGAATGGTTGGCTTTAAGCACCACATCACGCCCCTGGCATTACATAACTCATTATGTAACTCATATAAAACGTGTGTATTTTCATTGAACCCCGATGGCTTGTAGTTTTTACATGCTGCTGCTATGTAAGCCGGTGCTGGTGACGTTTCTTTGTAGTTTTTCTAATACATGTTGGTGTTATGTAAGCCGGTGCTGGTGACGTTGGCTGACCTGATTTCCCAGAAGCCGTTGAAGTAGTGCTCGAATTACAACAACACGACCCACACGAAACCTGATGTAATACTGTACCTGACCGACCCTACCCCCCCCCCCCCCACCTGTAAAGCCTCGCAGTTTTTCTCTATCCAGAATGGGCGAAATGCCACATTGCATTAGAAGTAAGGAGCGTTTTTACGCCACTCCGCTTGTTGGCCGCGTGGTGCGGTATTGATTTTACATTTGCATCAGGCATAAAACTTGTTTCAAAGCCGCACCGACAACTCCAACTCCGGAGCATTCATTATCAGTGTCGTGACAGCATTCTCAGCAACACTGATTTAATGTTGGGCCGGCGTCTGCGACGCTGGTCCAACATTAAATCAGTGTTGCGTCAGTGCAGGTTCTCCACTGGTGCGTCTCTTATGAAGATGACGCACACCCAATCCCTCCTTTTGTAACACGCGCCACTCTAATTTCCCTGGTTATCTAACACTTTCATGTGTATTTATACGCTTTGCTCGTAAACTGACTGGTTGTCTCATTAAAGCGACTGGATTAGGACAGCGATAGGGACTGTGATAACATGGATCCTAACTAACTGCGCAGTAGAACACCCAAGAGATCACTATTATGATACCTTTTATAGATTTCCGCGGTTGTTTTATCACATCTGTGCTGAAATAAGGAAATTAAAATGCCAGTTTTGATCGACACTAGTCTATGATTATTATATTATAATTTTGAAACATCAGATTTTAATATTTCGTAGCAATTCACATGCATCTGGTAGGAAATATGTTAACCAGTGTGTTGGTGCATTGTTAGTTTATATTTTTCATGTATTTGAAGCTGGAATCGCTGACGCAATTTCCAGCTTCAAATTACGACACAATGTTGGTGTAATATTAGTCCAACATTTGGTCAACATCTCGTGTTTAGAGGGTTGATATGGTACTAGGGTGGATACAGAACCTAAGCCGGTACTGGGGTGGATCCAGAACTTGAGCTGGTACTGGGGTGGATCCAGAACTTGAGCTGGTACTGGGGTGAATCCAGAACTTGAGCCGGTACTGGGGTGGATCCAGAACTTGAGCTGGTACTGGGGTGAATCCAGAACTTGAGCCGGTACTGGGGTGGATCCAGAACTTGAGCTGGTACTGGGGTGGATCCAGAACTTGAGCCGGTACTGGGGTGAATCCAGAGCTTGAACTGTACTGGGGTAAATCTAAAACTTGAGCCGGTACTGGGGTGAATTCAGAACTTGAGCCGGTACTGGGGTGAATCCAGAACTTGAGCTGGTACTGGGGTGGATCCAGAACTTGAGCCGGTACTGGGGTGAATCCAGAGCTTGAACTGTACTGGGGTAAATCTAAAACTTGAGCTGGTACTGGGGTGGATCCAGAACTTGAGCGTGTACTGGGGTGGATCCAGAACTTGAACTGGTACTGGGGTGAATCCAGAGCTTGAACTGTACTGGGGTAAATCTAAAACTTGAGCCGGTACTGGGGTGAATTCAGAACTTGAGCCGGTACTGGGGTGAATTCAGAACTTGAGCCGGTACTGGGGTGAATTCAGAACTTGAGCCGGTACTGGGGTGAATCCAGAACTTGGGCTGGTACTTGGGTGAATCCAGAACTTGAGCTGGTACTGGGGTGAATCCAGAACTTGAGCTGGTACTGGGGTGAATCCAGAACTTGAGCCGGTACTGGGGTGGATCCAGAACTTGAGCTGGTACTGGGGTGAATCCAGAACTTGAGCTGGTACTGGGGTGAACCAGAACTTGAACCGTACTGGGGTGAATCCAGAGCTTGAGCCGGTACTGGGGTGAATACAGACCTTGAGCCGGCACTGGGGTGAATCCAATACTTGAGCCGGTACTGGGGCGAATCCAGAACTTGAGGCGGTACTGGGGTGAATCCAGAACTTGAGCCGGTACTGGGGTGAATCCAGAACTTGAGCCGGTACTGGGGTGAATCCAATTCTTGAGCCGGTACTGGGGTGAATCCAATACTTGAGCCGGTACTGGGGCGAATCCAGAACTTGGGCCGGTACTGGTGTGAATACAGAACTTGAGCCGGTACTGGGGTGTGATCCAATACTTGAGCCGGTACTGGGGTGAATCCAGAACTTGATCCGGTACTGGGGTGAATCCAGAACTTGAGCCGGTACTGGGGTGAATCCAAAATACGTAAAATAAGGTTAGTCTTCTAATCTAATAAACGGTTGACCATTCAGGGCACCAAACAAGAACAGTTTGAATGTCAAATCACCAGTTTAGAACGATTTTTTGACAAATTCAGTTTCCGAAATGGAGGGGGAGGGGGTGGCAGAAGCCCCCTATGGATCCTTCACCGTGCATTCCGTAATCTGTATGATTTGTTACACGTGCTGATGGGATTCAGCACTCCCATGTGAGCGAGCAGCTATTTCAATCGCCTTAATTGCGCCTGTTTGACTAATTCCGGTGCCACTGGTAACGGATGAGTTATGCGTTCGTCCTGATTGACGCCCGGTTTTTAACCCTTATCCCGCTAAGTCCTCTGATTTTTTTTACCCACTTGAAGTTGTGTCTCGCTACCGCGACACACAACTTCAAGTGGGTGAAAAGTACTCATATTTCCTTAACTTGGGACAAAACATTTGCAAATCTTGATGTTTAAACTCCCATTTCGCTCCCAATAACAGTGATTAAATCGGGCAATACAGCAGATTAAACGCTTAGAGCTCAAAGGGTTCAATAACCGTCGGTTCCCTTTATATAGCTGCTTCTAACGTAATTAATTTTCAAATTAGTTATATTATTTAATTTGTTTAAAGTAGCCAATGCGATTGAAGGTTGCGACTAACCCCAGTACACTCAATTAAAAAAAACACGTATGACATCATAAAGTATTCCCGATACTATCGTGATGCCTAGGCTATAACCCTATAGCATTCAGCATTTTCCTGCCGTCGTCATCGCGCTGCGGGCTTATCGGCGAATCAATTGGTGGAAAACAAACAGGCGCGAGCGACACGCGTGACGTTAGCATTAGGCGGGCGACAAAAATCTGTTTAGCATAATAATAACGTTATTGACAGTAAAAGAAACACACCACATTTGTGGTGCAAGCGAGCAGCGGGTGGCAAGTCGAACGATCGCTCCAGGGGCTGTACAACCGTCTGCCGCATCCATATCATGTAAGGAATGACGTCATATCCTGAGGATTTCCCCAATGTCATCGTGGAAATCTACAAAACTACATGATTTTCGAATGCATATGCCTGCAGCTGGCAAGATGGCTGCCTGGAAAACTCTTGAACGCGATAACTTACAAGCCGACTATTGCATGTATTGGATCATATTCAAGCTTGACACGATGGATATATACAGTTTTTAAGTTGTCTGTTCATATTTCTTGTAAGTACAGGCGCTTTGCACATGCAGATCATGTACATAACCATCACACATGTGGCAAACGAACATAACCACCATGACCCAGAAAAAGTACATTAACCATCATGATGTAAACAAAAGGAAATAACAACCACAGTACAGAACCATTAGGATGATAACAAGTACAATTGTTTACCAAAGTGACAAAGAAAACAGGACGATATTACATAACCATTATGAGCTAAACAAAGTACATAACCAACATGAGTAAAACAAAGCTACATAACCACCATAATGTAAATATTAACAATTATAATGTAAATAAAAGTGCATAACCACCAGAACAAAAGTATATAACCAACATAATGTTGACAAATGTACATAATCATCATAACGTAAACTAAAGAATATCACCACCATTATGTGAACAAACAATACATAACCATCACAATGCAAACAAAGGTGTATACGAACCACAATGTAAATACAAGTAGGCCTATATAATAATAACCACCACTATCATGATTATGTGAACAAAAGTATATAACTTACACAGTGTAAGCAAAAGTGCATAACCATCATATTGTAGACATAAGTGCATAACCACCATAATGTCAATAAAAGTACATAACCACCATAATGTAAACAAAGTGCATAACCATCATAATGTAGACAAAAGTATATAACCATAATGTAAATAAAAGTACATAACCGTCATAATATTGAAAGAAATGACATAACCATCGTAATGAAGACAACAGTACATAACCATCAAAATGTAAACAAAGTGCATAACCATCATAATGTAAACAAAAGTACATAACCATCATAATGTAAACGAAAGTACATAACCATCATAATATAAAGAAAAGTATATAACCATCGTAATGAAGACAAAAGTACATAACCATCAAAATGTAAACAAAAGTACATAACCATCATAATGAAGACAAAAACATATAACCATTATAATGTAGACAAAAACATATGACCATAATGTAAATAAAAGTACATAACCGTCATAATATTAAAAGAAAGACATAACCATCATAATGTAAACGAAAGTACATAACCATCATAATATAAAGAAAAGTATATAACCATCGTAATGAAGACAAAAGTACATAACCATCAAAATGTAAACAAAAGTACATAACCATCATAATGAAGACAAAAACATATAACCATTATAATGTAGACAAAAACATATGACCATAATGTAAATAAAAGTACATAACCGTCATAATATTAAAAGAAAGACATAACCATCATAATGTAAACGAAAGTACATAACCATCATAATATAAAGAAAAGTATATAACCATCGTAATGAAGACAAAAGTACATAACCATCAAAATGTAAACAAAAGTACATAACCATCATAATGAAGACAAAAACATATAACCATTATAATGTAGACAAAAACATATGACCATAATGTAAATAAAAGTACATAACCGTCATAATATTAAAAGAAAGACATAACCATCATAATGTAAACGAAAGTACATAACCATCATAATATAAAGAAAAGTATATAACCATCGTAATGAAGACAAAAGTACAAAACCATCAGAATGTAAACAAAAGTACATAACCATCATAATGAAGACAAAAACATATAACCATTATAATGTAGACAAAAACATATGACCATAATGTAAATAAAAGTACATAACCGTCATAATATTAAAAGAAAGACCTAACCATCATAATGTAAACGAAAGTACATAACCATCATAATATAAAGAAAAGTATATAACCATCGTAATGAAGACAAAAGTACATAACCATCAAAATGTAAACAAAAGTACATAACCATCATAATGAAGACAAAAACATATAACCATTATAATGTAGACAAAAACATATGACCATAATGTAAATAAAAGTACATAACCGTCATAATATTAAAAGAAAGACATAACCATCATAATGTAAACAAAAGTACATAACCATCAAAATGTAAACAAAAGTACATAACCATCATAATTTAGACAAAAACATATAACCATCCTAATGTTAACAGAAGATTTAACCATCACAATGTTAGCAAAAGTACATAACCATCATAATGTAGGAAAACGTACATAACCATCATAATGTAGACAAAAGTATATAACCATAATGTAACCGTCATAATGTTGAAAAAATATGACATAACCATCATAATGTAAACAAAATACATAACCATTGTGATGTAGACAACAAGAACATAACCATGATAATGTAGACACATGTATAGAACCATCATAATGTAAACAAAAACATATACCCATGATAATGTAAAGCAAAGTACATAACCATCATAATGTAGACAAACGTAATAACCATCATGATGTAGACAAAGGTACACATAACCATCATTAAGTAGAAAACGTACATAACCATCACAATGTAGACAACAGTACATAAATTATTCACATTAGCCAGGGTGACTAATCATCGCTGATCACTCACACACTATTGTCATGTCATGCGGCGATTACCCTAAAAATGTCGCGAAGTTTTGATAGGTATTTCAGATGTTATGTCATTTAACATGTAATGCAACTCTGATTCGAATGCCGAGTAATGGGATATGAAGGGCGACATAGGGGCTACAATTCTTTTTTTCCAATATATTTTAGGGTAGCATAGTCGCCGTATCATTCCAAAATAGTGCTGGTAAAACCACGGTTGTGTGAATCCAATTTTTTACTATGTGCATCCTACCATTTTAGCGCATCATTATTTTTCACCTGCTACGCTGTCACTGATAAGGTCAGGGTAGGCCTATATATTGTCCTTCAGTCAGAATTACATATTAGCAGATATGTCGTAATCGATGAACCACGGAAAGAATGTGGGTTCAATGCCACTCTAGTGTGTGGACAATGTTTTACAGTACCTGACTAGTCTACATGGTGGCCTATTATTAGGGCTATGAGTACATGCATTTATTTCTATATTGGGCCTACCGTTACCACTGGTTACGGTGTTAGGAGTTTTACCAACCAGGTATAAAACTCAATAATAATAATTGCGCGGTCCTGGACTTTCAGGGTCAGTTGTTACGTTGCTGAACTAATTGTGTGTGATACATTGTATACACATGTTGATGTTGGTTGTGTGTGTTTGAGACCCGATGACGCTACATAGCGTTTCTTCATTATTGAGTATGAATCATGGCGACAGGCAGTGGGAGGGTGGTCCACTGTTGCGTAAGCTTCTGCTTATTATGTAAATTGGCAGAGCGCCAGCATTTCTCCTGTGAACGTGCGCCCGACCCGTCAGACCACGTACAAGTTCCACACCATCAACACGGATGTGCGACTTACCAGACCAATCCACTGATTTGTTCAGTTTAATCAAGAAGCAATTGTTGCTGTTAGCATCCGCCAGAGAAGACACCATGAGACGGAAACGTGTTCCAGTATTTGTGCCAGGTAAAGTAATGTTGACGTATTTGAAGACACTGGTTTTATCTGGTGTTGTACCAGCGTGGTGGTGCTCGTGTAGATTGTGTAATACTTCTGTCACCACGCCTTATCACCATGATCACAGCCTGTTCATGCGACATCACCACAGATAGCTAGTACCGAGTCAGTATCTGATACTTGTAAAGAGTATGCCATATATTAGTGGAGCTGTATAAGAATTTTTTTTTTCCTACAATTATGAAAACTGGCAGGTATGTAAACAAATGCATACTCTTTGATATTAGATAAGGAGACAGGCTCAAAAATGAAAAATAAAAAAGATGGCCGCCAAAATCGTTTTAGACTTGAAAAATATATTGTTTTTGTCAAGTTTTGCTATAGTTGTTCAAAAAATCGTATAAGGTATATTAATTACTGTTCAGTAGATTAATTAATAGAGTTGAGCACATAAAAACAAAATGATTTGTTGAAATTACGACACCGGCAGGCAATATTGCATGAAAGATGGCCGCCTAAATTAACACGAAGTCAAATTATCACAATTTCTTTGTAATGAATTTTTTTTTGGACATGTAACATTCTCTCTTAAAAAAACACAAGAGAGTACCTATCATCATCATCTTATCGTGCATCTGATAGAAGAATACATTTTCAATACTGCCTAAATGCTGTCTTAAGCTTAAAAAGTACGAAATTAAAATCATAATGCTACCGGAATAACACATACAATTTTACCAGCAAGTTAGAGGAAAATTGTATCTGTCTTTTTTACCTATCATCTATTATAAACATTACTGGATGATGAGTGTGAAGAGACCACACGAAGAAGTTACTATGGGCCACTTAGAAAACAACACCAAATTTGAGGTGAGCGATAATACAAGCGTGACTCCAAACGTAATTGGCAACATGACTACGCCTAGTGAAAAAATACAGTAAACCCCTCTAATATTAGTGTATGAAAACACAACTTTCATTTTCAAATCGATCGGACTAAAGGATTTTGTACCTAGAAAGGTAATTTTAGGGTTTGGAACACTATACTATGATCAGGGGCCCATCCCACAAAGAATTTTAAATTAAGATCATCTAAACTTTGTCTTATTTGCATTAGAAAAGTAAGATGATCTTAAATTTTCTGATGCATATATAATAGTAAATTAAGATGATCCTAATTTTAAAATTCTTTGTGGGAGGGGAAAATTCTTTGTGGGATGGGCCCCAGGTTCTAAAACGGAAGTGGGATACTGGGATGATTGCTAGTAGTAGTACTTTTCGCCTCTATTCAGAGAGGGTTATTAGTGATCTGTTCCGTCTGCTGCACGGCATGGTACGGAAGCACTAGTCTACAGCAAAATGAAATGAATCGGGCTTTAGGCCACCTTTGTGCACATATAAGCTAAACTGGGCCAGGAGAACCTCCTGAGGCTGGTGAGATGATTGAGATGACACTGTCCTCCAGACACAGGATTCGAAATTAGAGCCCTGGCGGTCTGAGGCCGAGCACGCTACCTCTCGGCTACAGAGGCTCCCCACAATACTGACTTTCACACGTGGATGGGGAAGAAACATTTTTGTTTCTTTCAAACCGCCGAGACCGGGAACCGAACCCCGGACTCTGGCGTGAAAGGCAGCGGTGCTAACCACTACCCTAGGGCCCCCGCCCCACTAGTCTACAGCAATGATCCAAGGCAAGCTGTAGCCTCCTCGCATCTGGCCATAATCTTCGGGCTGATTGCCAGTGGCTTACCCTGGTTCCTCCGCTCAACAGCGGAGCCAATGCAGATCCCGCATCAGTGCAGGCACTGGTGTGCAGGCTGTGGTAGCCTTAAATAACCAGCAATAGAGTGTTTGACATTATTTCTCTCATGTAGGATGAATGAAGTTGTCCTTGCTATTATTACTCTGAAGACTATCTGACCTGAGGATAGTGGAGCTGTGCGAAATGCCGCGGAGTTTTGGCATTAAATTGCATAGCGAAACCCAAGTCTCCGGCCGTCTGGGCATGTCTGGGGGGGGGGGGATCCCCTAGACATGCTCAGAACCCCTTATCGGGCAAGCAAGGAAAACGCTCTCGATGACTCACCATGCCCTATCACCCCCACCCTCACATCATCATCTGTACATGTGTATCATCAAGTGACTACAACGTTTTTATCGTATTATAATGTCACTTAAATGACCATGTTTGCCGAAGAGTGACGTAAAGCAATAATTTACTACTATTACTAAAACGAAAGTGATATGTATCTTTCGTTTTTGTTAATTGAAGAAACAAGAATAATCTAAAAATATTAATGAAACCTAATGGTTGTCGCTAGAAAATGTAGAGGGGTCGGCTGCTTTATGATTTTAGTATACAAATAGACAATTGTTTAATAAACCATGCATGGCTTGTTAACTAGTAGGTCCAATTCTATAAACAATAGATCACTCGTATTGGGTTGCAGTGACTTAGTACATTCACACGACCTCTTGTGTCCCAGCCTGGAACACAAGGGGTCGTGTGGAAGTTACTCCCAGGACCTGCACCAATGATAAAACGTTTTGATAAAATAGGAAATTTGGTCGTGTTTTGATTATTTTCTTCTTATTATGTTTATTCATAATTATGATATTATAATTTAATGATATCCTCGCCGTTAAGCATAAGTAAGGTGACCAAAGAGTTGTTTATCTTGTCAGGTTTCATGCCTGGATACATAACTGATGTATATATGCATGTATTATATATATTGTAAATTTGACCCTGGTCAGATGCACTAAATGCAAACGTGGTAAGCTCATGCAACATCCACATCAAGTTGAAGTTAGCCTTCATGGTTATTCAAGGTCAACTTAAGGAAAGCCAGCTTTGTGGTATTTGAGGGCTACACCTCATCTAAATATATTCTATAATGACGTCCGTTGAATGTCGATTTTTTAAATAATAGTATGATAATAGATCCGGCCAAGTCTTGCTACAATTTATCATTTTGCATTTATGTCTTAGTAAGCTCTGACTTCGTATATTAAAACATTACAAATGACTTTATTGATCGTAAGAACCTAGATGTAGCTATCAAAATAAGACTAATATGTAACGCAGGATTGAAGATAAAGCCAAATCGCCACAACCATGGGCCACATTGGATGTAGGCCTATCTCTTAGCCTAGACTGTGATAAATTACTCAGCCGATTACACCTAACTATATCTGTTTATTAAAACATTACAAGTGACTTTCTTGACTCTAGAAACATGTGCAGTTGGACTGACTGTTTTTTGCGGCAATTTTAGACGTTTGGCTTATTACACTACGCGACTAATCTAATGAGTTTATTGACCGAGCACATGGGTGTTGACACAAAGATCGAATTTTATATGTGCGACAGAATCGAATATATAGTACGATTTCGATAGCCGCGACCATCTTGGCGGCCATCTTGAATTTTGAGCAGGATCCGATGACTCAATGACTTGTCCCCTTATCTTATATGAAGAAACATATCATCTTTGACATATCTGCCAAATTTCAGACTTGTAGAATAAAATGAACGATTCTGCTGAAATTTAACACTTCACCCTCCACTATATGGAGAAATATTCCCAGCAAATACGAGACATTGACACAATGGTGTTATGATGCTGGCCCTACGTCGAAGACGGTGGGCCAACATCAAAACAACATTGGGTCAATGTCTAGTGTTTGCTGGGATTGGCCTACTCAGCAAACACGAGACGTTGACCCAGTGTTGATTTAATGTTTGACCAGCGTCGGCCCAACATTAAAATAAATATTGGGTCAATGTCTCATTGCGTTTATCCTATACTGATTCAACGTTTGGCCAGCGTCGCAGGCGGTGGGCCGACCTTGACGCAACGTCTCGTGTGACTGGTAGTAAAGGCAGTCTTCACCATTCTGCCCATGCGGGTGGGCCCACAATGTTTAGTTAGCGAATCATGATGATCCACCTACTTTAAAGCCTGCCGTTTATACGATGACTCACCATGCCCTATCACCCCCACCCTCACATCATCATCTGTACATGTGTATCATCAAGTGACTACAACGTTTTTATCGTATTATAATGTCACTTAAATGACCATGTTTGCCGAAGAGTGACGTAAAGCAATAATTTACTCCTATTACTAAAACGAAAGTGATATGTATCTTTCGTTATTGTTAATTGAAGAAACAAGAATAATCTAAAAATATTAATGAAACGTAATGGTTGTCGCTAGAAAATGTAGAGGGGTCGGCTGCTCTATGATTTTAGTATACATATAGACAATTGTTCAATAAACCATGCATGGCTTGTTAACTAGTAGGTCCAATTCTATAAACAATAGATCACTCGTATGGGGGTGCAGTGACTTAATACATTCACACGACTTCTTGTGTCCCTGCCTGGAACACAAGGGGTCGTGTGGAAGTTACTCCCAGGACCTGCACCAATGATAAAACGTTTTGATAAAATAGGAAATTTGGTCGTGTTTTGATTATTTCCTTCTTATTATGTTTATTCATAATTATGATATTATAATTTAATGATATCCTCGCCGTTAAGCATAAATAAGGTGACCAAAGAGTTGTTTATCTTGTCAGGTTTCATGCCTGGATACATAACTGATGTATATATGCATGTATTATATATATTGTAAATTTGACCCTGGTCAGATGCACTAAATGCAAACGTGGTAAGCTCATGCAACATCCACATCAAGTTGAATTTAGCCTTCATGGTTATTCTAGGTCAACTTAAGGAAAGCCAGCTGTGTGGTATTTGAGGGCTACACCTCATTTAAATATATTCTATAATGACGTCCGTTGAATGTCGATTTTTTAAATAATAGTATGATAATAGATCCGGCCAAGTCTTGCTACAATTTATCATTTTGGATGTATGTCTTAGTAAGCTCTGACTTCGTATATTAAAACATTACAAATGACTTTATTGATCGTAAGAACCTAGATGTAGCTATCAAAATAAGACTAATATGTAACGCAGGATTGAAGATAAAGCCAAATCGCCACAACCATGGGCCACATTGGATGTAGGCCTATCTCTTAGCCTAGACTGTGATAAATTACTCAGCCGATTACACCTAACTATATCTGTTTATTAAAACATTACAAGTGACTTTCTTGACTCTAGAAACATGTGCAGTTGGACTGACTGTTTTTTGCGGCAATTTTAGATTTTTGGCTTATTACGCTACGCGACTAATCTAATGAGTTTATTGACCGAGCACGTGGGTGTTGACACAAAGATCGAATTTTATATGTGCGACAGAATTGAATATATAGTACGATTTTGATAGCCGCAACCATCTTGGCGGCCATCTTGAATTTTGAGCAGGTTCCGATGACTCAATGACTTGTCCCCTTATCTTATATGAAGAAATATATCATCTTTGACATATCTGCCAAATTTCAGACTTGTAGAATAAAAAGAACGATTTTGCTGAAATTTAACACTTCACCCTCCACTATATGGAGAAATATTCCCAGCAAATACGAGACATTGACACAATGGTGTTTTGATGTTGGCCCTACGTCGAAGAAGGTGGGCCAACATCAAAACAACATTGGGTCAAATCTAGTGTTTGCTGGGATTGGCCTACTCAGCAAACACGAGACGTTGACCCAGTGTTGATTTAATGTTGGACCAGCGTCGGAGACGGGGCCCAGCGTCTCGTGTGACTGGTAGTAAAGGCAGTCTTCACCATTCTGCCCATGCGGGTGGGCCCACAATGTTTAGTTAGCGAATCACGATGATCCACCTACTTTAAAGCCTGCCGTTTATACGATGACTCACCATGCTTTATCACCCCCACCCTCACATCATCATCTGTACATGTGTATCATCAAGTGACTACAACGTTTTTATCGTAGTATAATGTCACTTAAATGACCATATGTGCCGAAGAGTGACGTAAAGCAATAATTTACTACTATTACTAAAACGAAAGTGATATGTATCTTTCGTTATTGTTAATTGAAGAAACCAGAATAATCTAAAAATATTAATGAAACCTAATGGTTGTCGCTGGAAAATGTAGAGGGGTCGGCTGCTTTATGACTTTAGTATACAAATAGACAATTGTTTAATAAACCATGCATGGCTTGTTAACTAGTAGGTCCAATTCTATAAACAATAGATCACTCGTATGGGGGTGCAGTGACTTAGTACATTCACACGACCTCTTGTTTCCCAGCCTGGAACACAAGGGGTCGTGTGGAATTTACTCCCAGGACCTGCACCAATGATAAAACGTTTTGATAAAATAGGAAATTTGGTCGTGTTTTGATTATTTCCTTCTTATTATGTTTATTCATAATTATGATATTATAATTTAATGATATCCTCGCCGTTTTTTTAAATAATAGTATGATAATAGATCCGGCCAAGTCTTGCTACAATTTATCATTTTGGATGTATGTATTAGTAAGCTCTGACTTCGTATATTTAAACATTACAAATGACTTTATTGATCGTAAGAACCTAGATGTAGCTATCAAAATACGACTAATATGTAACGCAAGATTGAAGATAAAGCCAAATCGCCACAACCATGGGCCACATTGGATGTAGGCCTATCTCTTAGCCTAGTCTGTGATAAATTACTCAGCCGATTACACCTAACTATATCTGTTTATTAAAACATTACAAGTGACTTTCTTGGCTCAAAAAACATGTGCAGTTGGACTGACCGTTTTTTGCGGCAATTTTAGATTTTTGGCATATTATGCTACGCGACTAATATAATGAGTTTATTGACCGAACACGTGGGTGTTGACAGAAAGATCGAATTTTATATGTGCGACAGAATTGAATATATAGTACGATTTCAATAGCCGCGACCATCTTGGCGGCCATCATGGATTTTGAGCAGGTTCCGATGACTCAATGACTTGTCCCCTTATCTTATATGAAGAAATATATAATCTTTGACATATCTGCCAAATTTCCGACTTGTA
The DNA here is from genome assembly GCA_964017125.1 of Flabesymbios commensalis. Taxonomy (NCBI): domain Eukaryota; kingdom Metazoa; phylum Annelida; class Polychaeta; order Terebellida; family Flabelligeridae; genus Flabesymbios; species Flabesymbios commensalis. The sequence continues at coordinate 118,612,864 of OZ024902.1, read as the reverse complement.
GAATAAAATGAACGATTCTGCTGAAATTTAACACTTCACCCTCCACTATATTGAGAAATATTCCCAGCAAATACGAGACATTGACCCAATGGTGTTTTGATGTTGGCCTTTCGTCGAAGACGGTGGGCCAACATCAAAACAACATTGGGTCAATGTCTAGTGTTTGCTGGGATTGGCCTACTCAGCAAACACGAGACGTTGACCCAGTGTTGATTTAATGTTGGACCAGCGTCGGAGACGGGGCCCAACATTAAACTAAATATTGGGTCAATGTCTCGTTGCGTTTATCCTATACTGATTTAACGTTTGGCCAGCGTCGCAAGCGGTGGGCCGACCTTGACGCAACGTCTCGTGTGACTGGTAGTAAAGGCAGTCTTCACCATTCTGCCCATGCGGGTGGGCCCACAATGTTTAGTTAGCGAATCATGATGATCCACCTACTTTAAAGCCTGCCGTTTATACATAATTAATGCATAAGTTTAACAGATCTTATTAATTTAGTTAAACGAGTTGAAACGTCGCAAGTCGCTGAACAGTGATGAACATTATTGGCTCATAACAACATCGTGTCCTTTGCGACGTGAATTTATTGATTTGTGATCAGCTGCCTTGACTAAGAAAATATCGTGACGTTTTTTTTCTGTGAAGTGGGCAGATACCTTTGTAATCATTACTAGTAGGCCAGGGCATAGCCAGATGCCGTGTTAGGTTGATGACGTGACAGCAGTAGTTTATGATAGCAGCACCACTGGGTCAGTCACCGCCAGTGAACTGTCAACCCATGAACTGCTAGGGCCGTATATAAACCCTAGACTTGACAAAGAACGTTTAAAGCCAACTGAAATGCCACTGGAATTGTTGAAAAAAGCTGCGGGAGATCTGTAGATAGTCGGCAAATAAAAACAATATTTTAATTTCGAACATCTATATTTTTCATTAATAGAAATATTTGTTTTAAATTTGAAGCTGGAAATTGCGTCAGCAATTCCAGCTTCAAATTCATGACAAAAAAAAAATACAAACTTAAAATTAATCAGCACAACTTGTCAAAGTTTAGCTGTTTAACATTAGGGGGGGCACCATTAAATCTCCAGGGGGCGGGCTGGAGTATTTTTTAAATACATAATTTCGGGCTGATAGCATGAAATAAATAATTTGTTTCAAGAACTCGTCCATAATTATAAACATTAATAAAATTTGAAATTTTCAGCGCGCCGCCGAGCAAGGTTGAAATAAAAAAAATCCGGGACAGAAACGGCACCCTTCCTGGAGATCGAATGGTGGCCCCCTTACAGAGTATGTCTTTCACTAGCTTACTATGTCTCTGCCTATACTCATACTATGGACAGCATTGTTATGTCCGAATTATTTATTTGAGGCAGGATGTAGCTTAAGGGTACGAGAAACCACTAACACGCGCCAGTTGCGTCCCAATGTCGGCTCGGCGGCTCACACGTTGGCCCGATGTCCCACCAACGCGGGGTTTTCTGTTAGGCCAAGAGTAATAGGGTATATATGAGTGAAACCTGGAACAAATTCATAACAAGCTGAAAATTTCAGAAAATGTTCAAAAAACTATCCCCTACAACATACTAAAAGTCCCCATGAATCCACCCTGGGCCTTTTGAGAAATTCAAGATGGCGTCCAAGATGGCCGCCAATTTAGGAATTTGTCATATCTCGGGTTTAAATCATCATAGAAATGTAAATAAAGAGTCTAAACATATGTTTTTGGGGGCGAGGAATTCGATTTTAACAACATTTTATTATTTAAATACATTATTAAACACATTATGATGAATTTCGTTTGTCAGTATATAATCTTAGTATATATCCCACTTTCGAAGACACTGAAAATGGGTGCTAGGATACCTTTTGATTCTAGCACCGTGTCTGCAGTGCCTTGGAGTGACTTTATGAAAACTGTCATGAAAAATGATGAGTTTCAGAGCTCAAGAATTAAGACTTCACCATTCATAAGGCTGGACCCAAGTAACCCCAGCACTATCTACACTGCTTTGTGTTTTGTGCAAGCTCAAAGTGAAAAACACAACCTCAGTATATGCCCAGTGACATTTGAGCAGCCACTGTATCAAAAAGCCACGGAGATAGTTGCTGCCTCTAGAGACTTAGATATAGTGGTGGTACGACTTGGCGGTTCCCACATGTTAATGTCCTACTTAGGCAGCATTGGGCAGAGAATGAATTTTCGATCATCAACTCAAGGTAGGGACAAGAAAGACTATGATGTTTTGTTCAGTGGCTGCAAGCACATCCGCCATTTGCTGGCTTGCAATCTGATCGACTAGTCTCAATTGCCACTGGTGTTGTAGCAGACATGTATGCAAACTGTGACAATGCAGTTCAGATCGGCCAAAGTGCTGCAGCAAAATTGACTGGAAAGTCATTCACCTGCTCACAGAAATAACTGTGCAACGCAGTGACAAAGTAAACAGAATCACTTGTGTCCTGAAGTCAAGTACTGACATGGAGCAACTCCTAACATATGGACTGGCTCCACAGCCCCCGCCACTGTTCTTAGATGGTGCTATGAAGAAACCAACCAAGAGTGCCCTGGGTAATCTATCCAAGTCATTTGTCTCTATTCAAGCAAACTTCCCAAATACAGCTCCTTTTGTTATAGATGGAGGTCATCTGCTACAGACTGTAGTCTGGTCACAGCCATCTACAGGCCAGTGTGTCAGTGCTATGTTGCTTACATACTTAAGCATTACGGCACTAACTGCTGGTACTATTGTTGTGATGGCTACACAACTGTGTCCACCAAATCAGCAGAGCAGCTACGTAGGGCAAAAAAAGCAACATCAAGTGACATTATTTTTGACGAGAACATGCAAACCACTACTAGTCAGACAGCTTTTTGGCAAACAGTCACAATAAATCACGTCTCATAGTGATGCTCAATGGTTTGCTAAATGACGTTGTCATACAGACAATTCAGGCACCAGCTGATGCAGATGCATTGATTGTCTCAACTGCCTTGTCTGTGATTGTAGTAGGAACCGACACGGACTTATTGGTAATGCTGGTACACCTAACAGGGACCTATACATGCTATGCTCTAGGATTCGGACCTCTATTGGTGATACAAGGAAATATCTGTTTGTGTTACATGCCATAACAAGATGCGACACAGTATCTGCTCTATATCGCATAGGTAAACGTAAACCATTTAATCTATTGCACACCAAAAGAGAGCATGGCATGCTGAACCTATTTTTAAACTCAGACAGCACACATGAGGAGATTCAACTAGCAGGTGAAAGTTTTCTTTTAAAGCTATATGGTAGATCTAAGTGTGCGTCACTAGACGAACTGCGCTACATTTGTTATAAAAAAGCTTTCTTCATCCTTCCAGTCGGCAACATTGCCTCCAACAAGTGCCGCAGCCAAACAACATTCGTTTCGAACATATCTCACGGTGCAGGAATGGAAGGGGAGGTTTTTACAGCCAACAGACTGGGGATGGAAACTAGAGGACATCCTTACTCCAATTGACTCTGATCGTCCCATAGCTCCAGAGACTTTTCTTAACATGATATGTTGTGGATGCAAAGCAGATGGCTGTAGGAAGACTGGTGTGCACTGTTCCACCTTGTGTGCAAACTGTAGTGGTCAAACATGCAACAATGTAGCACCCGCACCCTTGCTGGATGAAGATAACAATGATGAGCGTTCAAACACTGATGATGAGGACGATGATTATAAAAAGTGGCCTGTGCCAATGTTAAAAATGTTAAAAATATGTTTTATCAGCATTAAGATGTGTATAGATTATGATTTTGATACCTTTCAAGTACATTATGTCACCAGTAATATAATGAACATTGTTCATATATGATTTACGCATAGCCTACAATAGGTTAATGGTTTTCATATTGTATATGTACAAAATCTTCAAAAATATTATTTTTGTGTTCAAATATTGTTGTTGTCGAATTCCTCGCCCCAAAAAATATATATTGAGAGTCATTAATGACATTTTAATGATGATTTGGGTCAAAGATATGACAAAATGTGAAATTGGCGGCCATTTTGGCCGCCATCTTGAATTTCTCAAAAGGCCCAGGGTGGATTCTTGGGGACTTTTAGTATGTTGTAAGGGATAGTTTTCTGAACATTTCCTGAAATTTTCAGCTTGTTATGAATTTGTTCCGGTACCAAACCTAATACTCTTGGCCTATGTGTGCTCAGTCCCAGTTTAACAAAGTAATTCATGATGCATGATGAATGCTAGGAGTCTAGCGGTGGTTGACCCGCACCGCGTCACCCCCTCAATCGTTATGTTTGTGTAAAGCGCCACTCACTCATTCATGTTGTGTAACCAGAAAAAATGGAATCGTCTTTTGCACCGACGTCCCTGCTTCTTTTTTCAAGGGGGAGGGGTACTTCTGTTAAGTATAGGTAGGCCTACTGATCACAGGTCTACTGCAGTACTTCAGTGGAGGTGGGGGATATATGAATGGATGATACGGTTACTGATATCGCGGTAGATCTACTTCAAACTAATGGTGGCTTAATGGTTGATCACGCACTTCGACGTTGGCCCAATCTTATACCACCATTTTGTTAAGGCTGGATTTTCAACTAACGCAATCATTTGCACCGGTGTTGTTTTGATGTTGGTCCAGCGTCTACGACGCTGGCTCAACAATAAAACAACGCTGGTGCAATAAAAAACATCGCTGGCATCGTGTTTGCTGTGGTATGATACATAAACAAACACGAGACGTTGACCCAATGTTGTGTCAATGTTGGCCCACCGTCTAGGACGCTGGCCCAGCATTGTCCCACCGTTGAATGAATGTATGTTATTTGCTGTGACACTGTTGCCCGTATCGGCCTGTACACATACATTGTGTCATCATAGACATGTAGTGACAGAGCCCACGTTACATTATTATATCACCAGTAAAAACATCAGCAGTCATACTATGCCACATTACTGTATCCACAAAGAAATGAATAGTTACAATTAAACGATCTGCTACTGGACCATTGTGATGCTTTTATAATTTATGACATTTTCGGAATGAACTGGTGACATTTGCAAGAATAGAAATCCATTAGTATTATATAACCAGATAACCGCAACATTACACTAAATGAAATAGTTTTTTATATGTGCGGTGACATGTACATGTAATGTTATCATTTAATTATCCAATTATCTAATTATTTGATAGATTAATTGATTTATTGATTTATTGATTGATTGATTGATTGATTGTTTGATTGATTGATTGATTGATTGATTGATTGATTGATTGATTGATTGATTGATTGATTGATTGATTGATTGATTGATTGATTAGATATTATGGTCTCAGTGCAGATACTATAAATCTCTCCGGGTCAGTTACGGTCTTTGTATTTGTTGTGAATTCTTCTTGAGCGATGATAACGTGTTTTGCATGCTAATGACTGGTGACCTTGTGGAAAACGCCTCATGCGTAACCCACACACAGCCAAGAGGTAGCAATATATCATGTGGAAAGAAGCCCACCTCACTGTATGAGGTTGTCCATAACAGAATATACCACCCTGTGCCGGATTAACCCTTTCAGCCCTCACGATGCATTAAAGCATCATTTTACATCCCTGAAAGCAGGTTTAATTTTCCTACAAATAAGGGCTTTAGAATGAAAATTTCCATGAAACTGGCTTTCCAATACATGGCAATTTTCTTCAATTTTCAAACCACATCAAATCATCTTCTTCCGCTACAAGTCGAGAATTGCGACAGCAATTCGCGGCTTGTAGTGGATGAAGATGACAATGGTAAACTCAGGCTTGAAAGGGTTAACTGGCAGTGGTCCAATGTTAATTCAACACTGGGTCAATGTAGCGTGTTTGTTATGTTCCCCTCTCACAGTATTCAGGTTTCCTAAGGCTCTGTTTCCCGTCCGGAGTCCAGGTCTCGAAGCTCGTTCGTTGGTTCGTTGGTTCGTTGGTTCGTTGGTTCGTTCGTTCGTGCGTTCGCTCGTTCGTTCATTCATTCATTCATTCATTCATTCATTCATTCATTCATTCATTCATTCATTCAATCATTCAATCATTCTTTCATGTATTTATTTCATGATTCATGCTGCTTTAGTGCCATCCGCCTATGAATGTCTAGAGGACGGATTTAGGCGCTTTATCCCGTTCGTTATTAGCTCCCGCCGTCACCGTAGGTCAGACGGAGGGAGCTATGGATTCCGCTTCCGTTTTCTTCTTTTGCCTATAATTTTGTAAAAAATTGACTTCCAGGTGGACAATGGACAGGTAATATATTTTTAATCAGAATTTATTACGCAAGGTCGCAGAGGAAAATTGCTGATGTTACGGCGTTGGGCCGTCCGTGAACATTTCGTTTCCGGAGCATATCTCTGAAAGTACTTGTCCGATTGTCTTCAAATTTTACACACAACACCTCTAGGGGGTCTAGTTGTGCCTTGAACTTTGACCTGCTTTTGGTTCAGAGCTATGACCTTTTTAGCCGTTTTGACGCACACTTCGTTTCCGGAGCAGATCTTGAAAAGTACTGGGCCGATTACAGTCATATTGCATAAACATGTTCTCTAAGGTCCCTAGTTGTGCCTTTTCAGGTTTTTGGACCTTGACCTTGAAGTTGACCCAGCACTTTCACCTAATTTATGACATCGGTAAATCCGACTGAAATATTTTGCGGAATATCATGAAAACCGCTAAAGATAGCTGCACCATTACTATAAAATAAATTGTAAGGTTTCAGGAGAGGATGCATCTTGAAAAATTTCGGGTCGATAAAATTCAAAATGGCCGCCTATCGGCCATTATTCACCTTGACAGGCCTGATATTGGGTAAACCGTGCTAGATAGCTAAACCATTACTATAAAACAAAATGTGAGAATTCAGAAGAGGATGCATCTTGAAAAAAATCAACTTGATCAAATTCAAAATGGCCGTTTATCGGCCATTATTCACTTTCACATGGCCGATATTTGGTAAACCGTGCTAGATGGCTAGACCATTACCATAAAACAAAATATAAGTTCTCGGGGGAGGATGCACCCTGAAATTTTTTAACTATTAATTTCAAAATGGCCGACAATCGGCATTATTTACCTCGATAGGCCTGATATCAGGTAAACCGTGCTAGATAGCTAGACCATTACTATAAAACAAAATGTGACATTTCCGGAGAGGATGCCTTTTAAAAACTTTTGACTCAATCACTCAATCAAATTTAAAATGGCCGCCTATCGGCCACTATTTACTTTCACATTGCTGATATTTGGTAAACCGTGTTAGATAGCTGGACCATTACTATAAAACAAAATGTAAGATTTCAGGAGAGAATGCATCTTGAAAAAAATTGACTCGATCAAATTCAAAATGGCCGCCTATCGTCCATTATTCACTTTCTCATGGTCGTTATTTTGGTAAACCGTACTAGATGGCTAGACCATTACTATAAAACAAAATATAAGATTTCAGGAGAGGATGCATCTTGAAAAATTTCGACTTGATCAAATTCAAAATGGCCGCCTTCAGGCTATTATTCACTTTTACTTGGCCGTTATTTGGTAAGCCGTGCTAGAGGGCTAGACCATTACTATAAAACAAGATGTGATTTTTCGGGGGAGGATGCACCCTGAAAATTGTTAACTCTTATCGAATTCAAAATGGCCAAAAATCGGCATGATTTACCTCGAAAGCCTGATATCAGGTAAACTGTGCTAGATAGCTAGACCATTACTATGAAACAAATAATTACTATAAAACAAAATGCGAGGTTTCGGGGGAGGCATCTTCATCTATCCAGTTGTCTGCTACCGGCAGACTGCCTGGATATCACGTATATGTGCTATGAGTTCAGAACCCCCCTCTCCCCTGGCCAACTCATGCAGGCCAGACAATGTGACCTGAGTGTGACCTCCACACAACAGTCAGTAAACCGGTGACGTCTTAATGAATATTCATGTTGCTCCCACCCCGTCCTTTTCGTACAGGCCTCACACACACCTGTTGTCAAGGTCAGACTGGTAGTCTGACGGTCTGACCTGACGGGGCAGGGTGGGGGGAGGATGCACCCTGAATTTTTTTAACTAGTCTATATCGAATTCAAAATGACCGTAAATCAGCCATTATTTACCTCGATTGGCCTGATATCGGATAAACCGTGCCAGATAGGTAGACCATTACTGGGATACTGATTAGGATCATCAATTTCAATGGAGGTTTGCAATCTCTGACAGACTGTCTAGTTCTTATCTTACTCTTAGACTGAGCCTCTTAGACCTAGTTGTCTTGCGTCTTGATTTTTGACCTAGCATAGGACTACATTAATAACCATACACAAAATTGCTTAAATCAAATTCTAATTCGGAGCGGGAGCTCCTGGATTTATGTAGTCTTGTTAATTATATAATCGTTTTATTTTTTACCTCTGTTATTGACATACCTATTTATTATACGTGTTAATACGAATCGTGATAATATCTCGTATCGTAGCGATCAGTGAACGGCACTCGGCTTCGTTACGATACTCGTTCCAATTTTAAGGCAGACATGTATAGATAATGGAGGATAGATATTATTAGATATTAGTGTTATCATGGTTATGAACAGCCACCCTTGGTAAAGAGTGGCATCAGGTGGTTGTCCATAGGATATTCATTAAGCAGCCCCCGCCGAGGCAGGCTGCTTACTGTATTCCACACGGTTCTCCGTCGCCGCCGCGGTTATTTGTTTTCAAGATAGCTACTAATCTATCAACTTCTGCTTCCTCATACTTCACATAGCCATCACATACCACTGGGGAATTGTTTTGGTGATATTCTGATCCCCATATCAATAACCCTTTAATTACTATGGCCACTAACGAAGAAATGCTCGTTAGCGCGCTTCAGGAAAAATGTTGCCATCAGCTCTTTTTTTAATTTGGCAAATATGTTCAGCTATGTCAGCCAATGACCTGATTAACTAGACTTTTGGGATCAAACAAATTCAAAATGGCCCTTTACGGCCATTTTGAATTTTGTAATATTTACTTAACTCAAGAATGCAAAATTACCGGACCATGAATATAAAACAAAACGTTATGTCTCACACAAGGATAACCCATGACAAATTTCACACTAAAAAATCCAAAATGGCTCTCAGGCTTTTTAAAAAAAAATTTTTCACTATCTCGGAAATCTTGCATGATAGCTGATCTATGAATTTCTGCTTCCTCATACTTCACATACCCATCATATACCACAATTTTAAAATAGTATTCGAGCGATAACGGAGGCCTGCTTTCGTGTTCGTTTCCGAACAACTCTTTTTAGTTTTATTGTACAAAACATTTTTTTTTTGAGGAGTGGCCAAGACGCTTCTCAGATGAGGTTGGCTGCATGCCCTTATATTATTGACTGCTCAGGGCAGGTTCTACTGTAATAAATTTATATAACTTTGATAATTAACCTCGGCCTAGTTTGATCATCTATTGCGGAGAACCTTCTGACGTCACAACACACATCTTGACACGTGAACACGTGTTTAGTCTACATATAGTGCACCTATTAGCCCAAACCAACAACATTAAATCATTTATTTTTAAGTTTAAAAATAATTAGTGTCATTTTCCGGGGCCCGTATCGTGAATCATCCGTATGTGTCAATGTAAATAGTGATATTATGCTGATGACTCCCGTACAGGTATGATATACGGATGGCTTACATACTTGAAAACATACTTGAAAACGTACCTTAAATAATTCAAGGTACGTTTAAGAGAATTTTCATGATTCAAGATGAATTTTGAAAATACAAAACACAAAGCCTAGCGACCAAATCCCCCACCTCCCCAACCCCCTTTAGGCTTATGATTTCTGTATCAGCCCTTGGTACATGTCATAATGAAGCTCAAGGGAACAAAATGTATATGATCAACCAGACTATCCCTAGATATGTGCTTTATTTTTTTGTCTGTCTCTGTGCAAGAATAATATATTACCTTTACCAGTGTTTACCTGGAACGCGACCCAAAAACACGGCACGCTGACTCAATGCTGACTTAATGTTGGGCCAGCGTCGCAGAGGCTGGTCCAACATTAAGCCAAAAGTGACTAAACTCCTCATGTTTGCCAAAGAGAGTATTATGTATATTTACCATGTTTACGTATAAAGCAGTTGTAAAAGTTAAGACCCGTATGCCAAGTTTATTAATGTCAACCACACATGCAAAATGGTCATCAGATAATGTGCAGTTTTATGAGTAGGCTTAATCATGTTAATAGCGCACTTAGCAATTATTAGGATATGTACATGCATCAGGGCTAATAAAAAGCGTGACATCACCGCATATAGATATCCATCAGTAGACTATATTAGTTACGTATAAACCATCCCTAGTTTCAATAAACAAAGAACTCCTAATTTTAAAATTATTGAAATAGACGTTATACCGTTGGTATCATGGTAATTCATTACTAATTGTACACAACTGTAAACATGGTAAACAATGAAGTGAATAAAAAAATAATAATGACGAAATCTAAATTTGTCATTAATTATTGTTTTGGATTTACGCAACAGGTTTTGAAAAATTGACATTAATCAGGATAAGAATATTATTGGTTTACGATGTTTTTTAATCAAGGCCACATAAATGTTTTATTGCCAATTTATAGCGTCAGGGTCATGACAGGATGACTATTATAATATTTGACATTTAAATGGTATGTTACCGTCTTAAATGTCAATAATAATAATTATTATAAGACCCAGGATCCACTGTTACCATCCAACAAACAAGAACCGAATCAACAGCAAGAAATACGCGAAAATCTAAATTAGGTATGGTTCGAAACTTTCCTCTGTTCATACCAGTATATTTGTTTGCTAATAACCATGATTACTATAAGGTTGATCAATGGAATTTCCACATTTTGCGTTTTATCTGCTTGAATAAGAAAACGCGAGCCATAACGGTCATTCATTAACCAGTATGATTCCGCAAATACAGGCTTTAATTTAGTGTGTATATTTTTCTCGATTTCAATACATGTAGCCAGGCTGTTCTTCTATGAAAGTATAGCTAACGAGCGAGTTCGATTGTGTTGTCCACATTGTAATCTCGTAGATTTTTGTATCAGAAACTATCATCCCCAGATTATATTAACCATTTAACCGCCGGTGCCGCATATATCGGGTTTTCATTTTTTATTAGCACATTAAGTACCTCTTTTTAAATATGTTAAAGGTGAAATTTGACATCAGCAAGATTTGATAAGAGTTAACCTCCATTTGATCAAATCTGAATAATTTTCACTCACTTGAAGTTGTGGATCGCGTCAGCGAGACACAACTTCAAGTGGGTGAAAATTCAAATTGAAGAATTTGGCGGTTAAAGGGCTAATATAACATCTATTTTAACTATTGACCTGTTGACGGTTGAAACATTAACTAGTAATTTTTATGTATTCGAAGCTGAAAATGCCAATGTAATTTCTATCGCGAAATATTTTTAGTTTTGAACAAAAACATCTTCCAAACGGAATTATTTGATTTCGTCAACATCTATATTTGATCAATTTCTTTATAATTTTCTGGTCTCATACTTGTTTGGGGACGTATTATATGAATCTAGCAGGACAAGTGGTAGGCCTAATCATGTGATATGGGAGATTACGTAAGATCCCCAAAACACGTTGTATTATTACTAGGTCATCATTTGCGCCGCTGCTCTAATGTTGGCTTAGCGCTCCGTGTTTGCTAGGATACGGCTGTCAGTGCAGGCGGGGATGTGGTTATGTGGTTATGACATTCATTGTGTTTACGTCATCATTAGGCACACTGCCTGTTTAAATCTGTTCTGTTTTACTCCCTTCTTATCGCGGCATTCCCTAATAACTATGAATAGCCATGACGTCATAGTGACCACATTATAGTAGGTAAAGCTCCATTAGCATGGCGTCTGCAGCGACAGTTAATTCAGTCAAGGGCACCACCGGGATAATGCGTGCTTTCTTCTGCCGCTCCTGGGAAATGCCTAGAATTCCACGGGGCTGTCAGAAATCCCCATCCCCTGCCCGTAAATAACGACATATTACCACCTTCTCTGCTGTCATAATGTTCTCCCGGTGTAGAAGATGTCGTCATCTAAGTATTAAAGAGATGTATCTGCCACTTTAACAAGTGGCAGATAAATCTCTTTAATACTTAGATGTATTAACGGTCGTTATTGAATATTCCGTCTATTGACGTCAGATTCTGACGTCCAAAGTCGATCCCCGCGCTGTAAGGGTTAAACAAAGGCCGTGAATATCCGAATATAGGCCTAACGACATAAATAGCAAGTGATTGCGTCATGAACATAGACGGAATCTTATTCTTATTACCACAATTGCCATTCCTTGGTGTGAAAATGTACCAACCAGACACAGTTCAGTAGATTCATATGCGTGTGTGATTGCAACACTACGCGGCTGTTTTGTGATAACCTTGTCTATATCAAATTTTTTTCTATTGCTAAAATTAAGATATTTTCAAGAAAATGGCGCCCATTTTTACCTTATCCTAACTTTTTTTTATTCTTTATCAAAATGTTATCTTGAAAACCGTTAGTGCCAATCAATAGTAGTTTTGTATACATACACTTACCTGCCTACCTTCAAAAAGAATAGTCGGTTAATCGCAGCTCAGATATTTTCAAGAAAATGAGGGTCATTTAATTTTTCAATAAATTTTTATAAACATTAATAATGATTATCTCGAGAAGATTAGTCCGAATCACTCGTGATCTTGTTTGTATAAGTCTGCTTGCGAAATAAACAGGTTTATTGATTGCCAAAAAAATGAAGTCGACTTCATTTTTTCAGTCGTCATAAGCTAATTCTGGATATGCACCCATTAAATTAAGGATGTGATCTTATTATAAGCAGTTGTGTGATTATAATGAGGTGATGACTCAGGTATTTATGTGATGGGGACCAAAGTACAGCCGCTCTATATGACGCAATAAGGATGACGCACCACACCATGTAGAAGGAGAGAAGAGAGGGATAAAGCAAGCAAATACTGCGACGTAAAAGACGAAGCTTAACAAAATAACCTCTCATTAATATCCCTCTAGTCAACCCCCCCCCCCCTCCCCCCCACACACACACACACGCACACACACGGCGAGTGGCTTATGTTATCTCTATATTAAGAGCGAAGATAATCAAATTATTGAAATGACATACAAAAGAATGCAATTCAATTAATCATATTGTTCTGTTATGTACTAAATGTGTAGTCATGCCATTCCTCCTCAGTTATGCGACATTTTTACTTGACGCAGAACGTTGGCCCAACATAGTATCAATGATGTGCCACTGTGGAAGATGCTGGTCCGTCTTTGATACAGCATTAGACTTGTAAATCGTGCAGGCTGAGTTGTTACATCAGCCTGGGGTGGAGCACCACCTCCAACAAAGCCTGAATATACAGTAATTTCCGAAGTTAATTAATTAGTTACACGAGGAATAACACCTGAATAAGAGGCTACCTCCTGTTAATAACAGCCTGGCATCCTGACAGCAGAGGTGGGAGATACTTCTGCTCTCTCTCCACTGCTCTGCAAATATCATACTTGGATATGAAATCAGCTACTGCCGTTAGCTTTCAACACGCTAGAGAAATACGGATGTGCCTTGAAACCTTTATCTTCCTATAAATGCGTATAGGCATGATACATAAAAATCCACACCAACAAATATTTCTGTTGTTTTACATTACATTTATTGAACAGCCCTTCTCAGAGGGGCTGCTTACTGCCTTCCATTCCGCCGGTGCCACCGCAGTTATTTGTATTCTAAATAGCAACAAATCTATGAACGTGATATTCACTGTAGATTGAACTATTGTATTTCTTACTAGCTAACTGTCGTATTATGACTCCTTCGCGGTGTACATGGTGCAGGGAGACCGCGGTAACATGACATCGGGGCAACATGAACATTTGTAGTTTTGACAAAGTGCTTTGTCCAATCTTGACAACGGAGCCCTCTAGGGAATGCTTTTGAACTGTTCTTTTCCAGCATAAAAATTGGTTGTGATACCTCAAGGCATGTGTAAGCCATGGCGAAATATGTGTTTTGACGGTTAAAAGGGTTTTTTTCAGATACACGGATTTTGTTAATACATTAAACACTCCTTGAAACTAAGGGAAAACAAAAATCACATAGTAACTAGTGAAGAAGATTGTGTTTTTTCAAGAAACATTGGTGATAATGGGAGATTCTACCTCAATCTAGTTAAAGCTACACTTATGACAATCGTCATGCTGGGGCACTATGGACGGGATATATTTATGAACATGATCCGGTGTAACATTGAGACGTCCATGATGCCCCATTATATATATTAAAGTCCATGGTGTGCCGTCCTCAAAAAATATTTTTCTTTTAAATTTCACTATTCCTAAAATGAAGTTTTCTACATTTAAATATAGCTTTTTAGCCCGCCTTTTAATTTTAATTAAAAAAGGTGGGCTATTGCAATTGAAGTTCGGCGTCGTCGGCGTCGGCGTCGGCGTCGGCGTCGGCGTCGGCGTCGGCGTCGGCGTCGGCGTTAACATTTACTTGTGGGCGCGATAACTTGAGAGGTTTTTCATGTTTCCTTCCCAAATTTGTTTTGCATGTTACTAATGACCACTTCTCGGACAAGTTCAATAATGGCTGAAAAAAAATTCAAAATGGCCGACTTATTGCGATTTTTCACCTTTTACGTCAATAATTTGACCTTGTGGGCGCGATAACTTGAAAAGTTTTTCACATATCCTTTTCAAATTTGTTATGCATGTTACTAATGACCAGTTCTCGGACAAGTTCAATAATGGCCGAAAAAAAAAAAAAAATGGCCGATTTATTGCGATTTTTCACATTTTACGTCAATTATTTGACCTTGTGGGCGCGATAAGTTGAAAAGTTTTTCACATATCCTCTTCAAATTGGTTATGCATGTTACTAATAAGTAGTTCTTGGACAAGTTCAATAATGGCCGAAAAAAAAAAAAAAATGGCCGATTTATTGCGATTTTTCTCATTTTACGTCAATAATTTGACCCTGTGGGCGCGATAACTTGAAAAGTTTTTCACATATTCTCTTCAAATTTGTTATGTATGTTACTTATAAGTAGTTCTTGGACAAGTTCAATAATGGCTGAAAAAAAAAAGAAAATGGCCGATTTATTGTGATTTTTCTCATTTTACGTCAATAATTTGACCTTGTGGGCGCGATAACTTGAAAAGTTTTTCACATATCCTCTTCAAATTTGTTATGCATGCTACTAATAAGTAGTTCTTGGACAAGTTCAATAATGGCTAAAAAAAATTCAAAATGGCCGATTTATTGCGATTTTTCTCATTTTACGTCAATAATTTGACCTTGTAGGCACGATAACTTCAACATTTTCACAAGTATCCTCTTCAAGTTTGTTATGCATGTTACTAATAAGCAGTTCTTGGACAAGCTCAATAATGGCCGGTAAAAAAATCAAAATGGTCGACTTATTGCGATTTTTCACATTTATTTTACGTCCATAATTTGACCTTGTGGGCGCGATAACTTGAAAAGCGGCTAGTTTAACATACCATTTATATCTTGCGTTGTTATTTACGTGATGACATTCGACTTTACTTTCTTTATCATAATTCGGCGGCGGGCTATTATCGAGTGTGCTCTTGTTATTATTATTCATTTAATTATTATGAATGTGTTGATTGGCACAGAAAGTCCCTCCAACATTCCCAGTAGACATGTCCATTGTACCCCACCCTGTGCGCCATGGACATTTGCTGGACTTTTTGCAATTTATTTTCAAGTAAATACAATTAAATGAATCGGGCTTTAGGCCACCTTTGTGCACATATAGGCTAAACTGGGCCAGGAGAACCTCCTGAGGATGGTGAGATGATTGAGATGACACTGTCCTCCAGACACAGGATTCGAAATTCGAGCCCTGGCGGACTGAGGCCGAGCACGCTACCTCTCGATCACGGAGACTCCCCACAATACTAACTTTCACACGTGGATGGGGAAGAAACAATTTTGTTTCTTTCAAACCGCCGAGACCGGGAACCGAACCCCGGACTCTGGCGTGAAAGGCAGCGGTGCTAACCACTACCTTAGGGCCCCCGCCCTATTTTCAAGTAACATCCAACATGAATGCAGGTATGGTATTCCAGTCAAACATTAGGATAGTCCTGCGTTACCTATTGGTCAATAATAAGTTAATATGCTACACAAATATTTGAAGCTAATCTAAACAGAAAAATATGGTGTTCATGGTGCCCAGGTCTCTTCTACTCTCTTAACAACTTTGTAATCATGCACAAATCTTCACATAGAAAAAAAAAAAAATATGTATTTCATTACAATAAGGGTGTTTTATGATCTCAGTTGAAATATTATAACCATGTATTTTTTTTAAATCATGATATTTTTATTCAATTCAAGATGAATGAAACAGTAACATAACAGCTGCTTACGGGACATGGTGCAACTAAAAAAATTAGAAACAATTATATTTCTGATTTGGAAATAACGTTGCCTTTTATTAATGTGGGTATTCGTTCATGTCATGGTTACTGGGAAGCTCAAACGCGTCACCACAGCGTCAGTCCACGCTTCACGGAACACCCTAATGGAGGAGGTCAATGCATAACCATTTCCTGCTGAACTGGTCGGTACACAAAAAGCTTCACCTCTATATAACCTGATAACCGTAAATATATCCGTGGCAGAGGCGCATCACCTGGACAGATCAGAAACGCCAAGGAAACACAATATATCGACAAAATGCTGCATGGTTTATTTTGTCAGGCAGGCTCAATTCAATAAATGCAGAACATTTCCCATTAAGCACAAGTAGTTCACCAAATGCTTATTCAATGTTGGGCTAGCGTCGTAGACGGTGGACCAACGTTGAACCAACATTGGGTGAATGTCTCGTGTTTGCTGGGTTACTTTACCATGTAGGCCTATACCATGGTGGTTCATTCTTGGGCCAATGCCGCAGACGGTGGCCCCACATTAAACCACCCTTGTATCATAGCACATGTGCTACTTGGAAATCTTAATAACTAAGTTTAACATCAAAGCACAATTATCTGATTATATGTTTTGTGCTTTCTGGGTATTTGTGTTTACTGAAAAAATGACTTTAACTGACGCATAATCTTTCTTTGTATTCGATTGATAATGCGCGTCGATGAACTGATGAACAGATCAATGCAAATTTTGCAGTTTTCGCATGCGTAAATATTTATCAACCATGTTTGACATGTTTGCGACGCTGTTTCAACATTAATATAATGTTATTGGGTCAACGTTTTATGTCGGCCGGATGGTGGTATAAGATTCTGCAAAAATGTGAATCCTCTTCAGACAGTGCTTTTCCCGAGATTAAAGTAAAGCACAGTGGTAAATCCGAGCTTTATTTGGCCTTGGCCTTTACTTGGCTTTCCTTGTAATTTTACAAAGAAGTAAAGGGTGGTCGGAAATCTTAGTGTAGCAGCCAGCACTGTGTAGTGTAGTGTAGTGTAGTGCAGTGGCCCATCAGTGAAACTTTTAACATGTTTAAAGTCGACTACGCTTCACTGATTGGCCAGTACTATTGTGCATTTCCGCTGCACTTTTAATGGGGAAACCATGATTGTGTTTGTTGTATGTTGGAGCTGTCAGCGACGCTGGCCCAACATTGAACCTGCACTGGATAAATGTATCGTGTTTGCATGTGCTGTATTGTCTCTATAACGAGCAATCGCGATGTACTGAACCAATGTTGTTTTAATGCTGGTCCACCATCTACGACGCTGGCCCACCATTAAAACAACATGGATCAACACGTGTCACGTCACACCACCAACATGATCATCATGATCATTTTGTCAGGCAGGCTCAATTCAATAAATGCAGAACATTTCCCATTAAGCACAAGTAGTTCACCAAATGCTTATTCAATGTTGGGCCAGCGTCGTAGACGGTGGACCAACGTTGAACCAACATTGGGTGAATGTCTCGTGTTTGCTGGGTTACTTTACCATCTAGGCCTATACCATGGTGGTTCATTCTTGGGCCAATGCCGCAGACGGTGGCCCCACATTAAACCACCCTTGTATCATAGCACATGTGCTACTTGGAAATCTTAATAACTAAGTTTAACATCAAAGCACAATTATCTGATTATATGTTTTGTGCTTTCTGGGTATTTGTGTTTACTGAAAAAATGACTTTAACTGACGCATAATCTTTCTTTGTATTCGATTGATAATGCGCGTCGATGAACTGATGAACAGATCAATGCAAATTTTGCAGTTTTTGCATGCGTAAATATTTATCAACCATGTTTGACATGTTTGCGACGCTGTTTCAACATTAATATAATGTTATTGGGTCAACGTTTTATGTCGGCCGGATGGTGGTATAAGATTCTGCAAAAATGTGAATCCTCTTCAGACAGTGCTTTTCCCGAGATTAAAGTAAAGCACAGTGGTAAATCCGAGCTTTATTTGGCCTTGGCCTTTACTTGGCTTTCCTTGTAATTTTACAAAGAAGTAAAGGGTGGTCGGAAATTTTAGTGTAGCAGCCAGCACTGTGTAGTGTAGTGTAGTGTAGTGCAGTGGCCCATCAGTGAAACTTTTAACATGTTTAAAGTCGGCTACGCTTCACTGATTGGCCAGTACTATTGTGCATTTCCGCTGCACTTTTAATGGGGAAACCATGATTGTGTTTGTTGTATGTTGGAGCTGTCAGCGACGCTGGCCCAACATTGAACCTGCACTGGATAAATGTATCGTGTTTGCATGTGCTGTATTGTCTCTATAACGAGCAATCGCGATGTACTGAACCAATGTTGTTTTAATGCTGGTCCACCATCTACGACGCTGGCCCACCATTAAAACAACATGGATCAACACGGTTTCCTGCAGGCTCAAGACGTTTGAGGAGATTTTTTTTTTTTGGGGTGGGGGTGAAGGGGGAAGAATATGCACAGTGAAATGTGAGCACTTTGTTCGGGGGAGGGGGAGGCGGGGAATCCCATTTTGGGTTGAACCCCCCTCCCCCGAATAAAAGGACTTCCAGGAAACCCTGGTCAATGTGGAGAGGGAACGTGGCGCAATGGCTATAGAGCGCCTTACTGCCTCGCCTGTTTCAAACCCCTGTGTTCCCATTTAGGGTTTTCAGAGAAGCAGCATTGTTTTTCCTTCCTCAACGTGACTAGGCGATCACGTTAATGGCGGCCTCGTCGAGTCAAGGTTGAGATCAGTGTATCGACGTTGCTGTGCGCTCCTCACACACCTGGTCAATGTATCACGTTTGCTGACAAGCGTCATGAAAACTTGTGTAATGAATACAAATGTAATATCCTTTTTGAAAGTGATATCTGACGTTTCAGTCGATATCCCAAGTGATTTAATTTTAGTTAAAAAAGAACCGACAGAAAACATTCAGGTATCACATCACACATTTCAATAGCTCTCTCGCAGGGAATCATGCTGTAGAAACTGTTCTTACACATACAAATGTATACGATGATACCTCAGAATATTTTCTCAGTATCGACTGCAGCTCGTCTGCTAAATAAGATGGCTACAGTGACGAAGGAATGGGTCCGCAATATTCGATGAAAATTGCTTTCAAAAAGGATATTAAATTGCCATTTAGCTGCAAAGACTTTACAAATATTGTTCTTTGAATAATGCTGATCATAATGGTATATGTTATATAAGTGCTATTTTTTTGGTCAAATTAGTGTCCACACCTCCTAATTAGTATATAAACACAACTGCCGCGCTTCGCGCTGCATAGTATCAAGTCACTGTGACATTACCCAGCTAGCAAGAGACGTTAATCCGTTTGCGATTTATTTTCAACCCACATAATAATTATGTAAACCAGCATAATTATGTACAGCGGCTTTTGTCGCCGGTTGCAAGCAACTAATTTCAAAGTTAGTACGTGCTAACTCCAACAGCCTGACCCAGATACCAAGACTCTGATTGGCTGAAATAGCCATTGCTCACAGCATCTGTCGGTTGTGTGTGCGTAATGTACGTGTCACGTCACACCACCAACATGATCATCTTGTAGATCACTTTTTGCATCATGACAATGCACTCTGTGTATATGTATGATAATCATTTGCTCTAATTATGACACGTCTCCTTATGCAACCGTTAGGACAGTGACCGCAGTATTTCATGTGGAGTGGACAATAGAGAATATAACTACTTACAGGGAGATTCTGAGCAGAATGTTTCTGTAGTTATATAATCAGTGATAATTATGTTAAATAATAGATAAATACGTTCCGCTGATACGCTACTAATACCCCCATCATAGTACGCACTCTATCTATTGTTAAAGGTGATCTATCACCCCTTATATAGTATGAAAACGTTTGTGACAAATAAATCAAAGTTGTCACAAGATGGGGCACAAGTGTTTCCTTATATTGGGTGATTGGCTATCATGTGACCATCTGAGAGGGTCACATGATAGCCAATCACCCCATATATGGGGGTGATTATTCATACCATATAAGGGGTGATAGATCACCTTTAAGCACACGTTCACCTGCTAAAACGGGTGTGATATATAAGAAGCCTCTTGTTTTTTTAGCCCGCCATGACTAGTATGACACCCACACCTCATTATAGGTATATAAGGGAATACCACGCAAAAAATGTGACAATAATCATTCTCGTTTTTCCAAAGCTATCCGTAAACTAATAATAGCTAAGCCGTGCAGGCAGTTTTTTTCCCCTCAAGTCGGCCCACGCACTATGTTCAGTTAATGTTGGACCAGTGTCGCAGACGGTGGTCCAGCCATTAACCCAACATTGTTTCAGCGTCTTGTGTTTGCTCGGGAGGGTTTTGTCAACCCTAACGCCGTCCGTCTGTCTTGCAGCCACAGTCTCATCGTCTGATAATAGCTCCCCGCATATAGCCACACCCATAACATAGGTGACCATAGATAGATAGATATAAATAGATATTCACGACAGTAATTCTGTGCAGAAGCCTAATGTATTACAATCATGTGTATTGCTTATTGGTCAATACAATATGTTTAAATTAATTCTGCGCAGACTTAACCTTTTCGAGGCGGGGACCGTTTTTATACATCAGAATCTGACATCAGATTATGACGTATAAAGACGGTCCCCGCACTGAAAAAATGCACATATTTCCAAACGCCAATAACATGGGTAATCAAATGAAGCGAAAAAAGCTAACTAAGACAGTTATGGTGATTTCAAATTAAAAAAAACCGTCTTAAAAACGAACACAGTGATACATTTATTATACAGTTTGTAATGTAATAAAAATAAATGATGTAAATATAATTATGTACACGGGGGGAAAAATGTTAGAAAATTATTGATTAGCAATTTTCAAATCAAGTGTCATGCAAATCTGTTCATTGCTTCACAATCCGAGGGACGGACAGACAAGCAGAAAGACAAACCAAACGACCAAAGACATAGCCTTCCTGGCATAGGTAATAATCAACTTGATAGGGCGATATTATGGTGATCAAGCCAGGATTGATAACCTTGCTTCGTGTGGTCCGTTGGAACTAGTACAATCGTACAAATTAGGATAGTTATAACAAGACCAAAAATCATTTCATTTTGATCGTGTCTTTCGTCAATGAACAATCTGAGCACAATATGTGGTCACAGATAACGGTTATATCTCATAGGAACACTGTGTCATTAGTGGAGTGTTGTTATTGTAGCTACGGTGGTACGCATGTACCGGCCCATCAAACCTTTAACCCTTTGGACGCTAAATTATTTAATTAGAATTTTCACCCAACATCAAAACAACACTGGTGCAAATGATTGCGCTAGTTGGAACACAGCGTTAAGAAAATGGAGGTATAAGATTGGGCCGACGTCGAAGACAGTGATCCACCAGTGAGCCACCATTAGTTTAACCCTTTAACCGCCAAATTATTCAATTAGAATTTTCGATCCACAACTTCAAGTGAGTAAAAATTATTAATACCTAAAAAATAAAATAAAATTATTCATGCTGTAGAAACTGTTCTTACACATACAAATGTATACGATGATACCTCAGAATATTTTCTCAGTATCGACTGCAGCTCGTCTGCTAAATAAGATGGCTACAGTGACGAAGAAATGGGTCCGCAATATTCGATGAAAATTGCTTTCAAAAAGGATATTAAATTGCCATTTAGCTGCAAAGACTTTACAAATATTGTTCTTTGAATAATGCTGATCATAATGGTATATGTTATATAAGTGCTATTTTTTTGGTCAAATTAGTGTCCACACCTCCTAATTAGTATATAAACACAACTGCCGCGCTTCGCGCTGCATAGTATCAAGTCACTGTGACATTACCCAGCTAGCAAGAGACGTTAATCCGTTTGCGATTTATTTTCAACCCACATAATAATTATGTAAACCAGCATAATTATGTACAGCGGCTTTTGTCGCCGGTTGCAAGCAACTAATTTCAAAGTTAGTACGTGCTAACTCCGACAGCCTGACCCAGATACCAAGACTCTGATTGGCGTAAATTGCCATTGCTCACAGCATCTGTCGGTTGTGTGTGCGTAATGTACGTGTCACGTCACACCACCAACATGATCATCTTGTAGATCACTTTTTGCATCATGACAATGCACTCTGTGTATATGTATGATAATCATTTGCTCTAATTATGACACGTCTCCTTATGCAACCGTTAGGACAGTGACCGCAGTATTTCATGCGGAGTGGACAATCGAGAATATAACTACTTACAGGGAGATTCTGAGCATAATTGTTTCTGTAGTTATATAATCAGTGATAATTATGTTAAATAATAGATAAATACGTTCCGCTGATACGCTACTAATACCCCCATCATAGTACGCACTCTATCTATTGTTAAAGGTGATCTATCACCCCTTATATAGTATGAAAACGTTTGTGACAAATAAATCAAAGTTGTCACAAGATGGGGCACAAGTGTTTCCTTATATTGGGTGATTGGCTATCATGTGGCCATCTGAGAGGGTCACATGATAGCCAATCACCCCATATATGGGGGTGATTATTCATACCATATAAGGGGTGATAGATCACCTTTAAGCACACGTTTACCTGCTAAAACGGGTGTGGTATATAAGAAGCCTCTTGTTTTTTTAGCCCGCCATGACTAGTATGACACCCACACCTCATTATAGGTATATAAGGGAATACCACGCAAAAAATGTGACAATAATCATTCTCGTTTTTCCAAAGCTATCCGTAAACTAATAATAGCTAAGCCGTGCAGGCAGTTTTTTTCCCCTCAAGTCGGCCCACGCACTATGTTCAGTTAATGTTGGACCAGTGTCGCAGACGGTGGTCCAGCATTAACCCAACATTGTTTCAGCGTCTTGTGTTTGCTCGGGAGGGTTTTGTCATCCCTAACGCCGTCCGTCTGTCTTGCCGCCACGGTCTCATCGTCTGATAATAGCTTCCCGCATATAGCCACACCCATAACATAGGTGACCATAGATAGATAGATATAAATAGATATTCACGACAGTAATTCTGTGCAGAAGCCTAATGTATTACAATCATGTGTATTGCTTATTGGTCAATACAATATGTTTAAATTAATTCTGCGCAGACTTAACCTTTTCGAGGCGGGGACCGTTTTTATACATCAGAATCTGACATCAGATTATGACGTATAAAGACGGTCCCCGCACTGAAAAAATGCACATATTTCCAAACGCCAATAACATGGGTAATCAAATGAAGCGAAAAAAGCTAACTAAGACAGTTATGGTGATTTCAAATTAAAAAAAACCGTCTTAAAAACGAACACAGTGATACATTTATTATACAGTTTGTAATGTAATAAAAATAAATGATGTAAATATAATTATGTACACGGGGAAAAAAATGTTAGAAAATTATTGATTAGCAATTTTCAAATCAAGTGTCATGCAAATCTGTTCATTGCTTCACAATCCGAGGGACGGACAGACAAGCAGAAAGACAAACCAAACGACCAAAGACATAGCCTTCCTGGCGTAGGTAATAATCAACTTGATAGGGCGATATTATGGTGATCAAGCCAGGATTGATAACCTTGCTTCGTGTGGTCCGTTGGAACTAGTACAATCGTACAAATTAGGATAGTTATAACAAGACCAAAAATCATTTCATTTTGATCGTGTCTTTCGTCAATGAACAATCTGAGCACAATATGTGGTCACAGATAACGGTTATATCTCATAGGAACACTGTGTCAGTAGTGGAGTGTTGTTGTTGTAGCTACGGTGGTACGCATGTACCGGCCCATCAAACCTTTAACCCTTTAGACGCTAAATTATTTAATTAGAATTTTCACCCAACATCAAAACAACACTGGTGCAAATGATTGCGCTAGTTGGAACACAGCGTTAAGAAAATGGAGGTATAAGATTGGGCCGACGTCGAAGACAGTGATCCACCAGTGAGCCACCATTAGTTTAACCCTTTAACCGCCAAATTATTCAATTAGAATTTTCGATCCACAACTTCAAGTGAGTAAAAATTATTCAGATTTGACAAAATGGAGGTCAACAAATATCAAATTTGCTGATTATTGTCATTTTTATATATATTATGTTTAAAAGCTGATATGTAATGTGCTAATAAAAAATGTAAAAAACGAATATGGACGGCACCGATGGTTAAAGGGTTAACCGCAAAATGACCTACTAAATGATAATTTCACACTTTTAGAAAATGCGCGAAGTAGAATATGTTTCAACTTAAAAAAAAATACTCGTAACTATGTTGAATATAACCCTGTGCGGGTGAATTGTTGTCTCTATTTTTTATTCATTTGAAGCTGGAATTTCAAACACAATTCCATCTTTAAATGACGAAAATATATGTTTGTGACAAATATACATTTTCCAAATTGAATTATTTGAATAACTGGACATCTAGCACACACTACTTAAACTAGAGTGAAAGTCACTTTAAATTTGTCACTTTTGCGTCGCATGCTTTTCGCTAATTACTCACGCAATTGTCATCCGATTGTAATGAAATTTGGTAAGCATTATTTTCTAGTCTTACGGCAACTTCCCTGAATGAAGAAAAAATATTATGTAGTCTGAAAGTTAGACCATTTGACATGTAGTAATTTTGAATTATGACGCTCCTCTATAAACCCATTAATTTATTCAGCTTTAATCTTGAAATTCTACTACATGTCAAATGGTCTAACTTTTGAAATACTGACTCAAATTTCACGAAATTTTCTAGGTAGGCGCCGGAATAGTTGCAAGGAGTGCTTGCAAAATTTCATGTAAATAGAAAACAACCAACGCTGGTGGAAGTTGACTGCAACTCTATTTAGTACTATTTTATTTGGTTCAACATTTGCTGTCAACCGTATATATACGGTTCCAGTGGCACAATGGTTAAGACCAACCATTTGAAAGAGAATAAACACGAGGCGTTGACCCAATGTCGGGTTAATGTTGGGCCAGCGTCGAAAACGTTGGGTCAACAATCACCCAACATTGGGCTAACTTCTCCTGTTTGCTGCTATGTGAAAGAAACGTAAAATTCACACCCCAGAAAGTCAAACGTTATTTTACATGGTTTTAATATTGATAGTTTAAAACGACTACAGTTGTGCTTTCCGCTTAACCCTTTCTGCGCGGGGACCGACTTTAGACGTCAGAATCTGATGTCTATAGACGTCAAAAAAACGTCGATGCCCGCACTAAACGAGTAAAATATTAATACGTTGGCTGAAGAAATTACAAAAATCAAAACCACCTGTTTAAAATATGTGGAACAGTTTAAACTGAGGGTGTTAATTGTTTTATAGCGATGTATGTAAACAATGTATGTATATTTAAAACAGGCTAACAAGTACGTTATGTTATGTATATGTATGTGTGTATGTATGTAAATATATATTATATTTTACTTGCTCTCATAGTAAACACATTCTTTAAAGGAAAAAAATCATGTTTTAAAAAGTAATTTTGTACGTTGCTACGCTTTCCAGAGTGTATTTTACCTACTATTCATATTAATATTAATATATAATATATATGTAATTTTTTTATCTCTGGTTTTGGCGCGGGCAACATTTCTATATTATGTGTTTTAATCTTGGGGCGTTTTTATCTGTATTATAAAGCTCACTTGTATTATATATTATATAATTGAATGTTTGTTTTTCATATAACAAAATCTCTACAGGGCACATATGAAAAATAGCCTGACTGCTAATAATGTCCACCCTGTATAAATATGTCTCAATAAATAAATAAATAAATAACGACTGTAGACCCATAATATATGTATTCAAATAAAGTGGAAAGAGATAACCAAGATATTTATAATGATTTAAAATTGAAAAAATGAACTTCGTTTCTTGGTTTATATAAAATATTTCAGCGCTTTGAGTCTTAAAGGGTTCAGCAACCCACTTGACCCTATTTATTACGTATAATCTCTCCAGCTGACACGTGGAGTACGTGCTATGGCACAATAGTCATGAAAAAAACAGGTCAAGATCTATCAAAATAACAAACGCAAAACTACCCATTCCTGATTGTAGTAATAGGGTAGTAGTAACCAGCCCACAGAACGTATGTTTTTAATGTGAATGATGTCCCCGAGAGGGAATTGCTGTTTTCAACTCTGATTACACTGATGTCGACTACATCAGTAGACATTCTGTCTATTTAGTAGCGCTTGTATAACCTGTTGTTAGAAGTACAATATACCTTCAATCTTGAAACACTGATACATGTTAGGACTTACATTTCATAAATCACATACATTTTCAGTCACTCGAAGTTGTGTCGCGGTAGCGAGACACAACTTCAAGTCACTTAAAGGGACTGGGTCAGGCTAAAATGATAAAAAAATCGGTGATTTCATTTTGACTTCTTAATATGACCATATGATCATGAAGATGTAAACATGTCCAAAGACTAGAACTGCAAAATTTTTTCAATTTTTGTGCTGCGCATTTACCAGTTAGGCTAGATATAGAGTCAAAATTCCAGATTTTTTTTTTGGACAACCATGTCAAAAATATAAATACGGGAATTTATATATATTGTAAATATGAGGGAGTCCCACCCGAGTCCTAATACTGAAGAACTATTAAATAAATGGGGTTTTTTCAGTATGAGAACATGTTTAAATCTCAAGTTAGTTCAAATGTCTATGTTCTACAATGAAAATTCCCATACACTCTAAACAATATAGGTTCTTTAAAATGAACCTTCCAGTACTATTACCATTTAACCCCAGGATTCTCCTGGGGTTGCATGGTAATAGTACTGAAAGGTTCTTTTTAAAGAGCCTATATTGTTTAGAGTGCATTTTCAGTGCCAACATTGCTACAGGTCACACAGGGTATCAGGATGTTGTCATTGCCATGATTACCCAGCCAAATACCCGACGTTGAACCAATTTTGGGTAAATGCTAGTTCATCTTGTTCAACGTTGAGTAACTTGTTACTTAATTCATTCACCTGTACTTCGGCCCAATAAGGACATCCTGCACTTCTACATGTTCACTTCGACCCTGTTTATTTTTCCATTGTCATTGTCATATCTGTTTTTTCAGATCGTTTAGGTATGTTGGTCCAATATTGGATCAGCGCCGAAACAACTTTGGCTAACATAAGGTCAACTTGGTGTGCAAACGTTTCTTTTTCGTTGTTTGCTCTCAACATGGTTTCAAAGTGACATGGAAAACCTGGGATTTGAAAATAATCTGGAAAGCCTGGGAAAATTCAGGGGATTTTAACTTGTTAGCTCCCGCCGTCACCGTAGGTGAGACGAAGGGAGCTATGGATTCTACCTCCGTTTTTTTTTGGCCTCTTCTTTTGCCTATAACTTTGTAAGAAAATAAGCTAGGATAACAATTTTTGGTATGTGGGTTACTTCCAGGTGGCTAATGGACAGGTTAAAATATTTTTAATCTGAATTCAATACGCAAGGTTGCAGAGGAGAAAATGATGATGTGACGGCGTTGGGCCGTTGGGCCGTCCGTAAACAATTCGTTTCCGGAGCATATCTCTGAAAGTACTTGAACTTTGACCTACTTCTGGTTCAGAACTATGACCTATTTAGACGTTTTGACGCGCACTTCGTTTCCGGAGCAGATCTTGAAAAGTACTGGGCCGATGACAGTCATATTGCACATACATGTTCTCTAAGGTCCCTAGTTGTGCCTTTTCAGGTTTTTGGACCTTGACCTTGAAGTTGACCCAGCACTTTGACCTTATTTACAACATCGGTAAATCCGACTGAAAGATTTTGCGGAATATCATGAAAACCGCTCAAGATAGCTACACCATTACTATAAAACAAATTGTGAGGTTTCAGGAGAGGATGCATCTTGAAAAATTTCAAGTCGATAAAATTAAAAATGGCCGCCTATCGGCCATTATTCACCTCGACAGGCCTGATATTGCGGAATATCATGAAAACCGCTCAAGATAGCTACACCATTAATATCAAATAAATTGTAAGGTTTCAGGAGAGGATGCATCTTGAAAAATTTGAAGTTGATAAAATTCAAAATGGCCGCCTATCAGCCATTATTCACCTCGACAGGCCTGATATTGTGGAATATCATGAAAACCGCTCAAGATATCTACACTTACATTTACATTTCACAAATCACGTACATTCTCAGTCACTCGAAGTTGTGTCGCGGTAGCGAGACACAACTTCAAGTCACTCAAAGGGACTGGCTCAGGCTAAAATGATAAAAAAATCCGTGATTTCATTTTGACTTCTTAATATGACCATATGATCATGATGATGTAAACATGTCCAAAGACTAGAACTGCAAAAGTTTTTCAATTTTTGTGCTGCGCATTTACCAGTTAGGCTAGATATAGAGTCGAAATTCCAGATTTTTTATTTTGGACAACCATGTCAAAAATATAAATACGGGAATTTATATATATTGTAAATATGAGGGAGTCCCACCCGAGTCCTAATACTGAAGAACTATTAAATAAATGGGTTTATTTTTTCAGTATGAGAACATGTTTAAATCTCAAGTTAGTTCAAATGTCTATGTTCTACAATGAAAATTCCCTTACACTCTAAACAATATAAGTTCTTTGAAATGAACCTTCCAGTACTATTACCATTTAACCCCAGGATTCTCCTGGGGTTGCATGGTAATAGTACTGAAAGGTTCTTTTTAAAGAGCCTATATTGTTTCGAGTGCATTTTCAGTGCCAACATGGCTACAGGTCACACAGGGTATTAGGATGTTGTCATTGCCATGATTACCCAGCCAAATACCCGACGTTGAACCAATTTTGGGTAAATGCTAGTCCATCTTGTTCAACGTTGAGTAACTTGTTTCTTAATTCATTCACCTGTACTTCGGCCCAATAAGGACAAAGGTGCACTTCTACATGTTCACTTCGACCCTGTTTATTTTTTCCATTGTCATTGTCATATCTGTTTTTTTTAGATCGTTTAGGTATGTTGGTCCAATATTGGATCAGCGCCGAAACAACTTTGGCCAACATAAGGTCAACTTGGTGTGCAAAAGTTTCTTTTTCGTTGTTTGCTCTCAACATGGTTCCAAAGTGACATGGAAAACCTTGGATTTGAAAATAATTTGGAAAGCCTGGGAAAATTCAGGGGATTTTAACTTGTTTAATATTAGTTGTGACTGCGCGAACTCTAAACTTGCGATTATCAGTTTCAACAAATTTTACCAGCAGTGTGGATTTTGGTATAGACCTACACAGGCTGGCTGTAGGGCAGATTCAATATAATGCTGACTATTTTTAGTTGTTTAAATATGTGTTTTTTCATCTGGAAATTGCTGAACAGTCAGGGAAAAATCATGGAAAATTCATGAAAATGTGTTACGATTTTTTGTGGGAACCCTGTCGGAAGCGCCTGTCTATCTTACACGTATCCAATATAAGGACGATCCTGATCTCTAATATTGACAACCATGTCAAAAACAAGAAATACGGGAATTTCGTCTCTATATCTAGCCTAACGGGTACGTGCGCAGCACAACAATTAAAAAACTTTTGCAGTTCTAGTCTATGAACATGTTTACATCACAATCATGGTCATATTAATAAGCTAAAATAAAATCATCATTTTTTTGATGATTTTAGACCTGGGAATGTCCCTTCGAAGCCTTGCGTATTCCGGGCTTTAGAATAATACCATTATGGAAATAAACGAACAGGAATGACTACATTTCGGCTGATATGAGTTAGAGCGTGTCCCTATCACAGTCCGCTCTTGTTACCATTGGCAATCAGCTTATTTTCACAAACGTGACCCCATTATTGTGTAATCAATAACGTTATTCTGACGCGGTATGACATTTACCTAGTGATATCTACATGTAGTGATATTACGTGTTTTATAACGAAAAAACTGACCCAGTTTATTGTGACATTTCGTAGATAAAAACTCGTAAAGATAATTAACCCTTTCAAGCCTGAATTTACCATTGTCATCTTCATCCACTACAAGCCGCGAATTGCTCTCGCAATTTTGGACTTGCAGTGGATGAAGATGACTTGAGGTGGATGAAAAATTAAAGAAAATTTCCCCATATTTGAAAAAAGTCTCATGTAAACTTTCATTCTAAAACCCTTATTAAAAAAATGGATGGCATCATGCACAAGTGGGCTAACCCACATTAAAAAAACAATGAAAATATATGTCTTTGATAGCAACAACTTGATCAATATACGAGTTTCACATTCATGGTTAGACCATTTGGTCACTGATTTTGTTGCCTTTTTGTGGTAATTTGTATTTATTCGTTTTATCCTGTACTTCATGTGGCAGCGCGATTTTTTCACAAAATCGTCAAAATGTGGGTTAGGCCACTTGTGCATGATGCCATCCAGTTTTAAGAAAATTCAGTCTGTTTTCAGGGATGTAAAATGATGCTTTAATGCATCGTGAGGGATTAAAGGGTTAAAAAGATGTTATCAGATTTTGAACCGGGGTTGGCACATATGACAGAATAATACAATGTTGATTTGAATGTATAATGTATATAATTATACACACCGTAAAACAGCGCTGAATAAGACATAGTTGAAGTCGAATAAAGTTAAACCTTACAGCTCGGGGATCGACTTTAGACGTCAGATTCTGACGTCTAACTTTAGACGTCAGATTCTGACGTCTAAAGTCGATCTCCGCGCCGAAAGAGTAAAAATATTTATATGGCCGTAGACCTATAACATAGGTATACAAATGAAGCAGAAAGAGCCAACTAACACATTTATGATTTTAAATTAAAAAAAAACCTTTGGTCTTCTGGTTTATATAAAAAAATATTTTAGCGTTTTAAGGGGACAGCGTTTTAAGGGAACAGTCCACGAATTTGTGTCATTGATAATTCCGGCAAGCACAAACATTTGTATACAGCGACGCCCCAACGTCTTCGACGTTGGTCCAACTTTGTATACATGTTATACAAATGTTTGCGTTTAGGGGCCTACTTGTAAGATGTACGAACCTTGCTGTTATTATGACAAAACGATGGCGGGGCCCATGGCGCAGTGGTTAAAGATGCCACTCTGGCCTTCAGGTTTCAAATAGACAAAATATTTCTTCTCCGCTCACTCGTGAAGATTCAATATTGTGGGAGCCTCCGTGACCGAAAGGTAGCGTGCTCGGCTTCAGATCGCCAGTGTTCGTACTGTACTACCTCGATATAATGCCAAAATTGGGACTCTGCCACTTTTTGGCATTATGGCGGGTGGCATTATGGTGAGGGAGGTGAATTAGGCATGTGAATATAGGCCTATGCCAGCTGATTAACAATAATTCTGATACATATTGAGTGCTGTCACGCATTTAGTTTATAGTGATACAAAACAGTGCAGTCCACCCTAGGCCTATATAATATTGTTTTATTCAGATCACTATGTCGAAAAAGAAGATTTATTGATACACGAGAAAAAACCCCACTAAATATGATCGGCATTTGAATTGGGGTTAATTCAATTTATAAGTAGGCCTATAGTAGACCCTATGTCTATTCCCGCGATCAAAGGAATAGGCCTATACCAGAGGCGCCAGTCAGTGCTTAGAAACAATAGGTGTGACATTCCGCTCACACCACGGAGGGACAATCAAGTGATATAATTATGTCAGAAGCTTATCGAGTGTGCGTCACACACAGTGCAGACGCTCAAATCTCTGCGTAAAAAAGGTCTAATATTGTTGTTCAACTAGTGTTTGCAACGCTAGCCCAACATTTTACCAGCAATGGATCTCATACCCGATGAGTTATTATTTCATTGTAATAATCGTTTCATCACGCATTGGTAATTTATTCATATAGGCCTACTGACACAATGAGAAACAATTTGTATGATTCACATCGTTTGTGTCAGACATGGGTGTAGGCCCTATGCTACAAGAGAGAGTCAGACGTTCGTTCAGTGGTTGATCAATGTGAATGCCGAATATTAAATAAACGTTGGGCTAACTGCTTTTGTTTGCTCGTATAAACATGTCACTTTCAAGTTTGCACCTTAGGCCTATTGATAACCATGCTCTGTTGCATAGCCCAGTTAGTAGGTCACCCCCACCCAGTGTCTTATCTCCTGTCACGCTTTCTAGAACTTGTGAACGCCTATGTGCCCACTGCCATGTGTGTCTGGGCCTACAATGAACCGCAGTCGGCCTAGAGGTGGCGAATGTTGATCACCCAAGAGTGTTTATTTAACAGTCAAGATGTCTGATAAATTATGCTGGCAATACGATCGGGGGAAAACAAATGACAAAAGTGACATTGGGACTTCTAAACTATTGGCGGATGGCAAATACCGGGGATGGCATTATACCGCGGTAACTAACATTGGCGGAAATCCGTTTAAACAACTTACTTGGCATAAGGCGGGGTTGGCATTATAACCGGGGGCAATACAGCGGGGGAGCACTGTATTTCTATACCTGTTTCTGGAGGGCAGTGTCATCTTATTCATCTCACCATCCTCAGGAAATTCTCCTGGCCCAGTTTAGCCTATATGTGCTCAAAGGAGGCCTAAATCCCCATTTATTGCATTTCAATTGTCTCGTGTTTGCTGGGATGTACCCTGTTATTATTATGACAAAACGCTAAGTAATGTGTTTTATTTGTGTG
Source organism: Flabesymbios commensalis (assembly GCA_964017125.1). NCBI lineage: Eukaryota > Metazoa > Annelida > Polychaeta > Terebellida > Flabelligeridae > Flabesymbios > Flabesymbios commensalis. The sequence continues at coordinate 118,579,681 of OZ024902.1, read as the reverse complement.
TTGTTGCAGACGCTAATACCTCATACATCATGCTGGAAGAGTGTGATCAGGCACCCAAGCGGATCAAGATGGAGTACCAGCCTCCTGCTTCCTCTGTCCGTGATACCTCACCAAGCCCTGACCACGTCACCGTGGCCGATGCCATGCTCAAACTCAGTGCCGTACCACCCAAGATCTTGCCGACGTTTGTTGTAAATAATCTGCCAGAAAGCGACGGCTCGGGGTGTGAGGGTGAATCGCTGTATGGGGATGCAGCCAGCAATCATAGAGGCCAACATGACGACTTCATCAATAGTGATTCTCAATCTGGAAACGAACCCAACTCCCCGTCATCTCAAGGAGGAAGCAGGGCCACAAGGAAGGAAAGAAAGTTTATACCAGAGTTCAAAAAGGATGATCACTATTGGCTGAAAAGACGCAAGAACAACGAGGCGGCGAAGAGATCACGGGAGAAACGCCGTGTGAATGATGTGGCGATGGGAACCGAGATCCTCAAGTTAACAAACGAGAAGACCGATGTTATCAATGAATTAGAGGCCATCAAAAGGCACTTTGGTTTGCCCACTGACAGGCCTTTTATACCTGCGGGTGGGCTTCCTGTACCAACCACTAGGGTACCAGCAAACCCGGTACCCGATGATCAGCCAGTGTTCGCACCTCAGGTACCATCTGCCATCAGTACCTCTATGACCTCACACCTGGTGATTCCCCCTGTAGAAATAATACCTGAGAATGATCCGGGGGCAGTACCTGTCCAAACCCGTCCTCAACTACATCAACAACAACAGCAGCAGCAGCAGCAGCAGCAGCAACAACAGCAACAGCAGGAGGAGGATGAGGATGAAGATGCCCTGTATAAGCAATGCGCCAAGCAGCTGAATCATTCAGATATGCCCATGTTGATTCCAATGCCCCCAGCTCTTAGCTTCGCGTCACATGGAGTGATCACCCAGATACCTGTTACTACAGCTATACTACCCACTACCTCTCAACTACCTGCCGTATCTTCCTCACCCCCTCAAGAGGCTACCATACAGTCAGGACCATCTACCTCACCTTACCCTGCCTCTCTTCCCACCAGCAGAAGCAGCTCACCACACAGTCTCAAGATCTCCTTATCTGGTAATTGTTCTGAGAGTGATGAGTCTACAGCTGATCATCAGGGTGGTCTACCTCTGAACCTGTCCCGCCGTGCTGGAGAGGCCCCGGCCAGCGCTTCTCTCACCCTCCAACAGGAGGCATTACCAGCCGCAGTCAGCGTGGACTGGAACAGGGAATTCTCAGGACTACCTCACAAACTGCGTCATAAAATGAGTAACTGTGACACAGCTAACCTGGCTCGTCACTCCAGCGCCTTGACAGCAGCCGGCCACTACACTCACCAATATATGACCTCATCATCTCAGGAAATACAAGCAGCTCAGGAAGCGGACGATCCAGATAGCCAGAGTCCTGAATCGGGCGGCAACCGCAGCAGCAACTACTCTGAACGCCGACGACGTAACAACATGGCAGCAAGAAAATGTCGAGAGAACCGTAAAGTGATCACGGACATGAGAATGGCCAAGTCGAATCTTCTGGAGTGTGAGAATGATAGACTGAAGGATGAGATTCAGTCGCTGGCTGTGGAGATCACCAATCTCAGGAGTATGGTTAACAAGAAGAAGGAAGCCCAGTCTAATGGTGGCCACTACAGCCCACCACGCCCTGAAAACGGCG
>OZ024902.1:118466075-118577762 GCA_964017125.1 Flabesymbios commensalis | reverse complement strand
ACCGATCTAGCAAAATTAGTCGAAAGTCGCAGATCTAAATATTGAAAACATTAACAGCTCCTGAAACTACACAAAATTATCTTTAAAATGGTATTTCACTGAACTCTGTAGCGTGGTTATCGCTGAAAATATGACTCCACAAACTCCAGAGAAATATGAAATGTTAAATTGAATCATTTTGAGAAATTGACCTTTAAAGCTTAAAAAATCAATTTGTACACTCTCTTAAAATAACACAAAATTGGATTAAACTTAAACAAATACAATAAGTATCAATAAGTCTGTCAGATAGTTTTATCGTTACGATTTTTTTAATAATCATGATAATCCCTACTTATTAGCGACTGTTTCCATGGTAACATGTAAATAGAAACAAATGCCACTGATTGGAGTGTAATTAGGGAAATTAAAATAACAGATATACCTAAACTATTTTTTTAGGATGCCACACAATTTTAGGGTTCGGAAGTAATCACATGAAAAAAAAACTTATGTAAAGATTAAAAATACGGCAAATCAGGGTCATTTTAGCTATTAAGGACCTTCAGCATCGTTTGTCAAATTGCGACTTACGACTTATTTTGCCAGATAGGGTCACATAATCATGTATATTTTATATCAGTCACTCATACTTATGTGACCTTTCGATCTAAATTGTTCACATTACGATGTTTATAGAAAAAGGAAATTTATAAAAATTGTAATTCTAGTATGGGTTTTAATACAGAGTATTTTATTTCATGACTAATCATTTTATACAGTTAAATAGACTTTAAGTCAGAATGCATACCGGTGACATCACATATCATGTCAAGTGCTTTCTCTGCTACTTGTAGGTGGATCTCGCAAGAGATTTTGATTAACGGGCTTAATTTTAGTGCTAATTCTGTGGCGTGGCTGAGGATGGGATAGATAGAAGGCATATGGTCTACTTCTCTTGTTTATCGATGGAGGCCAATTGTAATTCCTGATGATATGTTGTACAGAATAAATGAGATGGAATGGGTAATATGCGTACCTCTTTCATCTAATAAATGAGGCAAGGGTGTAAAAAGTAGATTTGATGACAAATTGTTAAGATAATTTAGTTTTTATTAAATTATTATTGTTTTATTTTATATATTCCAATTCATAAATTGTGTACTAATTCGTCCCAAATTAGTTTTGTTTGATAAATGATGCTGCCACCCTTGTCGTTGTTAATGATACTTTATGTCGACAGTAGATTACAGCCTGTAGTATGGTTGTGTGTCATATGGTGAATTATGTTGTGTGTGATTGTTAGAGATATCAATACCTCGAGTGTGGTTATCACTCACTATTCTGATTCTCTAGTTTTTGTTATGTTTGTTTTTTCTTGTAAACTGCTTTAACATGTTCTGCTGTATTTTGCTTCTTTCACAATGCGTCACTTCAGCTCCATTCGTACCTCAGCGTGATATGATGATGGTGATGATGTTGATGATGATGGTGATGATGATGATGATGATATACATTATATAAATGTTAATACAACACGGGTCTTCATTTGTGTGTAGCATTACAATGGGTAAATTTAGTGGTAGACTCTGTCTTGTAAACCTGAAGCTGGTTAAGATGACATCGTAGGCCTATTGGTTTGTGCTAAACACCAGAGTCCAAACTTTCCGCCATATTTAAATGCCTCATCAGTAATATGCGACATGTTAAGATCACATATTTTATGACCGTGTATTTTCTCTACTATACCTCACAAGGATAAAATATGATTCGTTTGTTTTTTCAAATATCAACATGTGGCCATAGTATACAATTGTTTCATAAAAAATAGTGTCATATTTTACATAATCAAGTGTTTGAATCACTTTCTGTATAGTGCTGTTAGAAAGTAAATATTCTGTTTTTGTTGTATCATTTAGTAATGTTAACCAATTACTATGACTGTTTTGTTTTATCATGATGTCTGCTGTTTTAAGGGGGCCATGCATGTCACTGTTCTAATAACGCTACTGAGCTAACACATTTTGTCAAGCTGAATCTAGAACAAACTTGGGCAGGTTTTTGCGTTTGTTGCCCTGCTGTAATGTTCCATCGAAGGGGCAAATCGGGTACAATGTTGGTCTTCAAAAGTTCCATTAGACTGAATTGTATGTATGTTTGTCTGATTGACAAACTTGTAGCCTGAACTTCACCGTACGAGAACAGTGTATAGTTATGTCCTACTGGTAGAGAGCTTTATATTATTGTAGTCTGTAGATCATCTGTTCATATTCCAGTCAGCCGGTACTAACTACCGACGCGCCACCTGGTGAATCAGTGAATGACCACAGCTGTATTGATCTGTTTTGTTAAACATTTGTAACATTCAACGAATGATGCCAAATCACGTTCATAAATATTACAATAACATTTACATTTGATACTTTACTTTTGGTAAGTTTACTTCAAGCAGCAGAAGGGAAATACAAAATATTCATTTTTAACATTGACAAATGTTTTGTCAAATCTTAGATTTTTTCGTCTTGGACTTACACTATCACAATGTACATGTATAAAGCCATTTGTCTATATTTGTGCATCATTGTAGCGAAAGTCAACTTAAAGCATCAACACTGTAATTATTTATATCAATCATAAGTTTCACACTATTTTGATCATGGCCGGTGTGATAATGACAGTCATTATTTTGATGTTGGTGTGTTATTTTTCAGAAATTTCTATATTTCCCATTACTTGAATATGTTGAAGTAGGCAATTGTGTTAGCAATTCCTGTTTGAAATGAATGAAAAATGGTAACTAATAATTTAGCTGGACAAGGATTAAATCAAGTCTTATCCTATTGTGGTATAGATATCTTCAAATGTTTCTCTGTGTAAAGATTTACAATGAAATACAATTATAGGTGATTGAGCATTACATTTTGTATTGATTGTGTTTTACAATATACATATTTAGCAAGCAGCCATTTGTTATTTTTCAAATTTAATACAATTCTGTAAAAAAGTTAAAAACATCTACCTTTCAAGTTTCGAATATAGTAGCTGTTAGAAATTTATTGACAATTATAATATTTCGGAATTGTTGTTACTTATTTGAAATGGATACCTCATGATTGAATCATTGATGAAGCAACTACCTCCCAATTAAAAGGTACAGTAAACATTGGCGTTGAGTTGAAGCTAGCTCTGATTATTTAGATACTATTACACATGTTTTTTTTAAATAATTGCATCGACCTCCTTTTTAATGTGAAGTTAGATTTTGTTATGTAAATGACATTAAAATTGTTAATTTGAACTACCTCGCAGACAATTTACCCTAACATCTTTGTTATTTTTTATTTTGTTAAGACAATTGAATTGACTCTGATGAATATTAAATATCACACATGTCGGATAAATCCCAGTTAGTGGAAATATGCCGGAGATTGTCATATGTTTAGTTTGCAATATTTTGTTATTCTGTTTATTAACTTTAGATGTTTGACTAAAGATCAGAACACTGCAATATAAATAATATCTTGTTTGGACCTTCTAGAATATTTGGAGTGAAGGTGTTATCACCCCGCTTGAGCTTTTTATACCACTGCTGACTGTTGTCTATATTCTGTATACTTGATTCAATATTTACCTCTGAGCATGAACTACATGGTGGCACCTAGTGATTAAAGGTTCTCCTCTCCACTTTATATGTGACACTGAGGACCCTTTGCTCACCACGTTACCAGCTACACACCTGAGCACATGTTTTCTCAGGCACTCCACGAAAACAGAAATGTTTGTATGTCTACCTCATTATATTATCTCTCAGGAATTTGAACTTGAGTGCGAAAGGTAAATGGTACGCCTGCCTGTTATGATGCTAGAATCGACCTATATGTAGCTGGTTGGTGATATGTTAGCTCATTAGAAGGCTACTGAGTGCAAAGTGTGAACAAATGTACCTTGTAGTGGTACTGTTATAATTATTGTTCACATTTATTATTGATAAAGCCTTATTAACCTCATGGAATATCTTATTTCTATGTCCAGACTTAGTTACCAAGAGTAAATTAAACATGTTAACTAATCTCGTAGAACAATAACATTGTTATGCTATTTTCTCTTGATTGGTAAATTGTCATCATTTTTTCTAAGCAAGTTGTTCGGCTCACTTCATTTTTTAATGAAGTTGGACTGGGTATTTCAAAATTAAGATGACGTTAAGGTGACTTGTTAACACAACAAGTTCTTTAGTAATTAGGAAAAAACTAGTAATACATGGTGTTAGAATTTCTTATAAACTACTAGAGATTTTAATACAAAAAAGTGAACAAGTTATTCTTATTTGGTGTATTTGTGATCACGGACGATGAATTATTATGAACGAATTGTCTTTTAGGACTAAGATCATTATAAATCTTTGTTGTGTAAACCGAAAACAACCTCAATATAATAGAACTTATTAATTGCCTTACACATGCTCTTTTAGAACTAAGATCATTATAAATCTTTGTTGTGTAAACCGAAAACAACCTCAATATAATAGAACTTATTAATTGCCTTACACATGCTACATGTGCAATTCATTTATCTGTAAAACAACCAATTTCATTTCGCATGGATATATCAATATAAGCAAGAATATATATATTCTTGATATAAGTAATGTGCCAGGATTATGTTGATTAACGCTAATGTTTATCAATAGGAAATACCTCACGGGTAGGGTTCCATAATAACTACCATGATATTTAGCTATTTTCAATGTATTGAGAAACTCTGTTTGTGAACATGAGACTCTTATAGTGATGTCTGTATTATAGAATGTAGTATTTGATGATTGTATATTGTTCAATATTGTTTACACATGTACTAACTGTCCATAATGATGTATGTTGAGCTTTCGTGGTGGTTTTATCAGACTGGCCAACTTGTTCTCTATGATAACCAACCTCATTTTCTTGAACGCCAAAGAAAAGATTTTAATAAGAAAAGATTTATTACGATGATCAACAGCTGTGACCCGAATAAAATTAAAACAAATCAGTACTGCCAGGGTAGATCACATGACCAAGAAATCATGATGTCATCAAGAGTCAAATATTAGACGGAGAGACTGGATTATAACGGTGAAATGGTCCTCAATGTGATATCATACATTATATGATGTAGTAGCAATCCGCATAGTCATCATAGTTGTAATAACAATTTGAAATAGTCCTAATAGCAAGTTAGACCTCAATATAGAAATACACATTTTTCCCTTTTACTTAATTGACCCTCCTTTTGCTAAGTTAATCTATCCACTTGAAGTTGTGACTCGCTACCGCGACCGACAATTTAAAGTGGCTGTAAATTACTCATATCTGTTTAATTTAATATTTACAAATCTTGATGTTTAGACAAACATTTCATTCCCAATAATAGTGATTTGGTCGATTAAGAAAACAGATTAAGAAAGACAATAGTCATGATAAACAGGATAAGTGTTAAATAAATTGTTATCATATTTTGTGTGAGATAAATATTTTGCCACCACTGTTTGTGAATTCACACTGCTCTATGAGCGCCACGTTATTCAACGTGTGACGTACGTTGTGGAAACGTGCCAGAATAACTAACCCTGTTGTTTTGTTTCCCGGTGATGTGTTGTTTGATGTCGGTTACTACAAGTTTGATTGTATTTTTATAAGTGCCATTTAACTACAAGAGGTGCCATACGCTCCATATATAACACTATAACTCACCTTTGTGCTATGTTTGATAGTTTGGTTTTCTAACCCATGTCTACTATATGTATTGTAAACTATACGCTAAACTAAATAAACTGGAACTTCCTATTAATTTGTTAGAAATAATTAAGATTGGTGGTGTTTGGGATCAAATCTTTCTTGTCCCCATATGAATTTTCGAATGTTTGTTTTAAAGTAATTTAATTAAAAATAATGACTTCAATGTTTCCTATCACTAAAAGTGGATTGGACATTGATATTATACTAATGATTATGTCTAATGTTTTATGTTTTAGCAATTATTACTAAACTCATTGATATGCTTAGAGTAGAATTACCTATATGCTCATTGATCCATGGCACTAGATATTTGAGATATCGATCTGTGTGTAGCTTCACATTCAATATCCGGTGAATAAAAGCGTTTGAATCTTTATATTCTCATCGCCAAGAGTATAGATATATTTTGTGACTGGAGTTTTTAAAGATTGTAGTGGAGAATAAGTTGCCAGGTAATTGTTATTCCCAATTATGAGTAGACCTCTGTTAATTAATTGTAGTTCTTGTAAACAATATTCTGCTCAATGAACGTTTTGTTTTCAAAACGTGAATTAAAACCGGTGAATTCCCTGAAATGTTAAATGGCCATATTATACAATTACAGATGTTAGTCACTGTGAAACCTCAAATATGACGTTGTATCGGCATTTTGAATGTATTGAAATGAACCAGAACTTAAGGTTGTGGTAATACTTACAAAAACCACCTCTCCGAAGGGTAAAAATTAACTAACGTTACAAGGGTAAAAACAAGTACTGATTGAGTAAAAGAATCACTAGATTATTGCGATGGATAAAATTTAAAATTGCATGTACACTTTATTCTTGTGTAATGGTATTCATGTGTTTTGCTGTTGAATAAAGCGTCATCCGTCTGTATTAATTGTTCTCTTTTCAATCCCTGGATCAGCAGCATGGCTCCCCATTTACAGGGAGAAACGTGGAAAACAGGGGACATCGTTACCAAATGCACTGTAGGACAGATAGACAGATATTTTATTGACATATTAGACATCATTGCAGACCTTTTAGTCAAATAAATGATAAAGATATAATTATGTAAATGTGTACAAATATGTATACAAGACGGTTTGTAAAACCTCCTGGCAATCTACATGGTATAGCATGCATAATTAGGCCTACCCCTTGAATCGCTGAATTATTTTTGTATAAACCATGGAGATTAAAAGTTTCTTTTAATTTGAAATCATCATAAATGTCTTATTCAGACTCTTTCCGATTCATTTGAATAACTATGTTATAGGTCTACGGCCATTAGAAATATTTTCTCTCTCACAGTGGGGGGATCGACTGTAGACGCCAGAATCTGACGTCTGCAGACGTCAGATTCTGACGACTAAAGTCGATCCCCGCGCTGTAAGGGTTAAAATCATGTTAAGTGCGATTGTCATGATTTAACACTGGATATTTCGAAAATGTAAATGACATCTACATGTAGGGAAAACGCTGCGAGTTCTATAATTTCGGAAAGTACTGTGAATCACAGGATTTATCTGGTTGTGGTTTCTTTCGCCGTTCTAGAAAATGTCCTGACTCTGTATTCTATTTCAGACGATATAGAGAAACAAAAATATTTTTTATTCCCCACCCACGAACTTAGGGCGGGGGGGGGGGGGGGGGTATTGGCGTCGCCTCCGTCTGTCCGCGTTTCGTTTCTGGAGCAGATCTCTGAAACCCATTGGGGGATCTCTTTCACACACATATCCCGTAGGGGGGGGGGGTATAGATGTGCCTTTCGGCATTCATAAACATTGACCTACTTACATTGCCTATCATCGGTCATAATTAACTTTAATGTGCCTGATATCTGGTAAACCATGCCAGATAGCTAGATCATTACATGTACTATAAAACAAAATGTGCGGTTTCAGGGTGGAATATGGCCTGAAAAATGTTCAACTCGAACAAATTAAAATGACAGACTATCGGCCATAATCAACTTGATTATGCCTCATATCTGGAAAACCGTGTCAGATAACTAGACCATTACTATAAAGCAAAGTGTGCAGTTTGAGGGAGGGATATGCCTTGAAAACTATCAACTCTATCAAATTTAAAATGGCTGACTCTCGGTCATAATTAATTTTTAATTTGCCTGGTATCTGGTAAACCATGCCCGATAGCTAGACCTTTACTATAAATAAAAATGTGTGGTTTAAGCATAGATTAACCATATAAGGTTAATCTATGGTCCGAAAAATGTAGCTTCGTGTAGCCTCTGGTATGCCCCAGTGGCGAATGTTTGTGACTAGTTGCTATATTTAGATGAAAATAGGGTAATACCCGAATTCAGGCATTTTTGAAAGGTCACTCCCCCGGATGAAGAATTGTTCACAGTATTGTATTTCACCTCTGACGCATTTCCTATGACTTGACTCATAAAATTATTCAACGGCCTCAATAGCACAGGCATGAAAGTCACGTGACTAAGAACCTTGGCCTCGACCCGGCCATAAATGAAATTTGCCGGGCTCGCCAGGCAATGGTGGAGACTGCTTAGTGATATCTACTGGGTATTTTTAATAGGGATCATTGCGCAAGGTCAGATTTAGCACACCATTATGCAAGGTCAATACCCTTTTTTGCAATCACTCTTTTTTGAGCCACAATTCCACTCTCTGATGATGTTAATTGTATTCCCAGAATTGCTTCTTGATATCGTTTTGGCACAAGTTCAATATTTGATTGACTAGCAATTAATCAATCTGAGGTGATGAAAGCTACCTTTCACGTAAAAAATGAGCAACATGTAATGGGCTGATATGTAGTGAAACAATTTTGTTGTCGCAGAATGATTTTTTTGTTATATATTGTCATTTTGATAATATAGCCTACTCTCTATCTGAATTAGCATAGCATATGGTCAACAAGCATTGACAGTGAGCCATGTTTATCTGTATATTGTTAATTTAGTGTATGGGAAAACATAACATGTGTCCTGGTGTGATAGCTAAGCATATTATTGGCCACTCCGTCACATCACAGAGTGGTAATTTAAACATTTGGACAAAAGCCTATTTCACAATACTTCCTATTTATATCATAATGGTCTATTGCTATGAGTTATTAGCAGTCAGTCATATTTACAGTCAAGGCTGAAATCAGAGTATGAGAAAAAAATGAAGCAGGTAGGCCTATGTTGGGTAGAGATAGCCTAATTTAAAAATCAACTAGAACCAGAACTTCATAGCCAGGTTTTAGGCTGTTTGAGTGCTATAGACAAAAAATCGGCTTAATATTTTGTAAACATAACTGTATTGGCTTTCCTCATAGGCCAGAATCCTAAATATCGAGAATATAATTAACCAAGTTAAAATATCAAAATATAACTTCAACGTTTATTCCTTGAATCACCTTTGCCGGTGCTGGCCAACATCCTTTCAATACTTGCCAGTGAATCATGCTGCAACGTGTCTGTAGATGTAGGCCTACCTCGTAGCCCATTGCTGGTTCAATGCCGTCAAATCGTCTATGACGCTGGCCCAACACTACCCCAACACTGGGTCTGCTGTATACATAGCGGCAGCACCCCAGCAAACATGTGCATTCACCTAGTACTGTTTCAATGTTGGCCCAACGTATTCGTAGCTGGCCCGCCACTGAAACAGCATTGGGTGATTGTCCATTGTTTGGTCGGATTGCTATGCGACTGACTCTTTCTTCCCCCCGTCGCCCGAAAAGCCACTACCCAGATAACGCGACACATTGGCCCAATGCTGATGTAATACTGGGCCAACGTCTGTGACGCTGGGTCAACATTATTCCAACCTTATCCCTGTAAGCTCTATTCACGAATATAATCTTGGAAATATTTTTTTCTTTACATTTTTTAAATACGCAAATATTTGGCCTGCGACATCAAACATTATATTTGACTTGTTCATGATGACTGTTTCTCAGAAATGTCAACCGTTTCCCACACATGACACCAATCTTACTGCAAATTAGGACACAAACATTATTGCAAAGAACCTTATAGGCTCCTGGTCTCCGGCCGGGCTTAATTATTTATGTGATGGTAGGCCTATCTATCTATCCCACGTACAGGTATTTAAATGGTAAGGGTCACTGTATGTTTGTGCGCCAAGAAAACAATATCGGCCGCAGCGGGATTCGAACCCGGTATCTCCAGCCTCTGAGTCGACCACGCTACCAATGAGCTATCCTGGTGCCACTCTCTGACGTCACACAGTGACGTGTCACAGAGTGGTATTTTCAAACTTCTTGACAAATGCCACTTAGGCTTTTAGCTATAATTTAAAGGTGTAGTCAACTGTCAAAATTCGCGGGACAAGGGTCCCCCAGAAGGCAATAGTGCCCGTGGGTAAGCCAAGGCCCTATTCCATAATAATACTAAATATGCGTTTCATACCCAAAGCCTCATTAAGAGCAAGTTCTCAAATCGCAGCAAGTTCATATATACTTGAGCGACATCTATGAGTTAATAATTCAAAGCCCTTGTCTTTTGCCCCTACTTGGTCGCCTACTTGCAAACAAACTGACTGTATTACTGGGGGATTTGGAAACTGCTTGACCCCCAAGTTTGTATTGTCACCCAGTAAACACAAAACATTTGTATGACTTTATGCAATGTTGGACCAACGTCGAAGACGTTGGGCCGACATTGCATAAATGTCATACAAATGTCTTGCGCTTGCTGGGCAGGAGGACTTTCTCTCAAACATTGTACATTTATCTAATGTTGGTTCAATGTTGGGCCAGCGTCGCAGACGTTGGCCTAACATTAAAACAGCATTGGAGCAATGTCTCGTTTGAGTAGTATCTTGTAATCAGTTCAGTGGCTATATTAATGCCGTCAATCTGTACTCAATAGGCTACTGTTGGCCTACATTTGACCGTCCCAGGCATGCGCGTTTTGAAGCTGAATGATTCTTTAAGCAACCAAGAACAGTATTCACATGGCTTATATATTTTTCATACTTCCAGAAACATCGCCACTGAGTGGAAGAGGATAAAATATACTCATAAAACAAGAGGCAAACAATGTCAATTTATTCACTTTTGTGCAAATATATAATATTTCCTTTTCGCGTAGTTAAATATAAAAATGATACCTAGAAACTGAAACTTGCATTGCAGCAATAATACACAAGACATGTCTTGCGTATTCTTGATCGCAGTAATATAATTATCTTGAACACTCACCAGATGGCCCAAACAATAAGCCATCGTCACAGAATTTGTAAAACATGAAGCTCCCCATTTTTTTAGTGAGTCCCCACATGTGGTTCACTGTTATGGTACAGCTTCTGGAAGACTAACCTTTATTTTGAATATCTTGGATAGCGAGAATTAAAAATTTGCCTAACTTGACCCACATTAAAAATACCCATCTGACAAAGGAAACATAAATTATTACGGAAAAAGTCATGGAAAATATTTTGCATTTTAATTCTGTAGTTTTGTGGCTACCAAAATGTCGTGAGGTCCCTTTTCTAGATTACGAGTTTTACACACTGTTTTTTTCTAAAAACTATGAAATGGTGTGCGTCTGTCTCGAAACTCCCCGTAATTGGCCTATGTCTGTCCAGACCAGTATTCTCAAAGCGACTGATTCAGATCTGAGTCATGTTAGGCTACTGGTCGAGATAGTCATCTCGACCAGTAACATGACTGCATGAGATCTGAGTCTTCCATATTCAACTAGTTTCATACATTTTCCCCACTTCCTGTTATGTGCCTCTAAGGGATTAGCCAAGAGTTTGACCACATTCTCTAGAGAGCCGATTATAGTTTATAGGACTCCATCTAAGACTTCTACCGAAATTACTAATTGTCCCGATGTTTGCAAAATGGCGGCCATTTTAAATGTCTGCATTTTGTGTTATTTTTATTATGTGTGCTTGAGTGAATATGACTGAGGTTATAGAACCCGATTGGATCCATTTTGACCGGTAATCTCACAATGAACTCCCGACCTCCCTATGGAAAAAACCCTATAACATAGACTGCTGCATGATTAACATTACTAGCTCCCAGGTATTTATTAGCATTGTCATCACCTTGGATTGTGAGCTGCTGTCCCAAGGTGAATGAAGACGATCATTATTGAGGTTATCTAAGCGACAACGACAACAGATTCTGATATGTTTTATTCGCTAGTGGCACGTTTTGATATTTGTTTCATGAGTTATGATAATATGTTGAATGAATCATATATGCATAATATTCAGCAGATAGATCATAACATGTAAAACATAATACTGTGTCCCGCTTACAAGTAAATTTTATATACCAACCAAGAGTAAACCATGTGTAAATCTGGCTATGCTAGGGGAATGAGGGGGCTAATGTTAACCACATGAAACGAATGAAAACCGTATACACTGTTAATATTGATTTCATTTGCGCAACAACGACAACGGATTGAGATGATGTATATTTTTATTTTCTTACGTCACGTCATGAGCTATACATAAATCCTTAGTTCTTATTAACATTGAATTATATACATAATGATTCAGTGGGTGGTAGTATGTGAACACACAATAATTAAACAAGAAAATCACACAAGAAAGTTTATATACAATTATTATACACGAGTGAATCCTGTGAACATACAGTCTTGTCTGTCTTCTTCTATCTTAAAAATCTTGGACACCGGGATCTCTGAGGATTCTGTTCTCACTCGTTTTCTGCGGGCTGCGATTTGTGACAGATGTTTAGTATTACCTTCTCGCATACGGCGATTGGAGAACCATTTCTTGACCTGTTCCACACTGATGTTACTCGCCTTGCTCATCACTTCACACGTCTCGTGGCTGGGGTAGGGATGTTCTTTATTACGCTGGTACCAGCTAGACAGGATACGTACAGCAACTGAGTTAAGAGGCTTGAACTTGTTGTGTTTTCTCTGGTTGTAAGGTTTGTATTCAGCATCAGAATTACAAATAGGTTTAGTGGTTGTAGCTGTAACTCTCTTGTTCACACTTCGCTGACACTTACTTGTTTTCTGTAATTGCTGTTACTGCTCCAGTAGCTGTAAGGAGTGTTGGATTCTGTTGATAAGATCCTGATGCTGCTGGTCGTAGTACAAAGACACAGAGACAGTGGACAGTCCTCCTGGTGTACACAAGGCATGGTACCTCTGACTCTCTAGTTCAGCAGCTTGCTCACGGTACATCTGTTCTAGCTCGGCCACACGTGTCTTGAAATGGTTACCAAGCGTCACGAAGCGTATATTAAGGACACTGATACTGACAGTAAGAGGTACTGGTGTGTCTGTGGCTTGTAGACTGGATATGTCCATCAGGGAGGGGGGCAGGCTAGGGGTATCCTGTTCACATTCAGTCTTTATAGTGTCTTGTAGGTCTGAGAACAGTTGCTGACTCAGCAGTTTGCTGTTGCAGGATTCTGTGGTTGATGTATCAGGCTGGATGATGGGTTCAGACTGGCTGTCTGGTAGAGGGGTCTGATAGGGATCAGACATGTAGGTATTACCAGGCATATGAACAGGGTATCCTGGCATCACTTGTTCTGTGCTGAACCCAGAAGGCTGGTACACTGGTGATACTGTAGACCTTGCTACACCTTGATAACTAGATGAGAAGGATGCTGGCATAGAGTCATAGTGCTGATGTTGAGAATGATGAGGAAGATAAATCTCTGACAACGTGCGTTGTCTATTTTGCAGGGAGGAGGGACTGCTACCATTGCTGGTGATGGAGGTGTCTGATGACGTCATGGACTGTGACAGACTCACATCTGAGGCGAAATCCTGGAAACAGAAAAAAGTAATTAAGTTTCACGAACAATACATGTACAGGAGAACAAGTTTATTGTTTATCATAATTGGGTACGAGAGGTAAATGCGTTTCTGAGATTGTATATATGTATATTGTACATTACTATGGATTTAACGTTTTTTATTAGCATAATATAGTCTATTTATTATTCACTGTCCCCCCCATATAAAGTGTCACCCCCCCTCCCCAGATGACCGGGGGGGGGGGTCATTTTGGGTCATTTTGCTGTGGTTTAAATAGGACTATAATAATTGAACTGATAATACTTGATGTAAAATCTAAAAATACATAATAGATTCTTACAGCATTACCAATACTTCACGAATTACGATAGTACAAAATAATTAAAAATCCAATAACAAAGCTAGCACATCTTACCTCTTCAAGCACTTGACACATTAAATCAATCAAATTGATTTCTGACATATCCATTATTTCTACTCGTTTTAGCATTCGCTAACACTCAGTTTAGTTAATCTGGACAGGCTGTTGAATTCAAAAAATCACGGAGTTAATTCACGAGTACTAAATTTCACGCTAATTGATGACTGTGAGTAAATTGTGACAAGTACTTAAGTTTGACATCTTTTATACGGAGCTCATCATGAGTAGTGTCACTGCTCTGTGATCACGTGATTTAGACCGTGCTGGGATTGGTCGAGCTATCACAAGCTGTTACCGTATTGGATAAGTAAGTCAGCTCGTGATTACAGGTCAACTAGAGGTGTGAATAAAGTGATCAATAATCAAAGTGAATAGAACTGATAGGTGTGAGCTATGAGACGCTTGTTGAATTCACACCTCATTGAGAACCTATTTGTTGTCCTGTAATCAAGTTCATCAAACAAACTAATCACAAGAAAATGTTTAGTTTGATGTTTTGCACGATATATAATATACTATTTAAATTTTAAACTTATAATGTTTTTTCATGTTTCTCAGATTTGGTGAAGTTGATTAGATATTTCAATTTGGGGTGATATCCAACCATTGATATTGCGTTTTACTTGCATTGTCAACCCGTTATTAAAAAAATATGTGAACAATGTAGCTGATAATGAGATGTTTACGTTTACACTACAACAATCACTCATCTTTCCAAAATCCCACATGTTTCCAGTTCGGTTTTTACACATAAAGTTATGTTCGGTAGAAATTAAAATTTGACCTACACCTGTAGAAAACTGCTCTCTCTCTCTCGATCACAACTATACTTATTTTAATGATTCTTAATAATACCTTAAAAAAGTGGAATATGTGTTTGATTCATAAATCGTTCAAAATGCTTGGACTGACAATTTGTAACATGTGGGAGTATGTAATTAAATATAAAAGTAATTAAAAATAGGTAATTGACAATAGCCTGATTAACATATACTGAAAATGTTTACCAATTAAATATCAACTTATTAATTTTTGATATGCATAATTGTAAAAAAAATCTTTTAAACTAGAGTAACAAAGAAACTGATCACAAACAATCTTTGTATTCAATGCTTGCAGTTTTTTTAATACACATACATAATATAAGTATATGATATATTAAATTCGATAGAAAGTAAAAAAAAAATGACCTAGGCCTACATGTAGACCTGTAGGAAACCGCCTTTCGGCAAAGTTAGGATGAGAAATATCAGTTTGAATGATTGTTTCAAATCAAGTTGACCTGCAGTTGCACAACTCGAATATTAACTCTTTGACTGTCAATCACAACTTATTAATAAAAACAAAAAGGTATTTGATTAACAATCTGTAAAAAAATACTTTATCTCCAAGGCCCTTGTGGACTGACAATTTGTAAAAAATAAATACTTGTATTTTTAATACAGTTTAATTTTAACACATATTTTTTCAAAAAAGTAATTAAGAATATCCCGATTAACATAATTGTACTTGAGTTGTTTATATATAAGAAACACAGTTTCAATATCTCCTAAATACTAGTGGGTGTTTAATGTAAACTAGAAAAAAGCGTGTTAATTTTTAATATGCATCATTGTAAATTAAAGTTTGCTGTTAACCTAGAGTCAAAATAAACGGATTACAGACAAAACAAATTATAGGACGTAGAAAACACAGTTACACAGTGAGAGGAGGTGTGAGTTATTAGAAGCTTGTTGACCTCACACCCAATTAAAAACATGTTTCTTGTACCGCATCATCTCTTGTAATAAATTCTTCAAAGAAACTAATCACAAGAATAATGTTTTGAATAATATTTAGATAATAAATGGTGAAGACATTTTTTTAACTGTCAATATTACAGATACACTTGCACTAGGAGAGTATTATTTGTACTTGTATTTATACAGTTCATATTATAGTCTATTCTTATATTGTTGTTAACATATAGTAAACGTAGTGCCAACTCATGGAATTGAAACAGTTTAGATCATTGTGTATTAGGCCTACTATATTTTATCAAGAATTTATTAACCATATAGATAGAGTGTATGGTTAACGTGTGTAGGAGACGTCCTACGAGACACAGTTAATAATTTTGAGATGATAATGACTGTAAATAAACACTATGTTCCAGAGGCAGTGGATGCTGAGAAGTGGTGTAGTTAAAATGTAAATTGTAAGTAATCATCGTGTATTTTTGAGAGTGTTTTCCACTCAAGACATTGTTCCAGAGAGAGAAGAGGAGATTATACATTATATTTTGATGAAGTATTATTATATTTTATGTTGATGAAATTTTGAGAAACAATAATGTTATGTGACAAAAGAAAAATATAGGTGGAAGATGGTTGACCTCCGAAACTTATATTTTTATTTTATATATAGTTTTACTAAGGGATTTGAAATATGGAATTCAAGCGTGTAAACAAGTTGGATTCCATAGGGGGAGGTATGTAACAATGTTAAGTAACAGGTGTCTAAATTGGGGGTTTCTGTAATTAAGGGGTGGAATAAACAATCTGTCCTGGGCTGTTTACATGAGAACCACCTGGTGAAGACGGTACTGCGACAAGTACTAATTGTCATACAGGACGTCCCCTAGTTCTGGTGGCCTGTGTGAGTCGGTTCTGGAAAACAGCCCAGGAATGTGAATGTATATCAAAGTAAGGATCCTGATTGGTGGAGACGTCATTTCACCACAGGAAGTGACCGCGCCCGTCGGGATCCGCTATAAAGGAAGGCGCCCACAGCCTTCGAGAGGAAATTCAGAGGAAATTGAGAGAGAAATTGGGGAGAATTCTAACAGAGACGTTTCGGGTTTGGACAAGTTTAGTGGGAGTTGCTTCGGTATCTAACACCTTGTAGATCACTGAAGCAACAGCAAAATTATCAACAGATCACACAACGAGATATAAGTACTAACATCGTGTACTGAGAAATTGAATGTTTTACGCTTAATATATATTTTATATATATTCAAGACTTTATTATTTTATCCACGAGTGTTGTGTTTGCCGTGCCAGAACATTGGGACAACGATAGTGTGTCAACGTATATAAGACCCGTTTACATTGGTGCGTATGACCAGGATTGTGTCAACGCATAGACCTTTTTACATTGGTGCCGTGACCAGGATTTGTGTCACGGATTAAACCCGTTTACAAAGTTGACACTAACATAAGCGGCTATCTTGCATAATCCTGGATTAATTATATGAACTTTTCGAAGTCCCACAGTTTGACAAGAACGATCCATTGCACAAAAAACAAAATACACTAAGCACTCATCCGAAAATAGTGTTGACGAAGGAAAGAAAAATAATAAGCTCGGTTTACAGGTAGGACTATTAAATACACGATTGAGAACCGTCTCAAACTACCAAGTTGACAGACTGAGCATTTCATTAACGTGGGCTTATTATATATATATATATATATATATATTATATATTAGTGTATGCTACATAAATCATAAAAAATATTGAGAACATCTAAACAGATTGTGTCGGTGGATGTAGGCCTATCCACTAATATAATTGTACAGGTGAACAACGATATAACACGAATCGTTACAACACGGATCGGTTATAACACGGTAAGGTCATGGACCCCAAAATTTAGGACCTTTTTTCCGGCTTCTTTACAGAATACCGTGTTATAATTTCCAAATCTACAAGATTTATTGAAAGAGTAAATGAAATGAAATGAATCGGGCTTTAGGCCACCTTTGTGCACATATAGGCTAAACTGGGCCAGGAGAACCTCCTGAGGATGGTGAGATGATTGAGATGACACTTTCCTCCAGACACAGGATTTGAAATTCGAACCCTGGCGGTCTGAGGCCGAGCACGCTACCTCTCGGTCACGGAGGCTCCCCACAATACTAACTTTCACACGTGGATGGGGAAGAAACATTTTTGTTTCTTTGAAACCGCCGAGACCGGGAACCGAACCCCGAACTCTGGCGTGAAAGGCAGCGGTGCTAACCACTACCCTAGGGCCCCCGCCCTATTGAAAGAGTAAACAGTATGTGCATCGCGTAGACTAATCGCTATTGCCGACAACGCCAACACGCATCATGTTAACTCAGCAAATGCTAAACGTTACGCCCAGCATTGAAACAATGTTTGGCCAACGCTGGGTCTACACATATGAACGCGGAACAGTGTGCTGTGTTATGTCATAGCACCGGGCAGTGAGGCGAGAATAAGTGGCCCGCTGGAGACGCTTTGATATCTTCGTATATTGTAATACGGCATAATAAAATTCACTCATAAAAATCGTATCATAAAATTGTAAAGAACGTATTGTATTCGAAAAGATAATTATTAGTCCAATGATCGTGTTATCAATTTCTGTAGATCGTGTTTTAAATTTCAGAAGATCGTGTTATAAATTGAATGAAGATCGTGTTTTTATTATGTCATAATGCCGGGCAGTGAGGCGAGAATAAGTGGCCCGCTGGAGACGCTTTGATATCTTCGTATATTATAATGCGGTATAATAATATTTCATAGAAATCGTGTTATAAATTTGTAAAGAATGTATTGTATTCGAACATATTTTTATTAGTCTAAAGATCGTGTTATAAATTGAATGAAGATCGTGTTTTTATTATGTCATAATGCCGGGCAGTGAGGCGAGAATAAGTGGCCCGCTGGAGACGCTTTGATATCTTTGTATATTATAATGCGGTATAATAATATTTCATAGAAATCGTGTTATAAATTTGTAAAGAACGTATTGTATTCGAACATATTTTTATTAGTCTAAAGATCGTGTTATAAATTGAATGAAGATCGTGTTTTTATTATGTGATAATGCCGGGCAGTGAGGCGAGAATAAGTGGCCCGCTGGAGACGCTTTGATATCTTTGTATATTATAATGCGGTATAATAATATTTCATAGAAATCGTGTTATAAATTTGTAAAGAACGTATTGTATAACACGATTCACTTATAACACGATTTGACTCATTGGACCCCAACGATCGTGTTATAACGATGTTCACCTATACTAAGTGACCAATGAGTTTCAATTGAATTTCTTTGATGTGACTTACACTTCCCCAGTTAACATGTCGACCCGTTGTTGTGTTAATGTTTGCCCACCGTCTTCGACGGTGGCCCAACATTAACCCAACATTGGGTGGAGGTCTGATGTTTGCTGGGTTGCCATAAACCCGCAAGTTTACAACGTTGTCCCGATGTTGTTTCAATGCTGTCACCCTTTGCAACACATTGGCACAGTATTGAATATATTAACGTTCGGTCAACGTATCTGTCGTGTTTGCTGGGCAACATTGGAGACTAGCAGTTACAGTATGGGTTTTATGATCTATCAGCATAGGTCAGAGAGAGAGCATCACAGGGTCATCTTAGCGGTATATTGGAGTTCTGTAGTTTTATGACGGATGTGATGCTGCTGCTGACAATAACATCCAACAGTAGGGGCAGCGGCAACGATGTTTATCAACATGTGCCAAATTTGGCACAGCTGCATAATTAGAGACTGCAGCGCACCGTTGCGAGAAACTGGTGTACTAAGACAGCATCCGACACCCTTAGTTTTTTATGGGATTAACGGCTGAGAGTAGTCCCCTTTCAGATAAGTTATACCCTCCGATGTATCAGCTAGTGACAAAAAAATACCTTCCATATGTAGACAGGATGATAATCTACAAGTGGATATGTTTGATATCGCTGTGCGTTGTATAGTTTTTATCACAGGGGACATTAGTTTTTGGCATTTTACAGCATCTCAAGTGCTACATTCTTGGTTAATAAATTCTTGATTTTATGTAATAACGCATTTGTTTTCATATTTAGATTTAGACATGAAGATCTCATCAAAGATTACATGTGAGCATAGAATCATAAAAAGACTGCTTTGAATATATATAAACTAATATTAACATGCTTTGTTTGGTTTTCTACGTCTAAATAAGCGTTGTGAAAGCGTGTCTACCACATCAATATGCGCCAAGTAATTTGTCCTGGAGGTGAACATATAAATTGCGATATAAATCACTTGTCCGTGCATGATCATTATTTTAGAAAAAACATTGTACTTCCCATTGATGCTTCTACGTTTTTCTAAATAATTTTTGGAGCAGGAACAAACTAAATCATCAAAATCAATGATTAGTCTCGTTATCTATATTTGTAATTTGTATGCCGCAATGAGATGAAATGAAATGAAAAACTTCTAATGCGCCTTAATCCTCGGTGTCCCGAGCTCAGAGGCGCTCCAAACTTGGGGAACCGTTCAATTTCTTCCGAAATGACTGTGCAGATTAAGATTTTTTAATCTCAAGAGGGATACAATTCCAGAGCTGAGGGGCCGCAACCGAAAAAGCCCTTTCACCCATCCTTGAACTCACTATGGGCACAACACAGTAATGTCCAATTCCAACAACTTAACGAATGTTGTTTTTGTACATTTTAATGAATAATGTATGTATTGATTCGCCACTTCTGCTTATCAATTAATAATTAAATGTATTGCAAATATTTTAAATCTGCGAATATTTTCATATTAAGGTCATCAGAAAAATAGCCCTCTACTACCAATTAAATTCCTATTTACAAGATTTGTAAAAAATACAGGTTTCAAACAAAAATCAATGAAATATTTGTTTTTATTCATTTCTTTGAACGACATGATTACAGTATATATACAGACAAATAGCACTCTAATACCATTAGATTCCTATTTTTAAGATTTGTAAACAAATACAGGGCTCAAACAAACATCAATGAAATATTTGTATTTATTCATTTCTTTGATCAACTTGATTACAGTACTTTTTATTCACACCTGATGAAAGTTTTCAAAGAGGTGTGAGATCAACAAGCTTCTGATCATTCATGCCTACAGGTACTGCTCACTTTGATTACTCAGCACTTATTCACACATTTGTGAGTCATTAACACCTTATGAGTAAAAAGTGTAACAAGAACCCGGCTATCTGACGTGGTATGACATTTACCTGTCAATCACAACTTATTAATAAAACCAAAAAGGTATTTGATTAACAATCTGTAAAAAATACTTTATCTCCAAGGCCCTTGTGAACTGACAATTTATAAAATATCGGAGATTATAATGGAAAATATATACGTGTATTTTGAATCCAGTTTAATTTTAACACATATTTGTTCAAATAAGTAATTAAAAATAGCCCGATTAACATAATTGTACTTAAGTTGTTTATATATAAGAAACACAGTTTCAATATCTCCTAAATACTAGTCAGTGTTTAATGTAAACTAGAAAACAGCGTGTTAATTTTTAATATGCATTATTGTAAATTAAAGTTTGCTGTTAACCTAGAGTCACAAATAAACGGATTACAGACAAAACAAATTATAGGACGTAGAAAAGACAGTTACATAGTGAGAAGAGGTGAGTTATTAGAGTTATTAGAAGCTTGTTGACCTCACACCTAATTAAAAAACCTGTTTCTTGTACCGCATCATATCTTGTAATAAATTCTTCAAAGAAACTAATTACAAGAATAATGTATTGAATATTATTTAGATAATAAATGGTGAGGACATTTTTTTTAACTGTCAATATTACAGATACACTCGCACTAGGAGAGTATTATTTGTACTTGTATTTATAAAGTTCATATTATAGTCTATTCTTATATTATTGTTAACATATAGTAAACGTAGAGCCTACTCATGGAATTGAAACAGTCTAGATCATTGTGTATTAGGCCTACTATATTTTATGTAATAACGCATTTGTTTACATATTTAGACATGAAGATCTCATCAAAGATCACATATGACCATAGAATCATAAAATGACTGATTTGAATATATATAGCTTAATATTAACATGCTTTGTTTGGTTTTCTACGTCTAAATAAGTGTTGTGAAAGCGTGTCTACCACATCAATATGCGCCAAGTAATTTGCGCAGTATGGTGATTGTCCTGGAGGTGAACATATAAATCGCGATATAAATCACTTGTCCGTGCATGATCATTATTTTAGAAAAAACATTGTACTTCCCATTAATGTTTCTACGTTTTTCTAAATAATTTTTGGAGCAGGAACAAACTAAATCATCAAAATCAATTATTAGTCTCGTTATCTATATTTGTAATTTGTATGCCGCGGAGTAATGTCCAATTCCAACAACTTAACGAATGTTGTTTTTGTACATTATAATGAATAATGTATGTGGCGCCAGGATAGCTCATTGGTAGCGTGGTTGAGTCAGAGCCCAGGGGTACCGGGCTCGAGTGCTGCTGTGGCCGATATCTTTCCTTGGTGAACACATATACAGTGACCCAAACTGTTCAAATTCGTGGGATAACGACAACCGAACGAATAACCGATTCTCTCCGCATAAAATATACAGGTCTGTGGTCCAATCGCTTGCGTTGTATTGTGAGAATAGAGTGGGTTGTTGTGATAATATTCCTATCTACAAAATATCAAAATGAGTAAAGCCCATCCACCAGAATTGAAAAAATATATGGACCTTCAACTGACTCTGTGGTGGACATGCTTTAAATTGCATCTTAAGAGGTTTTCATCGTTTTATGTACCTTGTCATTGATGAGGCGATGGAAGAATGAAATGAAATGAAAAACTTCTAATGCGCCTGAATCCTCGGTGTCTCGAGCTCAGAGGCGCTGCGAATCCGAATCAGGCTCGATTATCATTGTCCGTTTGACGTTCCAATTCGTAGATCCAGCATGCCGGGACACAGAGGATTTAGGATGGAAAGGCTTGACCGAAATATAAAGTATTCAATTTTTTCCGAAATGACTGTGCAGATTTAGATGTTTTATTCTCAAAAGGGATACAATTCCAGAGCTGGGGGGCCGCAACCGAAAAAGCCCTTTCACCCATCCTTGAACTCCATCCTTGAACCATCCATCCTTGAACATCCATGAATGTATTACTTTATATGTGAGGGTGCATATTTTGTGTTTTATTCTGAATTGAACAGGGAGCCAGTGTAGGGCTTTTAACAAAGGTGTAACACTGCAGAATCGTGGAGAACGGGTCACAACCCTGGCCAAGCAGTTCTGAACACTCTGCACCTTATTTATTTCGCGATTTGGGATGTTATAGAGGATATACAATAGTCTAGCTTGCTAGAAACAAATGAAGTTGCTATTGTCTTAGTCACTGCCGCTGTTAAACATCTGCGCAAGCGACGCAAATCACGTATATGATAGTAGCATGATCGACAGACTTTTGATATATGTTTCTTAAAATTGAAATCCTTGTCAAATTCGACCCCTAAATTTCGTGCCGAATCAGTTGGTGTTACATCCTGATCAAGTAATTTTGTAAGGGAATATTTCTTAAATTTGTCTCGTTGTGCTTTAGTGCCGATTAGTATAAATTCTGTCTTGTCAGGATTGAATTTGAGTTTGTAGCTATCATCCAGTCGGAGACGTCTTGCAAGCACTGCTGGACCAGCGACAGTGACATCTCAGGATCTGCTTTGGAAAGAGAAAGATAAATCTGTGTGTCATCAGCGTACAGATGGTGGCAGATGTTATGCCTACTGATCACACTACTCAGGGGCGTTATATATAGAATGAATAGGAGTGGTCCCAGGACAGAGCCCTGGGGGACACCATAATCCGTCTTGAACGGTTCCCCAAGTTTATCCAAAAGTTTAACCCTTTGCACCCGATTTGATAGGTAGGAACAGACCCAATTTAGAGCTGTTCCAGAAATACCATACCAGCCGGACAAGAGATCAATGATGCTGCTATGGTCCAAGGTGTCAAAGGCTGCGGAAAGGTCCTGCAAGACCAATGCTGTGGTCTTGCCAGTGTCCATGTTCATACAGATGTTGTTGTGAATTTTTAGCAAGGCTGTTTCTGTAGAATGAAGAGGTTTATATGCTGATTGATTAGGGTTTGATAGGTTGTTTTTGTCTAGATGGGACTGGATACGATTTAAGAATGCAAAAATGGCGAAAGAAATAGCATTGGAATGGTGGGTTTCAGCTTACTCACCACATTCACTGCGCCTTTCTTACGCCCGCTGGAGAGATTTGCTGCTAAAAGAACTGGAAAGGTATATACGCATGCGCAACACAGATGACGATTTGAATTTATCCTGCTCTATTTTACACTTTTTTTTAAACATATTCCTGCTATTTTTAGCCCATTTAACTATGGGTGGATGCCGATGAATACATTCTGCATCGACTGCTGCCACAGGTTGACTACTGGTGAGCTTAAAACATTATTTTGAGAGACATTTTTGCTGCTTACTCCCTCTTCTACCTGTAACATCGCCCACCAAGGGGGCTGACATCTTGTTGACCTGCTTACTTAGATCTTTTCCGCACGTGAGGTGTGATCAACAGTGGGCAACCCCCTTTCCTGTGACTGCTCTGAGGTGGGATCAACATTTACGGGACTTTGACAGCACACGTGCCATGGCTGAAGCACTCACCCCAGCTCAGGCGTCGCGGGCGATGGCCAATGAGGTACAGCTTAACGTAGCCCGCAACCATCTAGAAAGACCCTACACACGTAACATCAATAATTTCTCTATTGAACAGCTACAGAGCTTCAGTGTTCATGATTACGAGAGTATGTTAACCAAAGATATGTCCGAGTTAGTCAACGACTTTCTATCAACAAACTCTATTGCTAAGGAATGTCATGAGCTCGCCATAAACATGATGGATGTTGCACATACCAGACTCACTGAGCAATCACCAAGACAGCCAACTACAGTCAGACAGAGACTTTCTGGTTTTCTGCAGACTCCGTTAAAAGCAATACGTGGAAAGCTTGGCATGAGCTCATCACGCAACACCTCGTCAAGTGGCCTCCTCACGAAGAGTGATAGCATTAGTTCTCATGAACTTCGGAATCGTCTGGGGGACAATGATCCTGATAAGAAAGATACAGTCGCACATGACGTCACTTGGGACTCCAACATTCACGACTCAGTAATGGCCAAGCTATCGTCACAAGTAATGGAGCTCGACCCTCTGCTTGAAAATGAGGAGCTGGATGATGAGAGCTGTGACGTGACAGGTGATCAATCAGACGAAACTAGAACCATGACCAGACGAACCAGTATGCGCCTGCATGCTCACACAGCCAGTAGCAAACAGCGCTCTCAGTTAGCCTCTACAAAAAAGAAAACAATTAAGCCACGTGCCTGTGAAGTAACCAACAGTAAGCCCAAGTCAACATCAGCGGGAAGACCGGCAGACGTCACCTCAATCCCTGAGACCCAACTATCGCCAGAAATTAATACGTGATTGACCCCACGAAGCCCAAAGTAGCGACAATGCCATCTAAACGGGGTCGACGCAAGAAGGAGCTCAATCAGTCGACCAGCAGGCTAACGTCAGGCCAACATGGCACTTTGCATTGTCTGGTCGATAAGTGTAAACTTAAGCGCCAGAGCTCCAAGGACATGATCCAATGTGGCCATTGTGCTGTATGGCATCACTTGGAGTGCGTCGGTCTGAAATGCACTGATCCAGTCGGGGTTTGGCCCTGTCCCCAGTGTCGCCATCTGTCAGACATGCTACGCCAGTGTCACACCATGCTACAACAGGTGAGCAGTCAGGTGGCTGCATTAGAACTGCTGCATGATCGGCTACATAAGGACATAGCCCTCATCCAGAAATCGAAAAGCCTGGAAAAGACGAACTTGGACCTCGTCAAGCTTTTAGCGGTTAAGACTGCTGACTGTGATGAGCTGGTGAAGCAGAACCGTGATCTAATAACCGGTAAAAAGAGTGAGCCACAGCGAGGATCAGCACGCCCTGATCAACAAGCTACAGACCAACGAGCTCTTGTTCTAGGGAGCTCTATCATAGCCGGCCTTGACCCCAAAATATGAATGAAACCTCTACCAAGGTGAAATCAATCCGAGGTGGACACATTAGTGATGTACGTAGACACTGCCAGTCCATTACAGGAAGACACAGTGATCTAGTGTTGGTGATTGGTGGTAATGACTGTAGCGGTAAGGTGGACGTGGATGAACTGCTGAACGATTATGATGATCTCATTGATGTTGCTGTTAGTAAAACTATATCTAACAAGTCGGTCAAGATCAGCAGTGTCTGCCCTCGAGAAGATTCTTATACACTAGAACACATTTATGCCTTTAATGCTGGCATATCAGTACTCTGTCGTGACAAAGGGTGCACCTTTATTGACAATGATGGCAACTTTAGAACACGTGACGGTTCCATCAGTGCATGTGTGCTAAGTGATGACGGCGTTCACTTAACTGAAGGTGACGGTGATTTGCTTAGCAGAAACCTAGGTCTTGGCAGGGTTCCCCACAGAAAAAAAAATCATCCGGTCATTATCTTAAAAATCTTAACTTAGCGCGCGCGAGCAGCATGATAAAATATTTACTGTTGCACGCGCGCGCGCGATAAAAAATATCAAAGTTTTTTCATTTGTGTTGTTTGCCTGACTGTTTGTGTGCCGTCACCATACTCCAGCATACCCAGCATACGTCAGAGTTATGTAATTTTGATTGAATTTGAGTAGAATGGTCTAAAAGTGTCTGAAGTTGATAATTTGTAAAATAGAAAGTTCCTAGAAGAGTCTCATCTTAATTTGTGAAAATAAGAAAGTTCGCTTGTTTTGAATTGTCTGTCTGTTATTTTGTCTTGTTGATTTGTGAGTTGTGTATTTGAGTGTAGGCCTATGCATGTTTTCTTGGTGTTTTATGGGTTTTTGTTTGTTGGTGAGAGTTATTATTCTGTTATTTATAATTGTTGTTGTGTATGCCTGATAAGGTTTGTGAGTTAGTATCACTCACTCACCAACGCGCTGACACTTTGGTGAGTGACAACGAACGTGTCGTGGTGACTGGCAACGCTAGAAGTGTTGGCCCGTTCGCCAGCGTCGCGCCAATGCCGGCTCAGCGCTGTTAGCGCTGGACTGACATTGGCACAGCGGTGGACTGGCCACACTGTGACAGCACTTTCTGTCAGTGCTGCTTCTGCCAGGCGTAGGCCTTCACCTAGGTTATGTAGCATACAGCACATGACGGGTTGCCCATAGGTGGGGGATTATGGAGGGGGGAGGGGGGTGTTAGCACGTATCTTGTCTTACTTGTACACGCTGATCGCTAAACCAACACAGACGGGACACTGGCGACGGGAACATTAGCTAATCTGCCAGCTAGATAACAGCCGGATGTGACCTATTACATGCTGGTCGGCATAAAATTCATCCGGTCGGCATGCCGGCATTTCCGGCACTGTGGGGAACCCTGTCCTGGTGTTCGTATTCCTGAAAGTAAACCCAGACCAGCTCATACCTACAATAAAACAAATGCGAGATATTCTCAACAGCGCACTGCAGGTGGTCGCGGTATTAAGAAACGTGAATATGCACCTGAGTCAAGAAAGCAACATCTGCAGCAGACACGGGAACCACAGAGGAATTTGAATCAACACCCAATCAGCCGTCCGAACAACTCTGATGAAGAACCTCTGTGCGATTTCTGTGGGGTTTCTGGACATCTCTCTTTCCGATGCCGCTTTGGGTTCAAGGTGACATGCTACAGATGCCAGCTCAAAAGTCATAAGGCCAACCGCTGTCCAACCGCTTAGAAGTCTGGCCAGGAAGTGTGTGCCGGTGGTGAACTTTCTGAATCTGCTTCTAGTGACGTGTCTTCGTCAGTGGAGATAACTGATCACTGCACAACAAAATGTCCCTCAATGACATCAAAAGGCAAGGCCAGACTCTCTGTATTGAGATAAGGTGTTCTCATGCAGAAGGAGAGATCTTGAACCTGCAGGCGAAGAAGTTGTTATATGTGAACTTGAGCCTCATACACATAAAAATATAGCTGTTGTTGTAGTCTATAGGCCTCCATCAGGTGATATAGAAAGATTTGTTAATGTAATTTCAAGTACGTTTAGAGATATTTTAAATTTATTCGATTATACTTGCAGAGTAGGCGATTTTAACCTTCCTCATATCAACTGGGTCAACTGTTCATCTCATTCTCAGAAAAGTCAACTATTTTGTGACTTGGTTGTAATATACTTGATCTAGTTGTGATTAACTCTGACAATCTAATTACTGGGCCGAATGAGTACCTAGCTGAATTTGATACAGATCATTCTATCTTAGAGTTTATATTAAACATTGATACCACAGTAAATCGTGACATATCACGAACTGCATACAATTTTAAAAGGATCAACTCTACATTTTTAACAAATCTCATTAATGATACACATCTGTGTGATAATGTAAATAATGCTTGTAACATTGATGATGCTAGGGCAAAGTGGAATTCTCTTGTAATGGATATAATTAATAAATGTGTGCCTAAAAAAACAATTAAAGACAAATCAGTACCTCCTTGACTCGATGGAGAAGTTCGACACCTCCGAAACCAAAAACATGCTGCATGGGCAGCTGCTAAAAGATATGATCGACATTCATCTTGGGAGAAAATTCAAATATCTCCGAGACAAATTATGCAAAATGTTAAAAAATAAACGTCATCGGTCCATGGAAAGCATGGCCGAATCTATTAAAAATAACCCAAAACGCTTTTGGGCATTCTGTCGAAAATCCAAACTTACACCAAGTGTACTAAAATATTTAGACAAGGTGTCTACAAATTCTAGTCAGAAATCTGCTATGTTTAATTCATACTTTCACTCTGTGTGTTCTGATACTAATGATGATATGTCACTGCCTGATTTAACAGAACAACTTATCACGAGTCTGTCAACTATTAAGTTTACTGAGTATGATGTACTAAAACAATTAGACATAAATAAAGGTACACCACCAAATAATATACCTCTCCTTATATTACATACTTATGCTAAATAACTAGCACCATCACTAACTTTACTGTATAACCGTAGTTTGTCAGTGGGTAAAAAAATACCTTCTGTATGGAAACATGGATATATTGTACCCATACACAAAAAAGACAGCAAAGAAATGGTTGAAAACTATAAACCAATTTCTCTGTTAAATAATGTAAGCAAAGTTATGTAACGTCTTGTTTTTAACCATGTATACCCTGTTATTGAACCATGTATTAGTCATGCTCAACATAGATTTATTCACAAAATGTCAACTACCTCAAATCTCCTTGACATGTATGTTGAGGTTGGTGCGACGCTTGATCAAGGAGGGCAAACAGATGTGATATTTCTTGATTTTAGTAAAGCGTTTGATTCTGTGCCACATAATTTGCTGATTCATAAGCTAAGGTCATTTGGATTTAATGGAAATTTGCTGAATTGGATTCAAAATTACTTATCTGATAGACACCAATCTGTAATTTCTTGACGGCAAGGAATCAAATAGCTTACCCGTAACTTCAGGTGTACCGCAAGGGTCGATATTAGGCCCGCTTTTCTTTGTACTTTACATCAATGATTTACCTAATGTATGTAACTGCAAGGTCTCTTTATACGCCGATGATGCAAAAGTTTTCAGAAAAATTAAATCCATAAATGACTGTATATTATTACAAAAAGACCTTGATTCTTTGTTAGCATGGAGTCATAAATGGAAAATGAAATTTAACCCTGCGAAATGTAATGTTATATCTATTAGTCAAAAGTCACATGTCCCCAATTTTCAGTATCGCTTGGATAATAATTTTTTACAGCATACCGACAAAATTGTAGACCTTGGAGTAATAATTGACTCAAAACTTAGTACTCGTGATCATGTTGTTAAAACAGCTTCAAAGGCACACACCGTGCTTGGTATGATTAAACGGGCTGTGGGATATGATTCACCAGATTCTGTTAAACGTCAGCTTTATTTGTCACATGCTCTGTCTGTATTAGAGTATTGTTCTCCAGTTTGGTCACCATACCTCGTGACAGAAATAGCATCATTGGAGGAGGTGCAGCGACGTGCTACCAAATTTATTCTTAATGATTTCTGAGATATATCCTATAGAGATAGATGTATAAAATTATCACTACTACCCCTTTCTTTCCGTAGAGAAATCATGATCTCTGTTTTTTTTTTAATTGCATTCATGGAAAAGTTAATTGTAACTTTTTGAATTTTATTAATTTAGTCGATACCAGTTCAGATCGTCGATCTGCACAAAAAGGTATTCTTTTAAAAATACCCCGTGTGAAAACAACTATATTTTTTAATTCGTATTTTAATAGGATTGGAAAAACTTGGAATGTTTTACCTGACAGCATTCGTGTTTCCAGCAACATTAATATTTTTAAACGTAAGATAAATGAATTTTATTTTAACAAACTTATTACATACAATGTAAATAATCAATGCTCATGGAGTGCAGCTTGTGGATGTAGTAAACACCACTCCCTTTTTATATGTATAATACACATTTTTAGTGAAATGGGATACTTTCCAGGGATAGATACTTAAGTAGTAATTTCATAATTTAATGTATGTCACTAATTATTATTTTTATTTTGATTATATGTGGTAGGCGATCTTAGGAGAGGTCTTCAGAGACCTGTTATTGTCTACCAGTCATAGCATGTTTTTTTTAAACTCAGCATTGTTTGTATATATATTATGCTTGCAAACATTTTCTGTAATTTATGCTGTACAACACCATTGTCATGACAAATCGAAATAAAAAAAACAAAAAAAACATGCAACAAAAATAAAGAAATAAAATGACCAATATGTCAAAGTTGACATGTAAACGGTCAATAAACCTTTATTAAACCTTTATGTCTTGATTATTATTAAATGTATTGCAAATATTTTAAAAGCTGCGAATATTTTCATTTTAAGGTCATCAGAAATATAACACTCTACTACCATTATATTCTTATTTTCAAGATTCGTAAAAAATACAGGTTCCAAACAAAAATCAATGAAATATTTGTTTTTATTCATTTCTTTGAACAACTTGATTACAGTATATATACAGACAAATAGCACTACTCTAATACCATTAGATTCCTATTTTTAAGATTTGTAAACAAATACAGGGGCTCAAACAAACATCAATAAAATATTTGTATTTATTTTTAATTTTTTGAACAACTTGATTACAGTATTTTTTCTCACACCTGATGAAAGTTTTCAAAGAGGTGTGAGATCAACAAGCTTCTGATCATTCATGCCTACAGGTACTGCTCACTTTGATTACTCAGCACTTATTCACACCTCTGTGATTCATTAACACCTTATGAGTAAAAAGTGTAACAAAAACACAGTTATTCCTGTATTTCTTATTCTAGACATGCATGTCTAAAATTAAATCTCGTTCTTATTTCTCTTTTAACTGGTATATTATATCACAATTCATGAAAGGCATCCAACGTATTGTAAAAAAAGGAGACAATAGTAACAATGAAAACTATCGTCCAGTATCATAAGTTGTATATCCAAAATTATGCAAAGGTGTATTTTTAGCCACATTTATCTTATTGTCGTACCATCCTTAACCAAAGCACGCAGAGCATGGATTTATAAAAAATAAATTATGTATCACTCTAGATATATAACATTTGATAGGTAGCGTTTTAGATTCATCTGGCCAGATTGATATGATATATATTGGCTTCAGCAAAGCATGTGATTCTGTAAATCATAAACTTTCAATTCACAAACTTTAAATCATTTTGTAAATGGAAAATATTTTACTTCGATTTAATTTGTATCTGACCAACATAATCCAACGTGCTGTTTTAGGAGATCAGACATCTGAATGGTTACCAGGGGTTACCTGTTCTTTCTGGAGTACCTCAAGGATCCATTCTGGACCACTCCTATTCATCTTATTTATAAACGTCATGCATTTATCATATGTTTCCTCTAAAACTGGTCTATTTGCAGGCTACACAAAGGTATATGTGCAAATTGAAAACAGGACTGCACGTTACTTCGAGCTTTTTCAAAGGCTATATAAATGGAGTATAACATGGAAAATGAATTTTAATCATTCAAAGTGTTCTTACTATTAGTCGCCGTAAAGCAATGCTCCATGGTAGTAATATTACATCATCTAATGATTTGGGTTTAGTCCTACTTGTTTCCTCTGAATTAAGATGGAATGGTCACATAAATAAAGGTGTAAGTAAATGCAGTCGAGCTAATGGTATAATAATAATAATAATAATAACAATAATAATAATAATAATCATAACTACAACAATAATAAGAGTAATATTTTCATTTTCACTCCTATCTGAGAGCACTGAAAAAATCATTTGATATTATGTTTTTTGCTAAGGTTTTGAATATCTTGGCACAAAGTTACGAATGAAAACGTTAGAGAAGGTAACTATGTCTAATATACGTCAGCACTTACTACCTTTTGACAGATCTTGCTTTGTGCAAACTTTAAACTGCTGTAACTCGGTCAATATAGCAGCTAGACTTACAAAAATGCTACCTATGGCGCATCGATCCATGTAACAAAGAAATGACGCAAAAGAAGTAAATTTACAACGAAAACACATATATGATTTAACACCCTTATTTTAATACAAATATTCTTTATAATCTGGAGAGCACTGGAAAAATCATTTTATATTATGTTTTTTGCTAAGGTTTTGAATATCTTGGCACAAAGTTATGAAGGAAAACGTGAAACACGGTAACTATGTATGATATACTTGACCACTTACTACCTTTTGAAAGAACTTCATGGTAACTTATTATGGTTGGCCCACACTGTACAACATTGGGTCATAATTCAAATAGCACTACCTGCATTATGGGTGATCACTGCCTCTAGCTCCTGCACAACCACCACTTCGCGTGACCAAAATTGGTTTCATGTTGGTCCAATGTATCCAACGCTGGCCCAGCAATAACCCAGCATCGACCCAACTTCACTCACTGTGTCTGTCCCCAGGCAGCATGGTGCCGGCCACTATAGGGGTGCATCCCCCCCCCCGTCACATAGGATGCTTTAAGATTGTACCAGCGTCCTTAACGCTGGCCCAGCATCAGCCCAATGATGGCTCAACGTGATGAGTTACTCGCATGATCATGATCATGTGGACATGGTCACCACCATGCGCTGCGGTAGTGCCCCCCTCCCGGGGACGGCACTCCACCCCCCGTTAATCCCGCAAACAGACGCTGTCCCGGTATTGTTTTAATGCTGGACCAGCATCATAGGCGATGGACCGACAATAAAGCAACTCTGGGTCAATCTATTGTGTCCGCTAGGAAGGGGCGATCCTTCATTTAGATTATCTGGCTGTTCATTGAAATGTTGTTCAATCAGTGTTTCACTTTTAAACCTGCTAACATAACACTGTGTCAGCGCCTCCTGTTTGGTACTCTCATTCTCAGTGTTCTGTCTCCATGGGGGAAGTGTACGCCCATCCTCTGCGACGCTGGCCAAACATTGTAACAACATTGGCTCATTGTCTCGTGTTTGCTGAGACGTGTTTGTTCACTCTTATTTTACTTCCTTTATTGCGGGGATCGTCAGAAGTCGATCTCTATTAAACTGTAATTGAGACTCTGTGGCAAGAGGTGTAGCCCTGGACGAGATATAGCGGTCAGCGTTGGCCCAACGTTCATTCTATTTTGGTTCAATGTGTATGATTCTGGACCACACACACCAGGCAGAAGCTGCGTACATGTATGCATGCAGTAGCTGGCGAGACCCCCTGATCACTATTTACTAATCTGAGAGTTGTGAATATAATGTCTATACTATAACTTTATTAATAGCAGTAAGATAACACTGTTTTTTTTCACTAGTCTATGGATAACAATGTATGTATAAAAGAGTTTTTATCACGATAATTAGGTACAACATATTAAGGTTATTCGTTAAATGAATATTAATTAATATGTGGGATTAACAGTGTTAAAGGGTGTAAGATGACATCAGCGTCTATGTGGCCAAACTGTTAAGAGACCCTAAGATTACAAGGAATACTGTATTTGCCAATTTATCCGCGCTGCTAGCATTATAAAGCTACGCTAATAATGGATTAGTGAAGTGAATGACATGACTTTATACAAAGTAAGGAATACAACAATAGTATCAATCATTGTCCCCGAGAGTAGATTAGACTAGATTAAAGTTAAAATTCATGTTGTTTAATTATTTATGCTCTAGCTTTGCAGGGTGTTAGGGACGCACTATTTGATATCTGGGGGGGGGGGGGGCTAGAGTTTTTGTTGCTTGCAAACTGTTGTTTACCTCCGAGAGAAAACAATCTGGCGATCAACGTCCGACAATTTCTTTTTTATGTTTCGTCGAGGAATTTTTTTGTCGTATGCTTTCCTTATTATGTACGTTATCATTTGGTGTTTTTTCTGGTCAAAATATTTTTCATCAATTTCGACAACAAACTTTTTTTTTCTCCCCACATTTTCAACAAACTTTTTTTCTGACTTTTGTGGCGACAAACTATTAATTTCAATTTTTTTCTAGCAACCCCCCTCCCCCCAGATATCAAATGGTGCGTCCCTTAATAGCACGCGTGGCGGTAGGCTACCATCATCCCTGCCATGCGCCCAGTTGGGAGAGAAGGGGGTAGCGGTGTATGTAGGTGTAGGCTTATATGATATGTACATGTAGGCATATATCACACTGCATATTCAAAAACATGTCATTGGTCCGACACACACCATTGGTCCGACACACCAATGGTCCGACACCCCATTGGTCCGACACACCATCGGTCCGACAAACCTCAGGAGACCATATGTATCAGAATCTAACAAGGATGACCTTGAACTTTATAAACATAGTTCAAATGGCGGGAGATTCTGGAACCATTTTTATTAGGTAGGGCAACCTCTACCTTTTACAGTGGGTCTGTCTGAACTGAATTATTAGTCCGAGCTAGAGATGACCTAGCCTTGTATAAGTTTATAATAATCATAATTGTAACAATAATAAGAGTGGGCTAATATTTTAACTTTAATTGCTATCTGATAGAATAACCATCTAACCTTGCCAACATATACCCTTCAGAACATGGACACTTCTGAACATAGACATATGGCCACATACTTCTTATATTCTTTAACTTAATTTATATGGTTGATTTACCCTAGCGTGGATAATCCATAGGCATTAACTTGTGATAATATAATAATAATCATAAATACGACAATAATAGGAATAATATTTGCAATTCGACTGCTATCTGATAACACACAAAAAAATATTTCATATGTTGTTTTTCGGTAAGGTTTTGAATGTTTTAGCTGAAAGTTTTGAATGAAAACGTCAAGCATTATTTAGCACAGCTGAATGGGATATGGTCAGCATGCTCGTTGGTTTTCTATACAAGGTCGGTAACTCACGTAAATCTTAGAAGCAGCGAGAGCGGGGGCCCTAGGGTAGTGGTTAGCACCGCTGCCTTTCACGCCAGAGTTCGGGGTTCGGTTCCCGGTCTCGGCGGTTTGAAAGAAACAAAAATGTTTCTTCCCCATCCACGTGTGAAAGTCAGTATTGTGGGGAGCCTCCGTGCCCGAGAGGTAGCGTGCTCGGCCTCAGACCGCCAGGGCTCGAATTTCGAATCCTGTGTCTGGAGGACAGTGTCATCTCAATCATCTCACCATCCTTAGGAGGTTCTCCTGGCCCAGTTTAGCCTATATGTGCACAAAGGTGGCCTAAAGCCCGATTCATTTCATTTTTAGAAGCAGCGAAAGCAACATACAACCATCTTCACTTCGCCATGTGATTTGCGGCACGCAATCGCCATAAATTGAGCCTGGACTGGTGCAGATGCATACCACATGTATATGGCTTATCTTTTCACGCCCGGACGCACGCACAATATGGGCTATTCAGCTACACTATTCGATCGTGTAAACCCAAAATGCAGTAACTTCTCAATATAACAGTAAGCTGAATACTGCATTGTATTATTCACTAGAATTCACATTTTGTTGAAAATAGTTGCTTCTGTCAGAATCGAGCTCGTATAATGTGTATTAATGCTGATTTAGTTCCACAGTCCGGAGCGCTGACTTACGATTAGGTTATCATTTAGTCCAACGTCTTGTGCACCGAAAGGCTCTTCCCAGAAAACCAGAGACATGCATCCAATACACCAGCATTAAATCAGTATCTCATGTTTGCTGTGTTCTCATTATTGTTAACTCCCAACAAAGATCATGCAATCCTCAGTAGGACCAGCAATGAAGATCAATTATAACATTTTTTTTTAAACTAATAGTAGGTTACGGTAGTCTACCAGTCCTGGGTGTCGTAGCCTTCAAAACTCACTCAATAATATATATATAGGCCTATATATATATATATATATATATATATATTAGGCTTCATCTGTATTGGAAACATAAGCCCATATAGTCCATAGGCATTAACTTGTGATAATATAATAACAATCATAAATACAATAATAATAGGAATAATATTTGAACTTCGACTGCTATCTGATAAAAAAAAATTCATATATTGTTTTTCGCTAAGGTTTCGAATGTTTTAGCAGAAAGTTATGAATGAAAACGTCAAATTATTATTCAGCTGAAGGCTAAAGAGAAAGTCTTTGCTTACATTACAAGTAAGCAACTTTACAATTAGGCAGATACGGTGCAGAGCCAAAAAGCAGTATCTAAGTAAGCAGATACTACTGTATCGGCTTTTTCGATTTTGCAGAGCTGTATTATCCAGCAAACAAATTCAGCCTAATGCTGGTTTTGCTCTACGGTTCGGAACGTTGACCTACGATTAAGTGATGATTTAGTCCAACGTCTTGTAAAGCACTGGACATTGTTAAATTAAATTTAAAAGTGTCACATGCACCGAAAGTTTCTTAGAAAACACGAGACATTCACCTAATGTTTCTTTAATGTTGAGCCAGCATCGCAGCCGGTGGACCAGAATTTAATCAGTGTCTCATGTTTTCTCTGAGCTAGTAGGACTATCCGTAGTTTGGCTTGGAAATGTGTTTTCATATTCGTTAACCTTTTCACTACCATACATGACGGAAATTTCCGTCGTCATTCGTCAATGAACGTAACCATAAAATGACACAAATTTTTGTCAAATATATACTACATTTATGTATTTTTCGTCATTTGAAGCTGGGAATTGCGTTAGCAATTTCAGCTTCAAATGACGAAAAATGGAACTCCTACACCAGTATATCTGGATCCTGGCATGCACCCCGGCCTGGAAGTCAAAGGGTTAACTCCCAACAAAGATCATCCGCCTGAACAGGACCAGCAATGGTAAATTAAAAACAAATTAAACTAATAGTACGTTACGGTACCTGGGTGTATTAGCCCTTTCCCATTTATTTGAACTTGGCAATTGCTGGGAAAAGCTATCATTAAATTAATAAAATATTGATTGTGGGTTGCGGCAGTTAGCCTTAATAGCTAACACCTGGTATATATTTGTGCCTTTCAACTCTGGACATTTCAACCCAACGAACCTTAATTCGGATCATCAAATCTTAAGACTATTGACTATCAAACTCTCGGAATAAAATGACATCCCCGTATCAGTGTGTATGTGTGTGCGCGATGCTCAATCCTTTTCCTCACTGTCGTATAACCACTGATAACCTGCACGGATATCAAGCAACAAATCAAATGTAACAGGCCCACTGTAGCATAGAGGCTATTCCATAATCCATAGGCATTAACTTGTAATAATAATAATAATAATAATAATAATAATAATAATAATAATAATAATAATAATAATAATAATAATAATAATAATAATAATAATAATAATAATAATAATAATAATAATAATAATAATAATAATAATAATAATAATAATAATAATAATAATAATAATAATAATAATAATATTATAATAATAATAATAATAATAATAATAATAAATAAAAATAATAATAATAATAATAATAATAATAATAATAATAATAATAATAATAATAATAATAATAATAATAATAATAATAATAATAATAATAATAATAATAATAATAATAATAATAATAATAATAATAATAATAATAATAATAATAATAATAATAATAATAATTAATAATAATAATAAAAATAATAAAAATAATAATAATAATAATAATGATAATAATAATAATAATAATAATAATAAACTAATGGTATGATCAAGCGAGTTGTTCTCTACTGTGCTTCCAATAATGTTGCACTTATTAAACTGTAAAAAATAAATGAACCAAAACAGCTTGAACGAAAACAATGAGGCATGACACAGATGTTGATATTTCGGCCCTATTGCCATAGCTTCATGATATAGATTTGTACGTAAAATGTTATATAGTGGACAATGACACAGAAAATGGAATTAATATCCTACATTGTCAGTGTTTTTCATCACACAAGATGCTATAGGAATAATTCTAATAGCTCTAAAATATCTAATAACTCGATTATATTGCGTATCAGACTGAACGTGGAATAACCTATGTTATGTAAATATTTAAGCTTGCTATGACAAATCCTAGCGCCCTACCATCAGAACCACATGGTGTATCAACAATTTTATTAAAGTCATTTCTCATCTAAAATTAACCACACATTTTTATAATCGGATACAATATCTAAATCTCGATCACTAAACTTGAAAAAAATTAGTTCGTGGCTTACAGCGTTTTCTGAAATGAAAAATATTAGATTTCTCCTTATTAATTTTTATTTTCCACTTCTTACATCATTGATGGAATTAATCTAGCAATATTTGAAGATTTAATTATGTATTCGTAAAAACTACTAAGCCTAGATCATCTGATTATGAATGTGAAGAATAATTCTACCATTAATGTTAATACCGATACACAAACTATTAGGTACAATTATAAGGTCTTTAATACATATATTGAAAAGTGTTGCAAATAAGGAATCACCTTGTCTCACTACGCTGTTAGCATCAAATGATCGGGTATTAAGATGACCGAGACGAATAAAAATTACAAGACGTCGTTGAATCATGCAATTATAGAATTGCACGGTACATCTTACATTAATACACAATTTTTAAAAACTTTAAAAAATATCTGCTAGCCTAGCATTAGACGTCAACTCTAGCAAATAAAAAAAGATATCTTAGCCATGTTAACACACACAATTATATAATACATAAAGTAAGACACAAGCCACAGGTATATTGTTGACATCACACAAGACGACAGCCACAGCAATGCTAATGGACCTTTTCAGATGTTCTAAATATAAAATCACATCGCACACAGCGTCTCTGAAAGTAAAGACTACTGTGAAACTCTAGTCACATGGCTACAAAATATGCATCTGTCTTTCATCATGCATAAAAATTAGGATGAAAGGAAACAAATTGTATGTTAAAAAGCTACATTAAAAAGCCAGGATTTTTAGAGTAAGATACATGTTGGATTGCTTAATAACTTTTATTACTATCTCATGATAATTTATGATGATTTCGGTGAGTTGGGTTGATATGCCTTTTTTATTAACTTAATTAATTAATTAATAGCAGCACGTAGTTTAGTATTTTTTTCATACAAAACACAGTATCGTCCTGGCAGAAATTCCGTGTATGTGAAACATATTTTTAAATACGCAATATTCATGATAATTGTACATGGTATAATCGTAGTATATGTCGGGGTTCGGGATGTGAGAGGGTGTATCTGTCACTTTGGAAAGTGGCAGATACACCATTTTATATCAAAGAGGACGATGTTAGGAGAAGGGTGGTCACTACAGGTTATACACAGATGAAATATAAATCCCAAGTGCAATACCGATGTCCCGCTATAGGCTCGTTCATCAACTATCACATTGGGAAAGTAAAACCAAATAAATAGACAATATATTCAATTAAGTCAAGTAATATAATTTGTGACACATATATCGTAAAATGAAACTGGAGATATTGCGTCAAAAATACCAAAGGTCGTGTTGTGGGACGATCCTAAATTTTGCCAGAGGAGCTGAGCTGTTAATAATTCACTACATCTATGAATGTATGGCTTAAGATGGGCTTAACTATCAGCTTAACTTTTACGGTCGTCTCCCAAATTTAAATGACGAAAAAAGTTAGCAGAACACATATTAAAAGGTGGTTGATAACCCATTGCCTGTAAGTGACGTTTATATACGTCATGGGGAATATTAAAAAAAATAATTTTCTATAGAAAATGTTGCAGTACTTCGAAATGAGGAAGGACCATGTTTTGTTGCGTACTTGGATCAAATGTACTATTTTTTATTCACCGTGAGCCGGGAATGCGGTAGCAATTCGTAGGTCACAGTGAATGAAAATAAGAATAAACGCCTGAGAACGTAAAGGGTTAATATCAGAGTAATAGGATATAAGATGCTCTATATGATCAATATGCTTAACATTAGTAATAACACACAAGATGATATATCTGACCAATATGCTTAATATTAGTAATAAGACATACGATGCTATTTCTGACCAATATGCTTAACATTAGCAATATGACATAAGATGTTATAGTTGACCAATATGGTTAGCATTAGCAATTGGACATAAAATGTTATATTTGACCAATATGCTTAAACATGTCCATAGACTAGAACTGCATAAGTTTTTAAATTTTTGTGCTGCGCTAGATATAGAGACGTAATTCCCGTATTTCTTATTTTTGACATGGTTGTCAATAATTACAAATCAGGAATTCCGCCTCTATATCTAGCTTTACTGGTGAATGCGCAGCACAAAAATTAAAAAAAATAATTGCAAAATAATACCAAAATAATGGTCATATTATTAAGCTAATATAAAATCAAAAATATAAAATTTATGATTTTAGACCTGGGCATGTCCCTTTAACATTAGTAGGCCTAATATGACATAATATGTTACTTTGACCAACATGCTCAGTAAAGGCATTTATTTATGCCTATAATTTTTTACGTTGTATTATTATATTGTTTCAACTTAATTTCTTGAAATAAATTGCCACAATTATCAATGACACCTTTTAATTCAGTTGAAATAATTGTTGTTTTAACATTTCTGTAAGTTTTCATTGTTGAGTTTTACGCTATGCGTCCCATCAGTGGTGGATTTTATATTCAGGAAGGTGAATACATCTGCTTGTAAACCTCCAGGATCTTGTATGAAATCTTGATATCTCAGGGTGAGGATTCTACCAGGATATAAATCCTGTAGTTGATGTGATTCTACAATATCTGCCAGAGCTGTCTGACAATAGACACGTGAAGAAGCCACTGTATCTTTATGGTCGTCATGGAGACCACGTGACCAAGGTGACGCCTGGCGAATAGCACTGCCGAGCCCGGGGATCGAACCACCAACCCTGGCATCATGATGCCTGAGTGCTACGCGTCTAGCCAAAGAGTCGACTCGTTGGCCGGAGTAGTAATTACTCTAGTCCGCCATACACACACCCATCCTGTCATAGCAGGGGATTCCGTAGCTGTGTGCTCACAACCTGCTATAATGACAGGATGGTGTAACCTAGGTAACGCCTCCATCAGCAGACCAGCCGTTGCCATGGTGAGACGCACTGTTTTAATCACTGTGATTGTGCTAGATTTACAAGTGTCAGTCAGTATTGGTAAACAAATGTTTATTTTGTTTAAACTCTCTCTGATACAATGTGTATATTCAGTATATTCAGAACTGTGTTATATTCTCTGTTGTTATTTTTTTGCTATTATTCCTCCACAGATGCTGTGAACAAACATACATGTTACGAGGACTAACTTGATTCATTCTGACACCACACACCGACCTCAGGTGAGAGTGACAGTGGTTCAGATCACCCAAGATATTCTCTCTTCTCAAACAAGAATCATACTTCTCTAAAGGATCCAATGATATCACACACCGACCTCAGGTGAGAGTGACAGTGTTTCAGATCATCCAAGATATTCTCTCTTCTGAAACAAGAATCATACTTCTCTAAAGGATCCACTGTGTTACCATGATGAACGCCCAAGAACGGGTGAATAAAACACTCAGAGGGTAATGCCTTCATATTACACTTGTAGATGTTCTTCAGCATCTGACTCACTGATAACATCTCTAATTC
Source organism: Flabesymbios commensalis (assembly GCA_964017125.1). Taxonomy (NCBI): domain Eukaryota; kingdom Metazoa; phylum Annelida; class Polychaeta; order Terebellida; family Flabelligeridae; genus Flabesymbios; species Flabesymbios commensalis. The sequence goes on along the minus strand of OZ024902.1, from coordinate 118,535,865 downwards.
TGGAATGTTTCTTCAACAAAAATCATATTTATTGTTCTTTCTAAAAGTATTTTATTTTTTTCAGTACATTTGTAATAAATACTTGTCGTGGCATAATGACTGGCCCTAGCATAGTGAGTAGCCCTGTGTATGTACAGATGTAAGGGCTTGAAAACTATAGTTGGCTCGCCCTTCTTGTTCATTTGAACATTGACTGGGATTATGAAATTGTGAAAAATCATTATATTAACCAACTTATATTGGAAAATATACTCATTGGTGGGAAAAATAGATGTATAATTTATCCACTATGCGAACAAAACTCTCTCATGTATGTAAAATAAAGTGCACTTCCACATTGTTTCAAGAGTAATCATACACAATCTAATCTGATCATCTACTGTATATGCTCTACAAACATTAAACACGAGACGTTGAATCAATGTTGGCTTAACGTTGGACCGACGTATACGATGCTGACCCAACATTGAGTTAGCATTGTTCAGATATCTCGTGTTCTTTTAAGCCAATAACCTATAAGAGCCATTTCTATGAGTGGTGATATCAGCGGGTACAGCCCAGCCCTGCAGCAGACCATATATGGCAGTGTAGAGCGCATCCAGTGGTTCATAGGTCATCATGACGTCATCGCGACCACTGAATAAGTATTGACTGATGATACTAGATCTACATTTCTGGTAACTAAGTATTAACACTTGCTTCTACAGGAAAGAAAATACAGGGATAAGATACAACAGTTTGTTATCAGCTACATACAGCTTGTTATCAACTACATATTAATATAAATTTATTATGTATATACTAAATAAATTATTTCTAACAGACATTATAGATATACATTGATCAAGCACTGGCATAATAGCCAGTGTTAATATCAGGTGTTATGAGCATAATAATCATATAATAATTTTCGTCATGTTTTAAAAAGGCAGTAAGTAAAAAATGCATCAAGTTTATTTCAAACCCTTTATTATGTCGTGGTGTGGTTTTACAAACGTGTAAATATATTTAATAGCAAACTACATACGTTTTATAATAAACGATTTCAGATGAATGATGCTTTGTAAAACATTTTTTATGATTTATAATTTTGTAATATTGATGACATAATAGAAAAATATTATTCTAGTGTTTCCAATTTATATTATATACCTGCTCATGTCTTTGTGTTGGTTGTTGTAAAGGTACTGCGTTCATTGAACTGCTGTTGTCTACATTCTTTCCTGAATACAGAATATATATTTTATATTATTAAGTGTGTTGTTGTGTGTCTATTTATCTTTATAATCATTTATATGAAAATTACGTTTCATATACATATATTCATATTATTGTATAAAATATCTGTTTATCAAAGTTTGAATTATTAGTTTACTGGTAATTTGAAGATGCAATGCTATCCCAAGGATGACACATAACGTAAATAGCAGCTTCAGCAGCAGCCAAAAAGAAACACGTCGACGCCGGTAAGTACTGAAATAAAACTGTCAAGAATATATAATCACATTATTTGCACACTGCATCGTTGGGAAAGTGAGATGGGCTCATCTCAGCACAAATCATTGTCAATGCTTTCTTAGTCTCGCCTTTTTCTTGAGTATATTGAGTATATAGCATTTATATTGCCCCTTATCTCAATTGGTTCTAAGGTGCATAATTGTTCTATACAAAACCGTGCTCTTACCTTCGGATATGTACTATATTGTTAGTCATCTTGAGGTTGCTGTGATGACATTTCATCGTTTGTCCAGTTTGCTCATGGTTTAGATTAAGCCTTCAGCAAACTTTAGTTAATGTCGCTTGTGACTAACAGCTTTACTTGAGCTGATAGCGAGCTGATTGATTAATTGATTGATTGATTCGTTTATTATACTGACATTGTACATAATTGAATATTTCACAGTATATATCATTTTTATAAATTGTACCCAGCCCATGAAGCTTATAAGTCAGTAAAACAAGAATACATTATATAAACATACGCTGCATCGACAACTACTGATCACATACGTGTCAATAACGGAACAACACGCTCTGCCTTTCTCTCCATGAATGTTGTATAAACCACGCTAATTTTAAAACCATCTTTACACTTGACATAATAAAAACAAATTTTTCCATATCTGCTAATTCATAGAAATTAGAATTTTCATATACATTATAAGCCAACAAGTATAATTCATTTCTGTAATGTTCATAATAGTGACAGTGACAAATAAAATGCAAGTCATCGTCCTTAATGCCGGAATTACATACCATACACACTCTGGCTTCAACAGCTTTACGATAGTATCTACCAGTTTCTATTGCAAGCGGTAATACACCTATCCGTAACTGTGCTAATAAACATCTTCTTGATTTGGGTAAATTAGTTAAAATATAAGGTTCAGCAAAGAACATTGTTTTAAATTTACAATAGGTACGTAGCTTAGGGTAAGAAGAGAAAGACTCTTTCCATTCATTTGCACATAGTATGTCAAAATTACGTTGTGCGTCTTTAATATTACCCACACCTTGATTATGAAACACATTGGACATATCGATTTTATTAAACATAGTACATAATTCACTTGACCAATTATTGTATCTCTTCAACCAATCTCATTCAAATATGTTCTTGATCAATCGATCTGGGTGCATAGAAGTCAGTTTATTCCATAAACGAACTTTATGTAGATAAATATTGTAACCGGGCGTTAGCCAACCCATATCCCCATGCAAACCTCTAGTGGGTGTGTTTTTAGGTAACCCCAAAAAATATCTGATGGCTCTATTACAAATTTTGTTACATTCAGTGTATCGCTTATCTTTCCAGATGGCCGAAGAATATTCAAGAATTGGTCTAACACAAGCATTATATAACGTAGTATAAGTGTTGTAACCTATATTTCGCAATGTTTTGAATTTACCTATGATTGTACCCAAGGCACGACCAGCAGAGTGACATAATTCTTCGACTGCTTTATCAAAATTAAGGTGTTCGTCAAGAAGCACACCTAAATATTTATAAGTACTTACAGTAGTAAGAGCGTTTGTACCGAAATTAAAGGGGACCGTCGTCCTTGAACGCCTGCTTGTCCTGAAATGCATCACATTAGATTTGTTATAATTCAATTTCATTTTCCATTTGAAACACCAGTTATGTACTGTATCAAGGAGCGCTTGTAATTGATCTGCAGTGCTAGAAAAAATGACAATGTCATCAGCATAGAGAAGGCAAAGAATTCAACTCATCAACTAAGTCATTAACGTAAACATTAAATCAAGTGGGAGATAAAGAATCAACTTGTCTGACACCACTTTTGACATTAAACCATTCTGTATTGATTGAGTTCAATTTTATACAAGATGTGGTATTTTGATATAGCCGTTTAATACTATTATATTTTTTTCCGTTAATTCCGACTGATAAAAGTTTGTAGTTTAAAAGGTCCCTATCTATCCAATCAAAAGCCTTCTTCATATCTAGAAATGCACTAAATACAGATCTGCCTTCAGCGTTCTCGTTTCGAATAATAGTTGTCAAACTAAAGAGGTTATCTAACCAGGATCTATTTTTTCTGAATCCGGATTTTTCTTCAGTTAAAATATTACCGGTCTCCAAGTTATTTGAAATTCGTTTATTTAAAATACTAGTGTACGTCTTGCTTACACACGACAGAAGAAGAATACCTCTATAATTGAGAGGAACACATGGATCTTTTCCTGCTCCCTTTGGATTTGGCGCAATCAGTCCCTTTAACCAGTCAGATGGGACTAGACTATGGGTGAAACAAAAATTAAACAGTTTATGCAATATACATATAATTGAACCTTGTTTTAGCACTTCATTTGAAATACCATCAAACCCAACTGCTTTATTTACTTTTAGGTTTTTAACGGCCTTTTCAACTTCATTATAAGAAATATCACCATTTATAAAAACATTACTGTGCTCAGCATGAGTTTCCATTGTAACAGAGTTCATACAACAGGATTTATAAAAATTTACATCATAGTCATTTATATCCAATTCAAAATTATATAGACTGCTAAAATCATCTTTCCATTTTTCAGAAACGACTTCTTGTTCAAAACTAATACCATCCTCTGTTTGAACTTTCATAGGAATAACAGTTTGTTTTCTAGGGCCGAGACGACTGACCTGATCCCAGAATTTAGCAGAATTATTAGTGTTTAAGTTGTCAATTTGTCCAACTTTATTTTGTTTATATTGGCGCTCAAAAAAACGTAGTTTTTTGTCAAAATCTTTTTGAGCTTCCGAGAACCTCTTCCTCAGCAAACTTTTATTCTTATAAGAACCTTTGCATTTTGAAAAACATTTCTCCTGTATTCTCATATTTTTCCAAATACATGTTAATTCATTATCCCAGAAAGGTTTTGACATTTTCAACTTTTTACGTACTTTTTTCTGACATACATTATTATACTGTAGGTGTTTGTCCATTTCTGACATTACAGTTTCAGTTAATTCTCTATATAAATTATCTAATGATTCGCTGGCTACATCATATTGCTGCAATCTATTCAACATAGTATCAAGAGCATTTTTCCACATCACATTATTAAAAAATTCAATGGGAACATTTTTAAACAACTATTTTTCAGGTATACCTTGTCCAACATGTTTTTCTTTATTTAAACTATCCCCGGTGATTCGATAGTCGTCCTTATCATGTTCAAGGTCACAGACTGAGCTACATGTAAATTTTTAAGGTAAGAACAGAATGATCTGGCGGTCTGCATCGCTCAGATATTAAATGACTTAAATTATAATTATCTATCACTGTATTCGTTAATTGTACATTCATATGCCGGCAATGAGAAATACGATCATGAGGAATTATAAAATAGTCTACGACTGATTGACCTCTGGTAGAGTGAAAAGTAAAATTATCCCGATTTGGGTCTAGTCTACCATTCAAAATGCATAGTTTCATATCCCTCATAAATTCTAATAATGCATCACCATGCGAGTTTTTTGAGGCATCTAATACTTTACGATCAGGTAGGTCTAAGTCATCTAATCCTTCAATAATATCTTTACCATTTCCAACTCTGGCATTAAAATCACCACAAAGATACACTGCGTCGGCGTCATTACATGCATACAATAAAGATATAATATTTGAAAAGAATAGCGTAGCATTTTGACCCCATACTGAATTATCAGGTGGTAAGTAGCACGCACAAACAGCAAAGGTAAAATTAGTGTGTTTATGTATAAATTCCAGGGTCATAATTCCATCATATGATTTGTCAATAACTCGCATGCTATATTCAGTCAATATATCGTTTATATCAAAACGCCGAAACCCCAGATGGTTTTGGAGCTCTGGCATTAGTCATTGATCTAGCATGCCCTATCCATGAATAGTTATCAATTTGTATAATAAAATCATCATTATTTCGTTTAAAATGCGTTTCTAAAATACAAAAAAATATCTGAATTTACAGCTTCAATCACCTCTTTCCGCAGCACTTCATTTTCTAATGTCCAACCAAATATATTCCATGTCGAAAGTGAGATATCTCTAATATAGGACTGGGACGGAGCCTAGTCAGAGTCTCTGTTTCTATCACCTTGTACTATTGATCGTTGAGAGCCCTCGTTGTCGCTGTCAACACTGCCGTCATCTTGCACCCTTGTGTCCCTACTGCCACAATCAGCCATCGCACCAGCTCGTCCACGTCCTGTGCGCGTCATGCAGCCACGTCTGCCGTCTCGTCCACGTCTCCCTCGTCCGAACTGCCCACCACTCCCACGTCCCGGCCGTCCACCAGATCCACCCCTGTCTCCATCTTCGAAATCCATATTGTCATTCTTTTTAATGAGTCGACCACTACCTGTAACTCGGTACTGGTTTCCACCCGGCATTTCATTCAGCAGTGTCTTAAAATTGAGGTCGTTCAGGCGCTATGGGCACAATAATATTATGACAATGTTCGTTATGATTTCAAACTGTAGTAAGTAAAATTGCATCGAGTTGATTTCAAACCCTTATTACGGCGTGGTGTGTATGAATATATTTAATAGCAAACTACGAACAGTTTATATTAAACAATTTTAGTTGGATGATTTGTAAACCATTCTTTATGATTTATATATTTGTAATATCGAAAACGTAAAAAAATATTATGCTAGTGTTTCCGAATTTTATTACCTGCTCAAGTCTTTGTGTTGTTTGTTCTAGACGTACTGTGTTTATTGAACTGCTGGTGTCTACATTTTTTCCTGGATACAAAATATATATTTTCTATTATTAAGTGTGTTGTTGTATGTCTGAACTACCTGCTTCCCATTTATATTTATATTATGTATATGATACTTACGTTTCATATAGATTTATCCATATTATTGTATAAAATATCTGTTCATCAAAGTTTAAACTATTTATTTACCGGTAATTTGAAGATGCAATGCTATCCCAAGGATGACACATAACGTAAATCGCAGCTTCAGCAGCAGCCAAAAAGAAACACGTCGACGCCGGTAAATACTGAAATAAAACTGTCAAGAATATATAATCAGATTATTTGAACACAGCATCGTTGGGAAGGTGAGATGGTCTCATCTCAGCACAAATCATTGGCAATGCTTTCTTAGTCTCGCCTTTTTCTTGAGTATATTGAGTATATAGCATTTATATTGCCTCTTATCTCAATTGGTTCTAAGACGCATAATTGTTCTGTACAAAATCGTGCTCTTACCTTCGGATATGTACTATATTGTTAGTCGTCTTGAGGTTGTTGTGATGACATTTCATATTCCGCGTTTGTCCAGTTTGTTCATGGTTTAGATTAAGCCTTCAGCCAACTTTAGTTAATGTCGCTTGTGACTAACACCTTTACTTGAGCTGATAGCGAGCTATTTGGGCGCGTATGTTGTATACACTGTGTGATGTCTGATCGAATAATAAAAACCTAAATTGTATATTTTGTCACCTGGTAACCTTTGCATAGCAATGTTGTGGCGGCCGACTGGATAAGCAGATGACAATGCCTTCAGGACACATGATACGAATCCTGACGATCTGAGGCCGAGCACGCTACTCCTTGGTCGCGGAGGCTCCCCACAATATTGATTATTTTCGAAACCTCAGTATAGAGATCACGGAGTGAACCCTAAACTCCGCCGTGACAGACCGGAGCAATAATCAAGGGACCTGACCCTGATCCGAACTGTGGCAAACACGACACTATAATACCAAGGTAACCATAGTTTTCTTTGATGAATATAGCAAACAAGAACACGATGCAATAAGAAAGAAGCTTCATGGCCAAAGTCCAAATGTATTTAAATTACAATTCATAGGGCGAAAAATGGTGAAATCTGCCTGCGGAACTGAGGCAGTTTACACGTGTTTCAATGGGACTGGCATTTGGGGTGATGATTATCAGTGATTATGTACGTCAACTCACAGAGTAGGACATCGCAATTTTTAACCAACAAAAAAAAAGCGGAACACATTATTATGTATTATCACAGGGTGAGATGATTGTACATTTGATAATACTGGGAGGATGATGATCAAGTTGAAGAGTTAGCTGATGTGATCAGGTCTATGCTGGCAACTAATGGGGTAGACCTATTGATCTAATTCAAGCAACAACAACAATAACACCAGGTTGAATGACATATTTTTATTATCTATATCACGCTTTGAGCGTTAAATAATCAGTGAATTCATAATAAGTTAACAAATGAATTATATATATGATTCTGGGCATTGTGATAGCATGTAACACATAAGAAAGTCCTGCTTACAAGCAATGTTTATAATTATATCACACACGAGTAAATCCCGTGAACATACAGTCCTGTCTGCCTTCCTCTATCTTTATAATCTTGGACACCGGGATATCTGAGGATTCCGTTCGCACTCGCTTTCTGCGAGCTGCGATTTGTGACAGATGTTTAGTATTACCTTCTCGCATACGGCGATTGGAGAACCATTTCTTGACCTGTTCCACACTGATGTTACTCGCCTTGCCCATCACTTCACACGTCTCGTGGCTGGGGTAGGGGTGTTCTTTATTAGGCTGGTACCATCTAGACAGGATGCGTACAGCCACTGAGTTAAGAGGCTTGAACTTGTTGTGTGTTCTCTGGTTTTCAGGTTTGGGTTCAGCATCAGAATTACAGACAGGCTTAGTGGTTGTAGCTGTAACTCTCTTATTCACACTTCGCTGACATTTTCTTGAGTTCTGTAATTGCTGTCTCTCCTCCAGTAGCTGTAAGGAGTGTTGGATTCTGTTGATAAGGTCCCGATGCTGCTGGTCGTAGTACACAGACACAGAGACAGGGGACAGTCCTCCTGGTGTACACAAGGCATGGTACCTCTGACTCTCTAGCTCAGCAGCTTGTTCACTGTACATCTGTTCTAGCTCAGCCACACATGTCTTTAAATGGTTACCAAGGGTCATGAAGCGTAGATTCAGGACACTGATACTGACAGTGAGAGGTACTGGTGTTTCTGTGGCTTGTAGACTGGACCTGTCTATCAGGGAGGGGGACAGACTAGGGGTATCCTGTTCCCATTCAGTCTTGAGAGTGTCTTGTAGGTCTGAGAATAGCTGCTGACTCAGCAGATTGCTGTTACAGGAGTCTGTGGTTGATGTATCAGGCTGGATGATGGGTTCAGACTGGCTGACTGGTAGAGGTGTCTGATAGGGATCAGACATATAGGTAGTACCAGGAATATGGACAGGGTATCCTGGCATCACTTTTTCTGTGTTGTACCCAACAGGCTGATACACTGGTGGTACTGTAGACCTTGGTGCACCTTGACAACTAGATGAGAAGGATGCTGGCAGAGAGTCATAGTGCTGACGTGGCTGATGATGAGGCAGATACATCTCTGACAACGTGGGTGGTCCATTCTGCAAGGAGGAGGGACTGCTACAATTGCTGGTGATAGAGGTGTCTGATGACGTCATGGACTGTGACAGACTCACATCTGAGGCGAAATCCTGCAAACAGAAAAAAGTAAGTAAGTTTCACGGACAATACATGTACAGGAGAACAAGTATATTGTTTATCATATCTGGGTACGAGAGGTAAATGCGTTTTTCAGATTGTATATATCTATATTGTATATTACTATGGATTTAACGTTTTTTATTAGCATAATATAATCTATTTATTATTCACTGAACTCCCATATAAAGTCTCACTCATTTTGCTTTGGTTTAAATAGGACTATAATAATTGAACTGATAATACTTGATGTAAAATCTAAAAAGACATAATAGATTAACGAATTCTACCTTTACAGCATCACCAATACTTCACGAATTAAAATAATACAAAATAATTAGAAATCCAATAACAAAGCGAGCACATCCTACCTCTTCAAGCACTTGACACATTACATCGATCAAATTGATTTCTGACATCTCCATTATTTCTACTCGTTTTTAACAGTCGCTAACACTCAGTTTAGTTAATCTGGACAGGATGTTGAATTCCAAAATTCACGGAGGTAATTCACGAGTACTAGATTTCACGCTAATTGATGACTGTGAGTAAATTGTGACAAGTACTTAAGTATCTTTTATACGGAGCTCATCATGAGTAGTGTCACTGCAACGTGATTACGTGCTTCAGGCCGTGCTGTGATTGGTCGCGCTATCACAAGCTGCTACCGTATTGTATAAGTAAGTCAGCTCGTGATTACAGTTTGACGACAGGTGTGAAAAAAGTGATCACTAATCAAAGTGAGCGGAACTCATAGGTGTGAGTTAAGAGACGCTTGTTGATCTCACACCTTATTGAGAACTTCTTTGTTGTCCTGTAATCAAGTTCTTCAAAGAAACTAATCACAAGAAAATGTATAGTTTGATGTTTTCCACGACATATAATAAATATATTATTTAAATTTTAAATGTAAAGTGTTATTTCCTGTTTCTCAGATTTGGTGAAGTTGATTAGATATTTAAATACAGATCGCATTTCGGATTTAGGGGGATGATAGCCAACCATATTGAGTTTTAATTGGGTTATCAACCTGCTTTTAAAAAAATATGTGAACAATGTAGCTGATAATGAGATGTTTACGTTTACACTATAACAATCACTGACTTTCCCCAAATCCCACATGCTTCCAGTTTGGTTATTACACATACAGATATGTTCGCTAGGAAGTAAACAACGACCTACAACAGTAGGAAACTGCTCTCTCGGCAAAGTTAGGATATCAAGGGAAACTGGAACTGTACAATTCCCATATTAAAGAATCATTCAGCTTCAAAACGCGCATGCCTGGGGCGGTCAAGTGTAGGCCAACAGTAGCCTATTGAGTACAGATTGACGGCATTAATATAGCCACTGAACTGATTAAAAGATACTACTCAAACGAGACATTGATCCAATGCTGTTTTAATGTTAGGCCAACGTCTGCGACGCTGGCCCAACATTGAACCAACATTAGATAAATGTACAATGTTTGAGAGAAAGTCCTCCTGCCCAGCAAACGCAAGACATTTGTATGACATTTATGCAATGTCGGCCCAACGTCTTCGACGTTGGTCTAACATTGCATAAAGTCATACAAATGTTTTGTGTTTACTGGGTGACAATACAAACTTGGGGGTCAAGCAGTTTCCAAATCCCCCAGTAATACAGTCAGTTTGTTTGCAAGTAGGCGACCAAGTAGGGGCAAAAGACAAGGGCTTTGAATTATTAACTCATAGATGCCGCTCAAGTATATATGAACTTGCTGTGATTTGAGAACTTGCTCTTAATGAGGCTTTGGGTATGAAACGCATATTTAGTATTATTATGGAATAGGGCCTTGGCTTACCCACGGGCACTATTGCCTTCCGGGGGACCCTTGTCCCGCGAATTTTCACAGTTGACTACACCTTTAACTATTTTACCGCGAATCACCATGTTCACAACTATACTCATTTTAATAATTCTTAATAGCACTTGAAAAAGTGGAATATGCATAATTGTAAATCAAAATTTGCTTTTAAACTAGAGTAACAAAGAAACTGACTACTAACATTCTCTTGTATTCAATGCTTGCAGTTTTTCTTATATTACACATACAGAATATAATTATATGATATATTAAATTCGATAGAATGTAAACGATGACCTACACCTGTAAGAAACCGCCTCTCGGCAAGGCAAGGGCAAGAAATATCAGTTTGAATTTTTTTTCAATTCAAGTTGAACTGCAGTTCCACAATTCGCATATCAACTCTTTGACAGTCAACCACGACTTATTAATAACACATAAAAAGGTATTTGATTAACAATCTGTAAAAAATACTTTATCTCCAAGGCCGTTGTGGACTGACAATTTGTAAAATATCGAAGATTACAATATACAAAATATATACAAAATAAAATACAAAATATATACGTGTATTTTGAATACATTTTAACACATATTTCTTCAAACAAATAATTAAAAATAGCCATATTAACATAATTGTACTGAAGTTGTTTATTAATAAGAAACACAGTTTCGACGATTCAATATCTGCGAAATACTAGTAGATGTTTAATGTAAAATTAGAAAACAGTATGCTAATTTCTAATATGCATAATTGTAAATTAAAGAATTATGTTTTGAATAATATTTAGATTTAGACAGATCTCATCGAGGATCACATATGTTAATAGAATCATAAAATGACTGATTTTAATATATATAGCCTAATATTAACATACTTTGTTTGGTTATCTAGGTTTAAATAAGTGTTGTGTATGCGTGTCTACCACATCAATATGCGTCAAATAATTTGGTCAGTACGGTGATTGTCCTCGAGATGAATATATAATTCATGACATACATCACGTATTTGTGCATGATCGCTATTTTAGAATTTTAGAAAAAAAATGTACTTCCCATTGATGTTTCTATCTTTTTCTAAATACTTTTTGATATTTTTGAAGCAGGAACAAACTAAATCATAAATGACTAGTCTCGGTATCTATATTTGTAATTTGTATACCTCTGAGTAGGCATATGATTTAATCTTTATGATCAAATTTATAACAACAGTTGTTGTTTTCTACTGTTTAATCCCAATAACCTATCTAATGTTGTTTTTTATACATTTTAATAAATGATGTATGTGTTGATTCAGCACTTCTGTTTATCAATCAATAATGAAACGTATTGCAAATATTTAAAAAAATGCGAATAATTTGCTATGTATGGTGATGTCCTAGTTTTATATATGAACATATGATTGACAACATCGGACTGCGTGAACTAATTTGCTATGTATGGTGATATCCTAGTTTTATATATGAACATAGATTGACAATATCGGACTGCGTGAACTAATTTGCTATGTATGGTGAAGTTATCTGTAATTTATATGCCGCCGCAGGACAGGCGTTTTTGATTGTCATAGCTGCAATTATTGTTGTCTTTCTTTAAATATATATCATAGCTACTATTAATAAACATTGGCATGATAGGTATATGCCTCCCGCAATACAACCAGCATATTATTCAACACAGTAGCACAAAAGCCCCTCTGGAAAACGTGGAAGCCTACAAATTATGTATGTACAAGTATGTAAAACAATAATAAGAATTATATGTATTATACGTATTTTCAAGATTTGTAAAAAAAACACTGGGTCCAAACAAACATCAAACACATCTTTTTGTTTATTCTTTTCTTTGAACGACTTGATTACAGTGATTGTCAAAACAGTTCTCAACAATGTCAAAAGGCTTGTCATCACTCACGCCTGCCAGCACTGCTCAGTTTGATTACTGCTCACTTTAGGAACCATGAATATAACATATATGCGTTTTTAAAAAGGTGTGAGTTCAACAAGCTTCTCATCACTCACACCTACGAGTACTATCTACTTTGATTACTGCTCACTATATTCTCACCTCTACTCCACAAATAGCTGGACTGATATTGTCAGCTAATAGTTCATCATCTACATGTACACAACACAATGGCCAATCACAGCACAGCATCGAATTCAGACCAATGAGCAGTGACTCATGATGAGCTCCGTCTAACATATATAACACGTGGGTACTTGTCATAAATTACTCATACTACTCAGCCAGTGTGAAATCTGATACTTCATAATTAACTCCGTGAATAGTGAAATTCATTAATCATATTAACTCAACTCCTGTCAAGTGTGATAATTACGAGTCAAAATGGTGATGTCAGAAATCAGCCTGATTGATTTATTGTGTGAAGATATTAGAAAGGTGAGATTTTGTTATGGTAAAATTTATTTACAGGTACCAAAATATTAAATTATGATAATTATAATATTATATATAATAGTGTTCGATTCGAGATTGTATGTAGGCCCTATTTATTCCCACCCCTCCGTATTTATAATACGGTATCTAATTATTAACCGTATTAGTGTTTTCAGTATTATTTTTATAAATCGAGCATTTCACATAATTTCCATGCATGAATTGCCGACTGTATATAAGATATTTTTTTACATCTAGTAGCTTTAAATAAAGATAAACAAATTTAAAATTAGTGTATGCTTATATTTAAAATTAAGTATCGTATTTCAAAATAGCTTATGGTGTTTAAGTTTTTTTTTACTCAATTATTAAGATAATTTATTGTGTTATAACTCGCTGTCCCAAATATTGTACAATATTTTTTATGGGAAAATTAATGAGGCAGAACTAGTACACAGTAGAATACAGGATAGAGTTACTTACATGTAAACAAATAATTATGAATAATAAGATCATTATTTATATAATATAAAGTTAGGCTGATGAAGATAATCTCTATGTACATGTAGTTATTGTTCATAACATACACACACGAGGCATTGATCATAAAAGAAACACAATACAAACAATAATCAAAGTTGCTGATTAACGAAGTAACGAATTTTGTATCAAATCATAAGCAATATAAATGATTAATACTTAATTATTGAAATAATTCTCAAGATACATGTAATATATTTCAAATACTTTTCTCCAGGATCTCGACTCCGATGCGAATCTGTCACAGTCCATGCCGTCATCAGACACCGCCATCACCAGCAATGGTAGCAGTCCTTCCTTCCAGCAGAATGGACCAACCACGTTGTCACAGATGTATCTTCTTCATCAGAGGCCACATCAGCACTGAGACTCTCTGCCGGCATCCTTCTCATCTAGTTATCAAGGTGCACCAACGTCTACAGTACCACCAGTGTACCAGCCTGCGGGGTACAGCACAGAACAAGTGATGCCAGGATACCCTGTCCATATTCCTGGTACTACCTATATGTCTGATCCCTATCAGACCCCTCTACCAGTCAGCCAGTCTGAACCCATCATCCAGCCTGATACATCAACCACAGACTCCTGTAACAGCAATCTGCTGAGTCAGCAACTATTCTCAGACCTACAAGACACTCTCAAGACTGAATGCGAACAGGATACCCCTAGCCTGCCCCCCTCCCTGATGGACAGGTCCAGTCTACAGGCTACAGAAACACCAGTACCTCTCACTGTCAGTATCAGTGTCCTTAATCTACGCTTCATGACCCTTGGTAACCATTTAAAGACACGTGTGGCTGAGCTAGAACAGGTGTACCGTGAACAAGCGGCTGGACTAGAGAGTCAGAGGTACCATGCCTTGTGTACACCACGAGGACTGTCCACTGTCTCTGTGTCTGTGTACTACGATCAGCAGCATCAGGACCTTATTAACAGAATTCAACACTCCTTACAGCTACTACCTACATGTCTGATCCCTATCAGACCCCTCTACCAGTCAGCCAGTCAGCCTGATACATCAATCAAATACTACAAATTCAAAATGGCTGTTGTGATAGAAGGTAAGGTATCATCATATTTACTTATAACATCAGGTATACCACAATGTTCTATTATTGGAACTTTTTTATTTGTGTTATACATAAATGATGTCTGCGATGTTTGTACATCATTTAAAAAATTATATGCTGACCGTGCCATAATTTATCAAAAGCTCAAGTCAATACAATATGTCCTTTCTCTACAGAAAGATCTTCTGTTACTTTGGAGCCAAATTTAGAGAATGAATTTCAACATATCAAAATGCAAATTCATATCGATATGTCGTGAAGTAAAAATACATTTTGACTACACCACTGATAATACTATCTTATCCAGAGTAATTTAATTTAATGATCTTGAAATAACCATCACTACTAATTTATTTTGGTGTGAGAATGTAAAAACTGTTTCATCAAAAGCCCATTCTCTGATGGGAATGATAATATGTTATGTTGGATTTAACAGCCTCCTTAATGTTATACGACATTATATTTGACTCATGTCAGAAGTATTCTTGAGTTCTCTATTCCGATGTGGAGTCCCTCTCTTGTTAAAAACATAATCAAATTAGAACGGGAGAAACGTCAAGCTTTAAAATGTATTCTCAATGATAATGTTTCACCCTATCACGAAAGATGCACAAAGTTATCTATCTTGCCTTTGTGCTGCCGTCGAGAAATTATCGACTTGTGTTTTTTATACAGCTACCTTCATGGTAAATTATCTTGTGACTACTATAGTAATTTTGAGCCAGCTTGTCCGCATAATGGCATCAGATCTGCTCAACAACAGTCTCCAAAATCTCCACTTGCTGTAGTTTGAACTGCTATTTATGGTAGTATGACTTTCAGATCGTGCGAGAAAATATAGACATTTTTTATTTCTCTTGCTCTATGAGAAAATATAGAATTCGTCCAATGAAAATAATTCTCGTCTGAAAATTATTGGACAAATGCCGTATTTTCCCATATTGCACTCAAATTAACACCGTTTGCAATGTTAATACATAAGCTCTACGAAATTAACCATTTAACTGGTCAATACAGCAGTAACAAATGACGCTCTCCTATGCACGTCAAACATCCTAAACTTCGACAAAAATACTCTTGGGATATCCCTATATATGTTATTGTAATAAACAATGGAAGTCCCCATCATCAGGATATGGTTCAAATCTGTCGCTTCAAAATGAAGAACATGCATATAATGGTTAAAAGTAGATAGGGGGCTATGATTCGCAGAGTAAATAA
The DNA here is from genome assembly GCA_964017125.1 of Flabesymbios commensalis. Classification (NCBI taxonomy): domain Eukaryota; kingdom Metazoa; phylum Annelida; class Polychaeta; order Terebellida; family Flabelligeridae; genus Flabesymbios; species Flabesymbios commensalis. The sequence goes on along the minus strand of OZ024902.1, from coordinate 118,519,826 downwards.
TATGGGCCCATACGCATGTCAAGCATGGTCAGCGTTCACAGGAGTGGGGCTGCTACAATGTGAATAATTTGGTTCAGTAAAGGAAAACAACCCAGCTGCTTTAATATAATATTGCCATTGATATGCGTAATTAATTATGTGCCCGCGATCTAAAATTCGTAGGCAGCTTTATATATTAAGTTACACATGTTTATTTGAGTGAGATATTGGAGACAAAATATAATAAAAAAATAGGGTGTGTGGTACAAGGAAGGGGGGGGGGGGTACACAGTCAACTCAAACATGACATTATATACAACTCATTCAACCTGCAGCTCGGCTGCGATATATTTCTATTAAGATCTATCTATGTTGAAGAACATATAGTCCATATATATACATATATATGTATTAAAATAACAACACTAGTATCAAATTAAATTCAGTTTATTCTCACAAAACCTTGGTTTAATATTAACTAAAACGCTGACATGGTCTAGACACTAATACAGCAAAAAAGCGAATACACCTTTCAAGTCCCTTCAAGGATTCTATGAGCAGATATACACTTTTTTGATGGTATCTTTCTTTTGTACGCACTTTATTAGAATACGCCGACCTAATTTTTGATAATTGTTTTAAACAAGAAAAATCGATGATTTTAAATTTACAATATGCAGCATGACGTCTTGTGTCAGGCGCGAAGAAAGGGACCTCACACGAACTGTTATTGAAAGAATGTGGCTAATTCACAATGCAAAATAGAAGAACATTTTATAAATTAATACAAAATGTTTTTGATCAATAATCACCAAGGTCCCTTCTATCTAGAGATATGCTTGCCCAATTTGAGCGGCGGTGAATCTAGAGTTACCAGATCCAAAACGTGGCAGCTTTTTACCACTGAAGTTTTTAAAATTCTTTCATCACTCTGCTAGATTTATGTAAAAACTTATTGCTACTCTATCTATCACCACTGGTGAACTAAGGCACCATAATTATCTTTTAATCATAATATGTTATAACGGGCATGTGTTTGTCATTATTAATTGTTTTCTTTCAATTGTAATTTATTGTTTTGCACGAGGAAACCATTGAATTAGTTTTTTTGTAACTACTATGCAATCCTTTTTATACCATCACCACCACCACCACCACCACCACCTGTTAAAGGGAGAGACCCAGGCTAAAATCATAAAAAAATCGGTGATTTTATTTTGGCTTCTTTATATGACCATATGATGTAAACATGTCCATAGACTAGAACTGCGAAAGTTTTTTAAATTTTGTGCTGTTAGGCTAGATATAAAGACGAAATTCCTGATTTCTAATTCTGGACAACCATGTCAAAAATAGGACATACGGGAATTTCGTCTCTATTTCTAGCCTAACTGATCATGCTGATGAATGCGCAGCAGAAAAAAATGCAGTTCTAGTCTATGGACATGTTTACATCATATGGTCATATTAAGAGGCCAAAATAAAATCACCGATTTCTTGATGATTTTAGCCTGGGTCTGTCCCTCCCTTTAATAAATGATAAATGATATTAATATTATCAATAGAGGGCACTAAAACTATAAATGTCCACCACATATTGGGCGGAGATCAAGTAATTTAAATCAACACAACGGGGCTCGGGCTGGCAATATATGGTCGATTCCCACGAAAGTGATGCATATCGGCAAAAAAACGACTTTGTTGCACAGTCCTGAATTCTTCAGTTTATATCGCAGACATATGGAACTTTCACAAAAAATATGTGCGAGCTCTTATTATATGATAGTTGCAACATGAATGGAGTTCATGCTCATTATTGAACACCAGAGTAACCCTACGAATGCATATTATATAATATGTAAATGCCATAATGTAACTAAAACTCTGGTCGCAAAGAGTACAGCAGTTCAAGGGGTAACAATTAGGTGGTAATGTTTAGAACAGTTTAATAACAGTTGCGAAAATTTGATACTGCACATAATGATTTGTAGCCAACTTCTACTCTGCTACAAATAATCAATATTCAGAAAATATATAAAAAAAGACATGTCAAACATAACATTTCTTTCAATTCAAGTCTTAAAGTGGAAATAGCAGTTGAATATTAAAATGTAAATGGAACATCTTGTTTAAAATCATGATTTCATATCATTTGTTCATCTAAACATTTTTCTCATAGGTTTTAAAGGTGTATTCGTAGGGCTACAAATTGATATTTTATTGAAAAATAAAGCTATTAATTAACATAATTGTTGTGTTATAAACGATTTGTATCGATAACTAACATTACTTTAACAGCCACAATAATAAACAATCAGAGAAGGATGGAATAAAGTGTTTTTAGCAACAAGGTGCGCGAGAATCACGATAATAATTTATTTATTGTTTGTCACTGAATTAATAGTCAACCTAAAAAATATACATACATATATACATATATCATTCACTTGTGAAATGTATTTGACAGATAGAGCTACAATGCACAAAAAAGGGTAAAACTGGTTGCTCTACGTTGTTTCAAAATGCTTATAACAGCTTTGTTTGTCGGGTTACGCTGTCATTTGTAGGGTTACTCTATCTAGGTGGGCTATGAAAAATCATCACAATACTGTAATTTTGACGGCTCATTATATTATTTGAACACAGTGTGTTCTTCCGTATGATACTGCTCAATATCCAATAGATTTACTACGCTATAATTAACTCCACATAGACCATTGAACAAATTATCTAATTTGTCAAATAATTTTATGTATTTCCAACTGGTGAAGTCAGACAGTGATTATGTCGCTATTGTATCACACACGTTTTAAAATACCACTTGTTTAGGCTTGCTTGTATATATTGTTTTTGAAAAATATCGTGTTTTAGATGAAGGTCTCGCAATGCCAATTAAACACGTATTGTGTTATACAACAAAGAAGCTATTTGCGAAATAGGTAACCCTACGAATACACACAGTGGTGAGCTCTTTTAGATGCTAGATATGTTTAAAGTAATATTTCCAATATTTGTAATACACATAAGAATACACGTTAGATATATTTTTGATATGATGTACAGTGTATAGCAAAGTATATTAACAGTAAATTAGCCTTTGCATTGGTAAGTTAAAATAATTTTCAAACGTTTTAAAAACGTGTATTTTATTTTGCTGATAGAAATATTTATTAGCTTGTTGAGTTTTACACCTTATAAGTGCTCACTATGATGTTAGCTTTATTCTTGGCCTGTTTTGCAATGAAAACAATATATATTTTTTTAATCATTTAACGTGTTTCTCTTGTAGATAGTAACCCTACGAATACCTAACATTTGTGTAACCCTACGAATGACAATATCATCAGTCTCTGGTGGCTCTTTTATTACATAAGAATATTTTAAATGATATTGTCCACATATTGCCATGTCATGACATGATAATGCATCATAGATATTCAATTAGCTCCTGTATTCTCCACACCTACACAGTGAAATATAGCACTGTGATAATTTGTAGGATATATTAAAAATTCAAACATTGCTAACGTTTCAAGATATCTATGTTAACCACTAAAATCTGACTGTCACGTACACTGTACCTTGGTTATTCTGTTAGACATGGTGGTAAACCCCATGTCCTTTCATAGAATTCCACAGCTGCCGTTTCCTTATTTAAAATTCATAGGGTTACACATATTAAAAAAACCCGTAGTGTTCAATGGAAAAAATTAAAAAAATGGTATAATTTTCCGATACGTTACCTTGCCTATATTATACATTGGTACCACAAGTGTATACGGAGAAAAGAGCTTGTGTTAATCTGTAGTAGTATTTGTTTTATAGAACATGGAAGCGCATTTGTATGGTTACAAAAACGCACTTTAAATTATTGCACCTATTTTGCTATTACCAACATTTTGTGGCCATGCTCCACAATGAATTCGGTTCAGCAAATAAACAACAAGCACAGTTCAGGTCATAGATATAATGTGTAAAATATTTATATTGTGCATTATTGATTTACTCAGATATCATAACACAAGCTGTATTTGTAGGGTTACACGAGTTTTAAATTTGCAAAAAATATGATTTAAAAACATTCAAATTTACAAAAGCAAAAAAAGTGTTGGCTATTGATTAGGTGCAGGTGCCGCGCTTCAGAATGCGTAATATAAAGGCACTGTTTATTTTAAATATTGAGAAAATGAACTTTTTCAAAATAAGGTACAAATGCATCACTTTCGTGGGAATCGACCATATGCATTATGCAGTTATATGGATTATGTTTAGTAGCCACTTAGACTAATCCTGAATATGTCAATTGTTTATGCGTGAGGATTATCTTATGGGAGTCGCTTTACTGCTTACGTAACTGCCTATATATGCATTTATATATATATATATCTATATAATTTATTATTATATATATATATGTATATATATATATATATGTATACGAATTAAAAACAGCACAAAGCATTAACCCAATTCTGGGTAAAAACATCAACCCGATTCTGGGGCAACATTGGTCCGCGTCGGCGACGCTGGCTTAGCTTTGGCCAAACTTTGGGTCACCCTCTCTTGTTCGTTTGTTACCTACAACTGGACGCGTCAAATCTTGCACAGGATTAGCTTGACACAGCTTGAACTATGACATAACCATGGTAGCACGTTCACTCTTCCGATTACCTGGCCCTCATAATACTATACACCACCCTAAATCAGTCTGTCAGCATTCACGGCTAACGCTGAACACGGTGGACCACTGAAGAAAACGGGGAAGAGCTGTTTGAACACCGCTGACCACGGACCTAAAAAATTAGACATCAACCACAACGGACATTGTTGATGATAACCTGCAGAAGTACATGTATGAGGTATATAGTATCTGAAAGTATATTTATCATACACTAGGATATATTCCATCACGATAGTAAAAATGGTGAGTAAGCCTATGTGGATCTAGTTTTTACAGTTCAACCCTTTAACCGCCGGTGCCGCATATATTCGTGTTTTCATTTTTCATTAGCACATTTAGTACCACCTTTCAAGCATGTTAGAAATAAAATTTGACATCAATCAGCAATATTTGAAAACAGTTGACCTCCATTTTGTCAAATCTGAATAATTTTCACTCACTTGAATAATTTGGCGGTTAAAGGGTTAACCCTTGAATCGCTGAAATATTTTTTATGCAATCCATGGGGACGATTTTTTTTCCGTTTGAAATCATCATAACCGACTTAGTTAGCTCTCTCCGTATTATTTGAAAACATATGTTATGGGTCCACGGTACGGCCATTATAGGCCTATATATTTTTACTCTTACTGTGCAGGGGTGAGATTTCACCCTTGCGCTCTAAAGACCACATATATATACGTTTTCAAGCAAATTTCCGACTAAATAAAATACCATTAGAATCTGCAACATATCGTGTGATAGATGCTCAGTTAATCAAATATCTCAATTTTGGAGACATCTATTTTTTTTTAAATGATACTAGTTTATTTTCATTCGCAGCTGGAAATTGCGTTTGCAATACCAGCTGTAAATGAATGAAAAATACTCAAATTCAGCAGCACAAGGGTTAAACAGAAAAAGGTCTCTAAGGTCCTAAGGTATTTAATTTAAATTATGATTAATTTGAAATTGTGTCTCGCTACTGCGACACACAATAAACATTCCTCAAATTTGTTTAATTCGAAAACCAAAGATTTTCAAATATTGATGTTTAGACGCACAATAATTCTCAAAATCATTGATTTACACTGCTAAAACGCTCAAAGCGGTGATAATTTTGGGAGTTAAAAAAAAAACATTCCGAGCTAATCAAGTTTATTTCATATTTCAAGAGATAAGAAAAAAAATTTCGGACCATTTCTTTTTTGCTTGTTAAAAGATTGACCAATGTTTTTTTTTATTTGTCGCACCCATTAACTTTTCCAAAAATACGTTCAATGTTTTTGTCTTATTTCCTAAATGTTTTTACCGCCTTCTCTCTCTAGATTGTGGATTCTTCTGATCTAAAACAGAGAAATAAAGATAGTGGCCCAAGCCCTAGAAGGCTGGGTATTTTTGTGTTATTATGCCATTTATGTGAAATATATGTGTGTTCTGGTCACTTTAATAAATAATTACTTACCTACTTACTACGCTGGCAACAAAACTAAGGTATTTATCGCAGTCATGAATAACTTCCTCAATTTACTGTATTGTAGTAAGTGTTCAGTTAAAGGTGATCTATCACCCCTTATATAGTATGAATAAATTTGTGACAAACAAATCAAAGTTGCCACAAGATGGGGCACAAGTGTTTCCTTTTATGGGGTGATTGGCTATCATGTGACCCTCTGAGAGGGTCACATGATAGCCGATCACCCCATATAAGGACATAATTATTCATACCATATAAGGGGTGCTACATCACCCTTAACTGTTTCGAGTTATATCCCAGTATATTAGACTTTGACCCGATGTTGGTGCACCGTCTGCGACGACGTTGGACCAGCATTGAAACAACATACAGTCAATGTCTCAAGTTAACAGAGATAATTTTATATCATTATGTTTATATTGGGCATGAATTCCACTTTTCAAATGTGCACTCCTCTGAAACAGGAAGTACCTGCGTGCATGGAGAAAAAGCAGCTAGGCCTACTGCCTTTTGGCTTTGCACTGGTTCGGCCAGTGATTATGGTGGGATGTTATCCCTTACAACGCTGAAATATTTTGTTTAACCCTTTAACCGCCAAATTATTCAATCTGAATTTTCACCCACTTGAAGTTGTGTCTCGCTGACGCGATCCACAACTTCAAGTGATTGTAAATTATTCAGATTTGACAAAATGTAGGTCAACTCTTTTCAAATCTTGCTGGTTGAGGTCACATTTTATCTTTATCATATTTAAAATGTGGTACTTAATAAAAAATGAGAACCCGAATATATGCGGCACCGGCGGTTAAAGGTTAAGCCATGGAGGCAAAATGTATTTTTCAATTTGAAATCATCATTAATATATTATTTAGCTCTTTCTGATTCATTTGAATACCTATGTCATAGGTCTAGTCCCGGTCTACCGCCATTATAATATTTTAATTCTTTCAGTGCGGGAATTGTCTTTATACGTCAGAATCTAACGTCTACGATGTCAGATTCTGACGTATAAAGACGGTCCTCACGCTGAAAGGGTCAATCATCAATGGTGGACAACCGAGAGACATATCTGCAAAGATTTCTTAATACTTGTAGTAAAGTAAACATCCCATTCTAATATTTGTAAACACTAACAAAAGGCTACAGATCGCTGGCTTTGAATCAAAGCCGTCTTAAAATGAATTGGGCGAGCTACACATTATGTAAGATAATCATGCTAATAGTATAGGCATCTAAGATGATAATTACAAGAAAAATGATGCAAATTTCTAGTTAGGTTGAATTACATTGGGATTTTTTTGTTTTAGGTGGGTGGTCGTGTGCCCGGCAAAAGGAATATAAGATTCTACGTGGTCGTAGGGATTATCTTGCATACCAGTGTCATCGTATTTCTATACATACATTTATTACCGCCATTTCTCACGCTCATTAGCGATGACCCATACAGAGTGCAGACTGAACATGTGGCTACTGAACATGCGGCTATGCGCATTCTCATCATGGGTAAAGTAGCCAGCTTTCCACAGGTGGTGGACATTTCACCGAAAAAAGTATGCTACTTTGACAGAAACTCTGTGTCACTTTACAACGCAAGTGATGTGGTGATCATTAAACGTAACATTGATCACAAAATATTGAGTTATCGCCCAGTTGGACAACTTTGGATTCTGACAGAATACGAATCTGCTTTCCACGCACATCCAGAAACTTATGAAAAGTACCAGATGAATTACACAATGACATATTCACGTCATTCAGATCTGTTCGATCCTTATGGCGAATGTCATGCCATCACAACAAACTCTACCAAAGTCAACCAAGAGATTGATGTTATCATTAAACAAAAAAACAAACTCATTATCTGGATTGTAAGCCACTGCTACACCTTAAGTCAACGAGAAAATTATGCAAGGGAACTGGGAAAATATCTTCACATTGATGTTATTGGAAAATGTACCAAGAACACATTACTTTGTAATGGAACCAGACACTGCAACCATAGACCACAATTCGGCTACAAATTTTATTTGGCGTTTGAAAATTCTCTCTGTCCTGACTACATCACCGAGAAATTATGGAGAAATTATGAGGCAGGTATTGTACCTATCGTTTATGGAGCAATGGAGACTTACAAGGATTTCTTGCCCGATGGTTCCTATATCGACGTGTCTGCATTCTCCTCCCCTAGAGCATTAGCAAAATATATTCTACAAGTTAACTCAAATGAAACACTCTATCGCAGTTACTTTCAATGGCGTCACACATATTCATGCAAGGAATCATTTCAGCTGACGCAGATGAGAGCTGAGCGCCTGTGCCATTTTGTCCATGACCACCATTTTAGCCATGGATTGGTAAACATGGTAAATGTATCTTCTTTTTGGCACAAAGAGAAAAAAACATGCAAAGACCCACAGTCATACCTACGTCAGCTGGGCGTGACTCATACACATAAAAACCCTTTCTCGTCTCATGACGTTATTCACCGAAATGAAGTTAAATAGCATTCATACTAGTGTAGTCATTATGGTGGTAAATCCACGGATATTTGGACAAATTGCTAACACAGGTTTTATTATTTATCATCCCTGATTATAGTAGTTATAGGTCCGAAATAGCACTTCTGAAAAGTCCCAAGCAAAACTGCAAGTATTTGTGTACTTCTAGGTGAGGTACATCATGAACTGTGTCTTTCATTGTTCTGCTGGACTTAATATTAATGCTTGTACTTCCCTAATCTCCCAGGGTTGAGTCTCCACTATCCACAGGATGCTTACAGATGACACACTACTCTTTATGCTCCATTGATGCAAATGAATGTAGAACAGATTTGCCCAGGAAGCCTAGACCCGGATACCTAACACAACAATGCATATTTTAATATCATACAAATGAACTAATTCCTACACAACCTAACACCCAGCCAAATCGATGTACTGCTACTACTATCATCACAGTACACCAACCTGCACAGTCTATGATATACCTCTGGTAGGGGATCATAGCGTACCACATCGTAATATTAGATACAAATAAAGGTAGTCTAAGATACATTATGGAACACAGCGCAGTCATGTACATCACATATCATATCAGCAGTCTAGGACATGTGCACAACAACAAAACAACACAAAACCATTTTACTTATAATTCTATAGCAGGATCATTTAAATGGGCCCAATGGGTCAAGTTTTATGATAGACAAAGCATTTCTATGTGGGATATCATGGTAGCCATATTAAAAGATGGCGAGCAAAGAAGCTGTAGATGTGTTTCTAAGTCTAAGTGTTTTTTTATGGTGAAAACAATAAATAAATTGATACAAAGATCAATCAGATTGAAGCATGGTATATGATTTGAGTATGGCGGCCATCTTGATTATGACCACAAAGTTTAAAGCTCACAATTCGGATTCACTACAGTCGAAAACATAATGAAACAATATCAAAATTATTCAAACCAACCTGTGGATCTAGTGTTACAGTTATGGAAAAGATACATTTTTTATGTCGGCCTTCTTGAAAAATGAGAGCCATTTAATTTTTTGATTGCCCATTCTCTTTCACTGAGTGTGGTTGATGGCTTTCACTATTGTTAATCCAAATCGCTTCCACATAAATTTGTTATTTATATTGTACATCAAGTGCATCAGCCAGCTAAAGCTTCACGGGTGACAACTTATGTAGGCCTACAGATTACAGTCCAAAAGCCAAACAAGTTGATGGTTATGCAGTTTATACGTCTTTGCGCTACTTTAAGTGTTACAATGATTTTTATCCAGTAACTCGATTGTTGGTGGATGACATAAAAATGTATACAATATACGCCGTTCATACTGGTTACATGAGGGTTTTGTCAACTTAATATCTCGATCATCGTTGCGTTAGAAATCTTTTTCTCAATATTTCAAAAAATCATTCTGGTCAATGAAAAATGATTTATTCTTTTCCATGTTTATATAAAAATTACTATGTTAATAATGATACCAGATAGGTGTAACTATTTCAGCCTGTATTGTTACGTATACTTAAAACATAAATAGACAATCAAAACACCCATGTCTTTTCACTTTAGTATACGCATATTTTTTCATATTTGCCTTTGACAGGTCTATTTGACATATTTTTGCATGTCACGCTTTTGTGATATTGGAATGAATCCTTACATAACATCGACAATTTCTTCAGTTTTAATTCGCATACCCGATTTTGAATTATTTTGCGTGCAGGAATAAAGAGTCAATGCGTGCACAAATGTGTTAAGTCCACAGAGATAGCATGTTTATGCATGGGACCCTTCAATTGTAAAAAAATAACCACGCCATTGAAATCAGTGTATTAAAATTAGTCAAAAATGAGGTATTACATAATATCTATAGGGCTATTAAGTACAAAATTAAAAATTATTTATGCAAATAATTTATGCAAATAAGCATATCAAGGACAAAAATGAAAAATCCCCCCTACATCAGATCATGTTTCACATGTGTTAGACGACATGTGTGCAAAATTTGGGGAATCTTTCCGGATTGGCACATTCAAATATCTTAGGGTATACTAATTTACCAAAAAAACATTAGAAAGCAATTACCGTGTTCGTAGTCGTATGCGTACATAATAATTATGTGAATGTACCTTAACCCTTAAAGCGCTGAAATAATTTTAATTAAACCATGGGAACCAAAGGTTTTTCAATTTAAAATCATCATTAATGTCTTAGTGAGGTCTTACCGATTCATTTGAATACCTATGTTATGGGACTAACGGCCATTATAACTATTTTTACTCTTACTGTACGGGGATCGATTTTATTTGTCAGAATATGACGTCTACAGACGTCAGATTCTGACGACTGAAGTCGAACCCCGCGCTGTAAGGGTTATTGAAGCATGGAGGCAATTTCACTCAATATTACCATTTATTCTGTTAGCTTTAAACTATGTAATTAAGTATATTCATATACATCAATATTTAACATCTATATTAACTATTTTTGTCACTGAATTCTAGATGAAACACACAAATGGCAATGACAGAAAATAACACAATATATCCGTATAAAACAAGGCAAAAATCCATTGAAACGGATAAATCCATAGAATGAACAAGCCTGGTGTCACATTTCTTTGTAGAAAACTAATGTTTATAATGACAGATATCAGCTCGAAAGACCCATGTTATGTGAAAGAAAGTCAAATGCCGTTATGCCAAATAATATAAAAAATAACATAATTAAACACACCTGTTGAAAATATACTAAAATATATATCTCGTCATCACAGTAATCAGCTACTTTACGCATGCGTATGATACATTTATAAAGCACTTACAGACATTAATGTGTGAAAATGACATTGTGGTTATATGTGAGCATCAGTTGCATCAACAGGAAATGTACAAACTACATGAAGTGTGTCATAATAATAACTTCTCTGTTTTTAGTAAAAGTAACTCTGATCTAAATAAATTGTCAAGTTTTTACACACCAGGAAATGGCGGTGTGGCTATCGCCTGGCGGAAATCGCTGAACTGTAGCATTAGTGTCATGAAATCTACAGGTACTGACAGAATGTGTGTTATAAAATATATTGGAACCGATACTAATATCAATATAATTGGAGTGTATATGCCACATAGAAGCTGTAAAGTGGCAGATTTTAGTGATAATCTCGCTGCTTTAGAGGCAATCATTGAGAGTGATAGAAATGAACAATTTGTGATAATCGGTGATTGGAATTGTCATGTTGGTAAAAATAAGTTTTCATCATGCAGAACATGGGGCAATTCGACGGTCAGCGGTGAAAAACTAACAAATTGTTGTCATGGATATGATTTAAATTTAATAGATCTCCATGAAATATGTAAGGGACCAAACTACACATATCAAAATACGTTGGGTCATCAGTCTTATATTGATCATTGTGTCATATCTAACAGTCTTGTGTCAGCTGTAGTTAGCTGTGATGTTTTAGAAGAAAATGAGAAAAACACATCTGACCACTTGCCTATTCAAATTGAGATATCATGTAGCCCAAAAATAAATAATAACAACACGAACACGACTGAGGCATCAAAAGTAAAATGGCATTCTTTTACACAGGACCAAATAACAAACCTATACACAAATCCAATGGAGGTTAAAGTTCAACAATATATAAGTAGCAACGCTGTATTCTTACACAATATAGAACAATGGTCAACTGAAGACATAGATACTTGTTGTGAAACAGTAATTAAGTTAATTAATGATATAAACGATAAATTACCCAGGCTCTCGTGTAAAACAGGGACTAAACCATATTGGTCTAAAGAACTTAATGATCATGCAAAAAATAAAAAAAGAGCGTGGCGGGAATGGTTTTCAGCTGGAAAACCGCGTGATTTAAATCAAATAACATGGTTAAATTATAAAGAAAGTAAGCGTGTACTACGTAAAGCACAGAGACATGCTCAGTTTATATACGAGTGCAAATATATAGAAAAAATAGAAAAAAGTGAAAATATAGACAGTAAACTATTTTGGCATTTGATTAATAAACGAATAAAACCTAGAACTATAAGTTGTAACCCACTAAAAAAAGACAATGGCGAATACGTGTCTGATCCCACAGAGATTGTAAAATGTTGGAAAAATCACTTTAATGATATTTACACACCTAGTATTACTAGTAATGATGTCGATTTTTCTGAAATAGTTAACAGCACAGTAAGAAAAGCTTGTGCGCCTTGTAGTCAAGTCCTTGACGCAAGTGTACTCATTTCTGCTAAAGACGTTATTCATATTTGTAGTAAACTGAAGTGTAATACAGCTTATGGGTATGATAAAATATATGTTGAAAATTTAAAATATGGTGGTCCCTCATTAATGTACCTCATCAGTCGTCTATTTACAAGTATGCATTATCACACTTATCGCCCAAAACAGCTTAAAAAGGGAGTAATCGTCCCTATCCCAAAAAGTGGAAAGGATCCGAGTGAACCTACAAATAATAGAGGTATTACATTAATGAGTGCGATAAGCAAAGTCTATGATTCCATATTATTTAAATGTCACGAGAAATGGTTCAAACGAGTGCTATGTGAGACACAGGGTGTCGCGCAGAATAATTGTTCAAGTTTCAACACTGCGCTAATGTTACAAGAAGCCGTTTATGCCAACACCTGTGTGTATGTTGCATTGTTAGATGTAAAGAAAGCTTTTGACTCTGTGTGGATCAATGGGATGCTGTATAAACTTATCAAATTAGGAGTAGATAAAAGACTTTTAAGATTTATATGTGACAGTTACAATGGTTTCCAATGCACTGTTAGAGTCTGTGGTCTATTTTCTGAGTGGTTTATTCCCAAACAAAGTATCCACCAAGGAGATATTTTTTCTATGTTTTTATATTGTGTTTATAACAATGACTTGTTAGAAGAACTCAGAGATATCCCGTGTGCAGTTAAAATAGGGACTCTTAAGATCAGTGGTGTAGGTTTCGCTGACGATATCTCAGTAATGTCTACGTCATTATTTACATTACAACACTTAACTGACGTGTGTGTAAACCATAGCAGAAAGTGGAGATATGAATTTGGCCCGAGTAAGATACAGCTCATTATATACGGTGGGCAAGGTGGTCAATTAGTAATTAATAATCATGTAATATATAATGTAGAAGGTGCTAATCATCTCGGGGTCCCTCTGTGCAGTACAAAACACGCTGAAAAAATTGCAACAGATGCAAGAATTCAAATTCATAAGAAAATATCATATATGATCCAAGGTATCTGCGCCCGTAATGGTGGAATAAACCCTATGAGTGCATCAAAGGTGTATCTGTCTGTAGCAATGCCGCGGTTATTGTACGGGTGTCAAGTATGGCCTATAAGTGATGATAATGTTGAGTTGATGGAGCGGGCTCACCAGGATGCGGCTCGTAGACTACAGGGGTTGCCGCAGCAATGCGCTGGTCCAGCAGCTACAGCCCTAATGGGATGGCTCAGTGTACAAGCTACTATAGATATGTATAGACTGATCTACCTATGGACATTATTACGAATTCCTAATTTATTTAAGAAAAATCTGTCTAACCTTCTAATAGAAACTTTCCATATGCCTAACTCAAAGCGTAATAAAACAGGGCCCTTGTCTAAGATTGTTAAAACGTGTCACAAATATAATATACAGGAAAAAGTTCTAAGTTTATTAATTTTAAACCCAAACCATATCAGTCGTGAGCAATGGAAAAAAATAGTAAAGAATGTAATATGGTCACAATATAGAAATAACTGGTATATGCAGTGTATACTATTTAAAAGTTTGTCAATGTTTGTAAAAAGTGTAAATAATGTTGCAATGAGTTGGATGTGGCGTTTGTGTAGAGACCGGCCTCAGTCAATTAGAAAGTGTAAATGTACTGCTAGATTCGTTGTAAGCTCCGTGAACTATTATATTATGTATACTAAATCCAGTAAGTTGTGTCAGCTCTGTTCAATGTACAGTCGACTATGTCATGAGCACGTATTGTTTGAATGTCCAGCACTTGTCAATGAGCGTGTCAAGCGCTGGACACGTGTCATCGAATCTATGCCTGCAGCTTTGATATCGTCAATCGAATGTATGAATACAAGTGAAAAGTTAGTTTTTATTCTGAGTGGATTGAACTGTGAATATGTGAGTGAATGGAGAGATATATATGAGGAGATTGTAAATTTTATTTTTTATATGAATCATGAATTCAGGCAATTAGCAGTGACTATATATAATAATACGTAAACGTTTGTTTTTCTCATCTTATAAAAATAATTATTCAATAGGAGACCTAGTATTATTCTCAATATTATGTATTAAAGTTCACTGTAAATATGACTTGTATTGTATAATACCTGATGTTATTTCTTAAATTCTTCATTATGAGTGTGTTGAATGTTAAACTTTAACCTGTATTTTTGCATGCATGCTCTCCAAAGTGGAGGTTAATAAACACATACATACATACAAGTGCAAGAGGTGTACATGCATAGCAGATTCCTGATCTTATGGGAAAGATGATAAGGAACAAATGGATAAAAAAGACACGTTATAATTGGTATATTTGTTAATTTTTTGCATCACAAATATTTTCCCTTTTATTGATATGATGGGTCCTCCGGAATTGAAAGGGGGCGTTTTTATCCACCCGTTCAACACCAAGGTGACGTCCAAAAATGTTTTTGTGCTTGTGACTATATTTTACAAATATTCCTTAAAACCGCAAAATTAAATAATTTATTTGTCTTACCCACTTGACGTAATTTCTTTTCACCCTTTCCTAAACTCTAATAAATACACGCTGGTGACATAGATAGATAATGTTTTATTGACACAATGACTGACCTATTTGTCATAAACATATACATGTATATACCATAGACATATATCTCGACATGATACGTACCCTTAAAATCAAACTAGTCATTTATATATTATAAACAATCACAGGATATTTAAAATATATATCATAACTACTTAAATAAAGTTAAACAGAAAACAGCATTATCATGATATATCATAATTATGTAGGCCTACATGCGGCATATGACTTTCCCCGCATCAAAACCAGAGACTAAGAAAAATACACTAGTGCAAGTAAAAAATAATTTTAAGAGCTATATGGTTTTTAGAAAAACACACAAAAAACACTCCGGAAAAGCGTAGAATTAAACTAAATAAAACATCTTCAGGACTTATATACATGGTCAAACACTAACGTTACATACTTATTTTATATATTGTTATTCTAACACGTGTCCATCACGACATATTTCCACATATTATTCGGTGTTTACACCGAGAGCGAAAACCTCCCAGACCTCAAACAAAGAGTCAGTTGACAGAGCCGCTCTCAGCAGGTGGTCTCCACAGTAGCAAATAAGGAGCGACGTGACAAATGTCTCCATTGAAAATACACGGTAATGAATAAGCGTAGCGCTACCAAAACTATACAACCAAAACCTCATTCCTAAATAGTGAATCAAATGACTTTGACGACATAAATTTGTCTGTAAGTATGTGAGAATGGCTGAACTTTGACTTGAACAATACTAATCAGGAAACAAGATGTCAGCGCCCATGAACACAGACGACGAAATTGTCAATTTACCACTGTAAAAAATAGATTTTTGGTCTCTCCTTGCTGGCGCCCGTTGCTGTAAGAGCTCGCTCCCGCGAGCTGGGGTACTGACCCTCCGGACCCCATCTCGCGAGTCCGCTCGCTATAATTATGCCGATGCCCTAGCTGCGTTTGCTTACTCAATGTTCTTTGTTGATTTTTATCGTTTTTTTTCATTTTTATTGGCACATTAAACATGTTCAATACCAGCTTTTGAACATGTTAAAGATAAAACGTTATACATGAATCAACAAGATTTCAAACTCCTTGACCTCCAGATATTACGAATGCAATATTTCTCTTTAAAAATCCCCTATGTTGATGATTCTAAAATGAGAAAATGTATTAAATCTGTACAGAATTGTCTAGATCGTTGGAATGATTTCAACCTATTTATTAAATACGTGACATAATATCAAACATTATCGGGATTATAATTACATTAGTGCGACACACCTATTGTAAATGTTGCATATCTGATGCCATGTCCTAGTACTGTTTTATGTTATGTTTATTTTATGCATAAAAAAAATTCCCCATGAATCATTAAACACAATTAAAATTCGTAATACTGAGCAGATTAAGCGGGTGGATAGTGTATACACACACCCATTGTATTACAATGTGGACAATGATAGTCAATACTTTTTTCATGTTGGTAATCAGGTTTGCATGCACCGCTGACACTAATTCCTCCAATGCCAGTAGCACTTTTCCAACAGCCGAAGTATCCACCTGCAAGAATATAATTTTATATACATGCCGAATAACGTTGAAGTATATATCAAACAGCCACAGATTGTTATTATGTGATGAGTTAATCTGTTAATACTATTGTAAAATTCGGCTCCTTCTATACCGCCTAAATCATTAGAGAGACGAATTGAAAACCTAAAGCAAATATAAAAGTTTTCAACAATTTGAAATGAGATCGGACCTGGACAGTAAGGGATCCTATGTCAATTTGTATTTATTTAATATGTTTTGCTGGTAGTTGTTACCATTTATTCACTGTTTATTCACTGTTGTTATGTAGGGCCTATTGGGCAAGCGGGGCATCGGCGGCAGATTTGTAGCTGTTATGTACAAGTAATATTATTACATTATTACATATTGCCTGATGACCTATTGTGCCCGGGTCTCTATAAGGTTTAAGCTGTTAATCAACAGTGTTACCTGATTCAAGCAATCGTTCAGCATTCAGACTGCCTCGTAGTCCGACCAGAAGGTCTCTGCATGGAGTGTCTGCCTTGTCGCCTCCAGGAGTTGTTGTCAGATGACAGAGAACCCATCCGTTTTTTGGTCGCATGACTGACAATGGCACCGGGTTCAGTACACCTCCACAATCACCACCAGAAAGAGGGGGGCGTTTTGTTGTGGAAGAAACAATCGGGGGCTCTAATATAAGCAGACATACACAAATAAATATATATATTTCCACATGAACACGAAGAGCGGTTGTGTTTGTAAATTCAAAGGTTTTCGGGAAATAACTACGCTAACTACACTCCAAAATAAGTTGATGGGGCACTGCCATGGTATATTTTGATAAAACAGCTTATTTGTAAAATATACAAAGTAACTACATAACTCAATGACAATAAAACGTCAAGTAACTGTAGTTTACTTGAAAATCACATATGTTGTGTAATATGCATTTTTTTGTGGAAACCCGATTGTATGCAAACCGCTATATCAAACCTATCAGTGGTTTATGGGTGTTTCTCTATTTACTACGTGAAAACGCAGCAAAGCCCATTGTTTATTAAAATGACGCAATGTGTAAAGTCATGGTCATTTGAGTTATAAACTAGATTAATTTTATTCGGCATGACATTCTTCTTTGCTTCAGTTTTGCTTACTCGTTGTAGTTTTCTGTAAAGGGCAGTCAATTTTCTCAGTCAAGACGTTGGTTAATTTGATAAATTTCTCGCTGAGGTCATCGGAAGTCAAACATTGCCCGTCACATATGCGAACGACGTCCTGAAATAATAAAAATAATAAACAAAATAAGAATACATGGCGTGAATGGTCAGCAGCAGGCGTAACTGGTCAGCAGCAAGGCGTAAATGATAAAGAACATTTACACCCTTGAGCTGTGCTAGTCAGACGTGAACATCAGTGTTTTAACCTTATTAATGTGATAATCGCGTCTATATAACCGTTATTATGTTTTACCCTTCAAAAAATACCATTTGTAAGATAACTGTGCATTAAATTGAAAAAAATGGCATATATTTCATATATTTTGATTCAAACTGCACAAATATCAGTAACATTTTGAGCCTTGTGTAAATTGACCCCAGGCGAAGCCGAGGGCTTGAAAGTCACTGGCTCGGCTTAATTTTCTTAAGCTGGGCCTAAATATAACACACCACCGCTCCAGCGTGACAGACAGGCAGCGTTACCAACTACACCAGGGCCTCCGTTGTGTTAACCCTCAACCTGCCGTTTCTATGCTACTGAGCGTTGACTCCAGTAAAAACTTTTATGAGTTTGTCCACTATTACGTGGACAATTTTCTCTGAACCCTGTGAAATTCATGATTTTGTACATAGTTGTTAGCTTATCAATATTATTTCAAGATAACTATTGGAGTCCGCTTAGACCCCAGGTGTAAATCTATGAGCATGAAAATCTTATCGACTGGGATTCAAACAGATCGGAATACAAAAAACAACACATAGATTTGAATGTTGAAAACATTGCGTTACCCATGAGTAAACATTTGAAATTAACTGCAACTATGCTAATATTTAAAGGATTTATTACTATCTGGGATCTTTTAAGACCCTAATCGGTAAGATATGTACATGTATGTAAAAGAAGTTGGTAGGATAAGGATTTTTGACGTAGTATAGACATTTTGTAGACCTACGGATAAGCTCAGATGGATTTACATAATTTATAGGCTACCTGTAATTGTTCACCGAAGTCCTCGAGCTGCCTGGAAATTTTTGTTCAGTGTTTTGTTCAGTTTGATACTGCAGCTGTTCTAGTACCTCTTCTAATATTCCATCGCCTGCCGTGTTTTCAGCCTCACAACAAGAAAAAAACACAGTCAGCACCAACCAAAATATCGTGTTTTTTCTGCAAGTCTTCATCATTCTTGGCTGTATGAATCTGACCATGTACACACCAAATGACGACAAACGTCCAGATAATGTATGGTGTATTAGGCCACAACCATTCACTATTTAAATGTTTGATGCCGCCATAAACTCGATTCCCAACACTCAACTCTCACAACCTTAAACACTTATAAGTGAAAGGTTGCACACAATTGAACAACTGAATTTATGCGCGTAGACACCAATGCACAACACAGGAATGTTGATCAAGAATTACGAATCTAATGGGGCTTTAGAAGACATTTTGGCGGTAACTGCTTACTTGAAATATGAGCAGTTACTGCTGTTTGTCTTAGCATATTGTTAAAAAAATTGAAATGGATGCTGAAACTTTAAACACTAAGGCTTAGTGTCTTGTCTCACGTCTTCTCATGTCTTGCCGCGACCAGACTTTTAAGATATATAGTATACGCGCAGCTAATTAGTATTTCAATATGCAGCGCACGGTGAGCAATTATTTTTATTTCATGTAGTCTTTAGTATATAGCGATTAAAGCGAGGCCAAAAAGGAAGATAAATCGTTTATATAATAGCCGACCGATACGAAGCGAGGCAAACAAGGTCAAAGCATGCATCTAATTATTTTGATAAAACAGTTATTTCAAATATTTAAGTCGTGAACGCAATTTTTTTTGTAAGGCTGGACACACAATTATTTGTTTACTTCTTATGCCTTAAGTTATTTATATAAAACATACTCCTGCCCCCCCCCCCCCCCTCAAAATCAATGGTGATCCCATTATTAAACAATATTAAAAAAAAGAAGAATACAATGTGAAATATACAGGTATTTCATCGGAAGACCGTATTAAGGCTAGCCCTGAATACAAGGCTATTTCGCCAGAGCTGCATATGCAGTTCAGACGGAATAGCCTTGTATTCAGGGCTTTATTAAAGCGACACAATTCGGCTAAAATCATAAAAGAATCGGTAATAATTTTTTTTTATTTTGGCTTCTTAATATGTCAATATGATGTAAACATGTCTATAGACTGAAGCTGCAAAACTTTTTAATTTTTTGTGTTGCGCATTCACCAGTTAAGCGAGATATGGAGACAAAATTCCCGTATTCTTTATTTTGGACATGCTTTATTTTGGACACCCTTCAACCCTAGAAATTGAAACAATGGATCTCTACCGTTTGTAACAACTAACATTAGTGAACATGGGCTCACTGTTTCATGTTTGCAGGGCGAAATACGTTTAACGTTTGCTAGATATATATAGTCAAGAAATGTTTAGCGATTTTTCAACAAGACCTAAAACAAATTCCTTACCAAACAATTATATACCATTACATGGTATAGGGTTTTAGCTAAGTTCTGACAATTTATTTACGCTCAACTGTCATAGGAGGTTTTTTTTACAGAGCAAAATGTAAGATGGCCGAAATTGATAATGAAAAAAAAAATATATATATGCCATATTTTGCCATGGCATGCTAATTTACCCTACATTTTATCAGTGGTGCATGTAAAAACGTAGATTGGAATAACTTAGGAGCTTTGTTGAGTGGTAAAATACTCAAGACAGTCGAATGTACTAATAACAGAAATGTTGATCTGGTCTGGGAATGTTGGCTCTAGTGCTACGATGATGTAAGAAGATCAAATGTACCCCAGGAATTTACCACCTTGGCTTGACTTTGACGTGAGACGTCTAAAAAAGAAGCAAGCTTGGATCAAAGCTAAGAAGTTTAATAAAGGTCATCATTGGAATAAATTTGGAAAAGTAAGAAATTAATTACATAAATTATTTCAGTTCAAGCACAACCACTTCATTGCTGATTTGCCTGAAACACTAGAGGAAAACTCTAAACGATTCTGAACTTTAATATTGTAGATCGAAAACAAAAAAAATATACAGAGAACAAACTGTCAGGAAGGTCTAGGCGCCACCAATCCCAATGATATGGCTTGTATGTTCAATAAATATTGTGAGTTAGCTTATAATAACAACACTGGTGAGCTATTAGCTTTTGTAGTGGCTGAGATAGCTTTCAAAGTGGCTGTGATGACTTCCTCAGTGGCCAAGATCAGTTTTTTTTGTGACTGAGATCACTTTTAAAGTCCCTGTGATCATGTCTTCAGTTGCTAAGATCACTTTTGTAGAGACCAAGATCACTTTTTAAGTGGCTGACATCAGTGGGAAAGAAGTGATAACAGCGACTTTAATAGTTATCTCAGCCACTACTAAAGTGGTCTTGGTCATCAAAACTAGCGTATACCAGCGTGTACCCCTAGTGTGTGTCAACGTATACCAGCGTATGGAATATTTTTCATACGCTGGTATACGATATACGCTGGTCCGATACGCTTTAGTGTGACACCCCTTGACCCTTCTGTTGTAAAAAGTCTAGTACGGTGCCATTCCAAAGTGAATCGGGAATCCACTTCATTGTACCCAGCTTCAGCAGATAAGCAGATAAGCAATACCATGCATTATATTGTTACATTATATTGTTACTCAGCTACCATATCGATTTATGAACGTTTATATCATCTTGTCCTTGGCCACAAAATGGAATATAAATCAAGGCAATCAATTATTATATTCACCTAGCGCCACAAGAGAGCCATGCATGTGTGCTAGTGGGTAACGATGACTCCGGCATACCAGTGTTATAAATTATGTGCAATTTCAAACGAAACATAAAGTGAAACATCTGGGTGATAGAAGGGTTGAAGAGAAACATTAAATGAAACATCAGGGTGATAGGGGAGTTAAACATGTTAAAGCGAGACATAAAAAGAAATATAAAGTGAAACAAAGTGTAGTAAACTGAGTGGTACTCACCATAGTGGCAGGACCGGTAAGCCTACAAGACTTCAGAGGAGCTGTCCGTAGTAGGCAATCTTAGTCTCTTCTGCCAGTTGACTGTTCCAGAGGCTCCTTGTTGATTCCTGTCCGGTTGCCATAGAACCACGTCTGGTGTGCCGAGGTGGACAATACCACACTCCTCCCCGTTAAGGAAGGACTGCCTCACACCAGCAATACCCACCCCCCCAAAAAAAAAAAAAATCCCATCAATATAATGGGTAAAACACATAACATTAAGGCAAATATATGTATGAGATGGCAGACAGTAGAACCGCTGCGCACAACGAGTGGAGGCAGCAATTACCAGATCAACTGGCATTCCCTTTATCTGGGCCACCTGTTCTGCTAATACGCGGAGGTGCCAAGGGTGTCCGATGGCACCTGCCCCCTGTGTGGCAAGTATGGAGCATCAGACTCCAGGACGATCCTCCCACTGCTAATACTTCCCACGACATCGAATAACTCCGGGTATCGCTGGGAGCTGAGAAGCTTGGGAGTAAGCCCAAAAATCACATTTGCGAAAGCCTCTATCCATGGTTCGGCCTCGGAAATGCACCCTATGTAAGAATTGACGCTGATGTTCCCGTTGTAATTGGGACGAGGATCGATGGTAATCTAGTCCCACCTCCCCTATGGCCACCACTTTATGCCTCCCTGATTTTATCAGTGTAGCTGATGGAGGACGCCCTGACATTTGTTGGGTGAAGCCCATAAGCAAAATAGAGCTGGTAAATAGAGCTGGCTGCCCCGAGCAGTAGTATCGTGACCTGTAGCACTAGGCCACAACTCCGGAAAACAATAACTGGCAATGGCGGCAACAACTTTAATCCCGGAAGGACCCTGCAACCTTAATTTCACCTGATCATAAGTATCCACTCCCACCTCAAGACAGAGTTTATCTAGGTGGAAGTGGGTAACCACAAAAACAGGCTCAAGGGATTTACTGGAGGTGTTGACTGATTCTACGGAATAGCCCCCGCTATGCACAGGCTGGTAGAACTTTTGAAACCGGTTACGACTAGAGGTACTTAGTAGTCCTACCAGCGTACCAATGAGACGCCAGTGAAGGAGGCCATGGATCTGGTAAACAGGCACCGGCAGATCATCGAGACCCAAAGTAGGCAATTCTGGTGCGAACCAGTGCTTTAGCTCCAGGTCATGTGTAGTTTCAAACAGTGCCCCCATCACCAATTCTGCACATACCCTCTGAAGTGGTGTGCCAGGCCCCGTAAATCTCCCATCATGGGTAGTGCGGACAAGGTGGTTTTTCAATTTGGGAGAGGTTGACAAATTGATGCCGCATTCCCAACAAGCTGTGGTAGGATCCCAAAACCACGGCAGGTGGAGCGCCCCCACATGTCTCCGCAAATGACCTACTTGCTTGTCGCAAGTGGGGCAGGTCGCTGCAGTGATGAGTGGAGAAGGCTGTTTTCTCTTACGGGATAAACCATTACCAGATGAACCAGGAACAGCTGCCAACTCAACGTTAGCATAGTCATCCGATCCAACAGACAATACTTCTATACCTGAGGAAGCCCCAGGACGAGAGCACGAGGTCCAGAGATATCTGCCAGCTTACCACCAGCATCTTCAAAGGCCACCACTCCCCCCCTCTGCCGTCCTCATGGAAAAAACGCCATTTAGCATTAACTTCTTTGAAGCAGCAGAAAAAGTGACAGTACCGTCTGCCAGTCCAATACCAGCATCTTCGCCCAACCCATCACTCTCTCCCTTGCCCCTCTAAAAAAAACCTTCTAGACCTAGTTCGTCATAGTCAAGAAACAAACTGCCGTCAGACTCTATGACCCTGTAAAAAGTCAAATAACTACATTAGTTATCTGCCATAGAATGTCTAATTAGCCTTAATTAGCAGTGTCATGAAGTCAGGCAGGGTGGTTATTATAAGTGGTAATCATACAAGTGTCTAGGGAGTTGCACGTTACGCCTTGCCCTAGGCTCTGGTGTGTTAGGGGAAATGTGAGTAGGTGGAGGAGGTAGGGGTATAGGTGAGGAGGAAGTTGAGGGAGGGGGTGGTGTAAAAAGTGTGCTGATATCCTCCAACCCTGTAGTTTCAATGTCTGATGAAACTTGATCCCCTATAGCATCGCTCCCTCGTTTGGTTGCGAAGATGGTACCTCAAGCAGCGCGAATAGCCTATTTCGCAGTTGCTTCATCCATATGGGTACATTCCGATCTATGCATGCCTTCAACCAGTCGTGATGCACCCACCTGGAGCACTTCCGAACCCGCAATTTTGTATAGCGTAGGTTGCTTCAACTTATTCACCAGCAGAGGCCCCTTCCACACAGGCTGTAATTTACTGCTTCGTCCGAATTTTGTGCTTGAGTTCAACTAATACACAAGGTCACCGAGTTCGCACATGTTGACATTTTGACGTAGGTCATATGCCCTTTTTGTGATAGGCCTGGGTAAACTTTAATGTTTCGCGTGCAGCTGTATGTTGGTCGCATAGCCTGTGCTACGGTTCTTAACAGCTCGTATGGCCCCTGCCAAGAGCTGCAAATCCCTGTCCCAATCAGACATATTGCCACGAAGAAAGCAACGAATGAGTTGGAGCAGGGTCCGATTTTATCTTTCTACTTGGCCATTTGAGCAGGGATGATACGGCGTAGTACGGGTTTTTACTATGCCTAACAGATCACAAACAGCTTGGAACAGTGTACCTTCGAATTGCCTACCCTGATCAGTATGGACTTGCAATGGACTCCCCATTCTAGAGATAAACCCTTCCACAAAGGCTTGTGCAACTGTCTGTGCAGTTTGCTTTGTCATGGCGAAGCATTCAACCCACTTGGCAAACTGGTCAACTATCATAAGCACATACTGGTTCCCAGTTGTGCTTGATGGTGAAAAAGGCCCTAAGATGTCTGCATGCACCCTTTCCATTGGTGACCCTGCATGATAAGCACCCAAAGGCCCGCGAGGCCGCACAGTGGCTTTCTTGTTTTTACTACAACTGTCACAACTTTTGGTATACTGCTCACAAGCTTCCCTCATATTGTACCAGATGTACCCCTGCGTCAGACGACTAAGTGTCTTGTTAGAAGCAAAATGGCCAGATGCTGGACAGTCATGTGCATACTTCAGTACACTATCTGTCAAACTTCCTGGGCCTACTAACAACAACCGAGCAGACCCATCCTCAGCCTCTCACTTATAATGCAAGACTCCTTCAGACAAACAGAGTTGACCTTTATTTAACCAGAAATGTTTGGTGGCGAGAGCACTCAGCATGAGCTCTTGTTCAGTAGGTGCAGCCCCCCCCCCCTTCTGCCCAGATTGGCAGCTTGGTTAGTGTAAATTGGTAGTCCCGCAGCTATTCAGGTGCATACCCAGCAAACCAACTACTTTCACGTTCGGCTTGATCTAGATTGACAGCGCGAAGAGCTAACAGGACATTGTCATCTACATCGTCTTGAAATCGGGACCATTGTGCTTGGGCTCGAGTGCAGAATGAACATCCCCCAAATGGTAATGTGGCTATGTCCTGACCAGCAAGGTAACAATGATAATATGAGACAGTATCAGGAATCCTAGAGAGACAATCAGCATCTATGTGCAGAGCACAAGGCCGATGAATCACCTCTATGTCATATTGGCTGAGCTCTTCAAGCCAACGAGACAGTTGCTCTTCTATGTTCTTGACCCCCAACAGCCAACTGAGGCTACTGTGGTCAGTTTGCAGTGTAAAACGCTGTCTTAACAGGTAGTGCCGAAACTGCGTTGTAAAACGTACTACCGCTAGAAGCTCCTTCCGAGTGGTACAATATCGTCGCTGTGCGGGGGTGGGGACATAACTGCTGTAGCAGATGGCCCTTTTTCCCCTATCTTGGAGTTGCAACAGTTCGGCCCCTAACAAATGATAAGATGCGTCAGTGTCCAAAATAAATCGACAATCCGGCTTTGGGAATCTCAGGACAGGTGCAGATGTCATGCTAGCTATCAATGTGTCAAATGCCACCTTATGTTTATGACCTCATTCAAATGTGCCTGCTCTTCCCCTACTGCCTGTCAGCTGGTAGAGATGAGCGGCAATTTCAGCATACCCCCTTAGAAGGTCCCAGTGATAATTTATGAACCCAAGAAAAGATTCTGTTACGGTCCCAGGGACATTCCAGTTCTGTACTTCATGGAGGTTTGCTGGGTTGACAGATACAACATGCACAGTTACCAGTTTTCCGAGAAATATAACCTTACCTCGGAACAGCTCACATTTCTTCGGCTTTAATTTCATGTTGTGCTTGCGACAACATGCAAAAACTTCACAAAGGTTATTTAGATGATAGCCAAAACAATTACCCACAACGATCACATCATCCAGGTAGCAGGTTACTTCCTTCCAGGTCATTCCCCGCAATACCATTTCCATGGCCCTCTGAAAAGTACTTGGGGCATTACAGAGGCCAAAGCCCATTCTTGTATGCTCTTAAAGATCATGTTTTGTAATAAAAGCTGTCTTCTGCCTATCTCCCTCCGGAAGTTAGATCTGCCAGTAACCGGAGGCCAGATTCAATGTGCTAAAGAAATTGGTACCAATCAAGGTATCTAAACACTCACTGATTAGGGGCAAGAAATATGCATCTTTGATGGTCACATTATTGAGTGCTCGGTAGCGATATCGGTAGTGACTGTTCGGGACATATGGAATGTATTTAATGAAGTTACACCAGCATTATGTAACTTAGCATCAAATACTAGTTCCTAGGTCCTGCAAGTTTTGGGAGATCAGGATCATTCTCTCTGAAAGGAAACTGGTGAATCATCTGTGTATGACTGTGGGAGCTTTTCTAAAAAATTCTCAGAAATAAGATGATCGCCGCTCAAGGCATTTAAATGTATGCGGCTCAATCCACTTGCCTTATATCAAGGATGTTGAAAAATTGATTTGCTAGTTCCATGGTGAAGAGGTTGCTCATAAGCTTTGTTGGACACACAGCTTGATCTATATTAAAGTAATGGCAGAGGTTGTTACCAAGGCTTGTAGAAATGCTCATTCCCGTTCTTTTTTAGACGTTTTGTTGTGGATCAACAGTTCCAGATGTAGTGGAAGAGTCTCTCCATCCTTCTTGTGCCTGAGTGTATTGGTATTAACACCTCGACAATGAACAAAGCTGTTGAGCATCACCAGTTACAGATGCTTGGTGCACGTGCCAGGTGTATGGTATCAGCAATAATATCACATGTCTTTGTCACTGCTGGCCCAATGTCTTCATTAAAGAAAAGAAAAACATCTCGACCTTCTTCGTGAGCCCGCAAATCTGGGGAAGAATCCTTGTTTTGAGACGGGTTGAGTTCACGCGCATACTTAAACATGTTCCTAGTTGCTCCAGTCTGGTGGAATGCATCTTCACTAAACCAACCGGCTTAAAAACTGACACATGTTCACTATCTGTTCTCGCATCTTCGATTTTGGTAATCAGTTCAGCAAGTGCTATACCCTGGTTAACTGCACTGATGTCTCCTTCATCCTCGGGTTCTGTCTCTTGTTTGGCACGATTGCAGAGGGAAACAAGACACCGACCATGGTACATGTACTTGGCTTCCAGAGCGATAAAATCACCTGTGCTTAGCTTAGCAAGCAGATTTTCATCTTGTAACTGTAAAGTGCATTTTCTGACTCGAGCTTCGAGATCAAACGTTGATGCATGGCGCAATAGCTCTGTTATGTTGCTGGTCCAATGCAAAAAAAACATGGATCTGTCTTGTCACTGTTTTGTGTAGAGCATTGAAAAGTATACTTTTTGAGTGCACCAGTATTTTCTGCCAATAGTGTTTTTCTCTTTTCAGCTCGTCCAAGCTTTGTTTTGTTAAATTTCAAGAGGCAGCTATCATGCCATTTTACCTTATTGATTTTAAAAGTTTCGAAAATGCCGTCTTCCTGTAGCCTAGCAAGAATATATTCGAGGGCAAGCCGTCAATTTGTTTAAATGATTGCAAATTGTCAGCAAGCGTAATGTATCCAGCCCAGCATTACCTCATATTGAAGTCAATGGACAATGAAGTGATTCACCGGTAATCATGGTAATAATCTGGGAGCAAATTTTCAAAAAGCTGCTAGTTTTTTCAGTTAGCTCGATCAGGAAAGTGGCAAAGGTCTGATATGTGTATATGACAGGTAAATATCCCTGGAACATTATTAGGGTGGGTGTAGCAATATATCGTGGCAGCAAAGTTTTTAAAATGAGGGATGTTGAAGGGCACCCTCGAGCCCCGAAGACTGTACATTTTTAACCCCAGGTTATTAAAATCCTAAACCGCAATCCTTAATAACAATTTTTAAATTACCATCGATCCTATTTGTCTTTTATTAAAGATAGGATGACAAGTTATTAGAGTTTCAATTTTTTTTCACAAAACATAAATCCGCCTTTAGAGCGCTGAAATCAACATTAAAAAACAATTAACACAGATCGTAGAATGTAATTTCGCCGTTTCCTGTACATTCTTTCTATGATTATGATCATGCTAATGTATGTTGACTTCATTTGGTACATCGACCATCTGACAACACTGTGTCAAATTAGAAAAATTCTACCTTGCTGTGTGAAGGAGTTATGAGGTAAATAGAGCGGATGGGGTACTCTCGCAGGTTTCATTTTTTCGACCCCTGTAATAACATAATCCTCATCATTATGTATATAAACAATTTTAATACCGCTCTGGCCACATTTTGTCATTGGATATATACAGGGTGAAACAGATGTGAGTAGTTTTTATACTTTTTCATTAAACTTAAACATATCCTTAGATCACTGAAAGTCAATATTTCAAAAAAACTTGACCATAATTCGTAGTATGCAACATTCCGTTTCTAGTTCATTTGTATGATTATGAGCATGCTAATGTGTGTTTAACTCATTTGATAAATCTGTCATCTGGTACCACTATGTCAAATTATAAAAAGCCTACCTTGTTGCACGAACGAATTATCAGATCAAAAGTCCGGATGGGGTACTCTCACTAGTTACATTTTGTTGACCCCTTGTAATAACAAAGTCATCATTCTTATGGTTATAAACAGCTTTAATACCACTTTTGCCACATTTTATCATTAAATATACTCGAGAAGAAATATATCTGAAGTTTTGATTTTCTTCAGAGAAAATAGACCCAGCCTTAGAGCGCTGAAAGAATATCTTGGCAAAGCACGCATTTGTTCCCTTCCGTGACTCTATGAACCACTGCATCTGACGTGCTTTGTTGCTACTGAGGATGTAATAATCTGTATTCTTTGGACAATATATAGTCTACCACCACTGCTATTTACTACTAGCATAGATGTACACTATTTACAAAACCAACACCAATATAGAGCATTCCATCTACAAACACATTAACATAGCATATTTATATCTGTTAGTAATGAAAATTGTACGTATAATTCGGTTATATATATTAACATAGACAATATGACAAGTTGTGTAAACAATTCGATAGAACGATCAAAGAATGCACATGCATTTATCATTTAGTTATATTTTGTTCGTGATCCTTGGTCCTGAAAATGTATGTTTAGACACCATGATTGTGTTTCTATGTGAATTGGAGATCACAATAATAAAGCAAGTGTATTCTGGCGGCCATTTAAAAAAATGGCCGCCGTCAAATATAATATCAGCCAAATATAAACGACTATTGTCCGCATAAAAATAATTTTGCTACAGTATATATACATATAGTCACAATGTATTAGTTATTTTAACTTTTTTTTCTCTTACAAGTCTAATGACAAAACATGCATGTCCAAAATAAGAAATAACGAAATTTCGTCTTTATATCTCGCTTAACTGGTAAATGCGCAACACAAACGCAGTTCTAGTCAATGGACATGTTTACATCATATTATGGTCATACTAAGAAGCCAAAATAAAAATACTGATTTTTTGATGATTTCTGCCTGATTGTGTCGCTTTAATGTAGAATGTGCAGTGTCCTATTCTAATTTTAGCAGCTAAGGCCACTATGTTTTTCTCTGTTTTAGATAAGCGCGCGCATTGGATTTAGGCGGCGCATCACCAAAAAAACATGTGTTTTTTCTGCTCAGCGCGCGCCCATTGGATTGTTGCCGATTTCCGAAAAAAACAGGTAATTTCAGGAGATAAAAATCATTCCGAAAAAAACAAGGTTATTTCAGGAGACAAAAAACATTTTTTCAGCCATGTTTTTTATCGCTTGATTTTTTTGTCGACCTCATTAACTTTTTTCTAATAGATAACAAGTTTTTTTTATTTCGACGCCCTCATTAACTTTTCTAGAAATTTTTCGAATGTTTCTTGTATTCCGTTGCCCTCATTAACGTTTCCAAAAATAGGTACAACTTCAATGGGTTTTTTCTTAATTTTTTTTTTATCGCTCTCCCTTTTTGGATTTTTTCTGATCTAAAACAGATAAATTAAACATAGTGGCCTAAGCAGTTGTTTGACAGCGAGCCGACCTTCTGGTTGCTTTTCTATTTATCCAAAGCTTTCATTTTACTCCAACTTTATATTACGGGTGGGGGCCCTAGGGTAGTGGTTAGCACCGCTGCTTTTCACGCGTTCGGGGCTCGTTTCCCGGTCTCGGTGGTTTAAAAGAAACAAAAATGTTTCTTCTCCATCCACTCGTAAAACTCAGTATTGTGGGGAGCCTCCGTAACTGAGAGGTAGCGTGCTCGGCCTCAGACCTTCAGGGTTTGAATTTGGAATCCTGTGTCTGGAGAGCAGTGTCATCTGACTCATTTCACCAACCTCATCCTGTATGTGCACTAATGTGGCCTAAAGCCCAATTCATTTTATTTCATTACATTATATTACTTTCACGTCTTAGCAGAAATTACTATATTTTTAAAACATTCACGATTTCGGATTTCCTGTTAGTCCAATGAATTTGGTCGCTGAAAAATGACATTTGTTAAAAAGGTTTTGATTTTTCCTGTTATTCCGATGGGTTTGGTCGCTGAATAATGACTTTTATTCTTATGTTTTTAGTTTTGATCGCTGATTAATGACCTTCAATGGTTTTGCTCGCTGAATAATGACCTTCGTTACGGACGGTCGCTTCTCGGCGGTTTGAAAGAAACAAAATTGTTTCTTCCCCATCCACGTGTGAAAGTTAGTATTGTGGGGAGCCTCCGTGACCGAGAGGTAGCGTGCTCGGCCTCAGACCGCCAGGGCTCGAATTTCGAATCCTGTGTCTGGAGGACAGTGTCATCTCAATCATCTCACCATCTTCAGGAGGTTCTCCTGGCCCAGTTTAGCCTATATGTGCACAAAGGTGGCCTAAAGCCCGATTCATTTCATTTTTTTACGGACGGTCGCTGAATAATGACCTTCTTTAAAAACGTTCTATATTTTTATTTGATAAATTTGTGATGGGCTACGAATCACAACCGAATGTCCATGGTCATCGTTATAGGACGTGACATAAACTAGCCAAATCATGTAAATGGAAATAAAATGAATGAGGTTTTAGGCCATGGAATCTCTGACTTTCCAAGCAGGCAGCTTTAACTACTGCACCAGGGCCCCCGCGCGACCAAATCATATATTCGTGCATGTGGAAGTCAATATCAAAATCGTGAGTAATTAAACCATCATAAGGATATCAGACACGTCAGCTCAGTATAAAGTTCACACACACCGATTGAAAATTAAACATCACAAACGCGATGTGATTTTACAGAAATGCAAAACCACTCCCTCCCATGATTGGTCTGCTGTGGTTATTTGAAGCCAGTCTTGCGATTACTAAACTCTCTCTAAATCTGGTTTCAAAGATCTCATTCAAAAGCAAACTGCTGACCAGATTTCTCTCTTTCACAGCCGGCTTGGTGTAACAGCTGTGATATAAAGCTGTGATATAAAGTTTGGCATCAGAAGTCTTCACTTCCACAATGATCAACATGTCTTTAAGCAACATATTGTGGCTAATAGCACATAACATTTTAATAATGGAAAGTAAGAGAGGTTGGCCTGGAATGGGAGGACGCAATCAAGAACAACGACCAGAAGCTGTGGCACGTCTACGCCTGTCATCATCCTCACAATATAGGTTACTAGAAGGACGCGTTGATTTTGCTGAGGACCACGTTGTTTCCGACCAATGGGGCTGGCTAACTGAAATACCATCAGATGATAAAGGAGCTGGATGTAGCCCACTGATTACGAAACATAGAGAAGGCCAACTGATAGCTTTGATCAAGCGTGGAGGGTGTAATTTCACCGAAAAAGCTACGAATGGTGGAACAAAGATGTCTATCATATATAATAACAAAGAAGAAGAGTGGCTGACCACAATGGCGGGATTTGGTAAGTATAAAAATGAATTATGATTTCTCAGTTCATGGAAAAAAGTAGCTATACATCTGAATGTATGCCACATATTTCTTTCTGTTAGCGACAAAAGAAAACTAAAAAAAACTGTACGCTCAGTTTTAATGTTCAAGCTTGACCGTTTCAACTATTTCATGTTGTGACATGTGACAATAAATGTAAGGACATAATATGTCTTGGTTCGCATAATAATTAACATATATTATTCATCTTCAGCAGTACGGAGTGCTAATAGTGATTAGTCAAGTAACAACGAGAAGTATATTTTGAGTAAAGTACTTAATGTATACAGGCCTTATGCGGCTTTAGATAGTATTCACTTTTTTGAGTTGGGGGCAATTGTCGGCTTTTGTATGTGGCATTGTCACAGAGGTATCACTTCAATTGTTAATTTTTTCAAACATTTTGTTGCAGAACAGAGAAAAGACATTACGGCTGCCTCTGCTAGTATGTCAATGGGGAAAGAAATGAGTCAGAAACTTAAAGAGCATAAATGTCTGCTGGTTCAAATTAGACCTGAAACTAGTAAAACGCTTTGGAAAAAAGTGAATGAAGTGTCGCCTTGTCCGTTTGATGAATCTGAACCTTCAACACCACAAACAACGTCTTCCATCTCCACAAAAGTTTCTACCATGACCAGGAGTGTTATTGGTAAACAGGTCGACAAGAAACACATGAAAACCCATGGAGTGACTAAGAAAGGTCAAGGCGATGCAAGTAAAGAAAGTACCACTAAAATGGCATTCCACCGTGATGAAACTGGCAGAACGA
The DNA here is from genome assembly GCA_964017125.1 of Flabesymbios commensalis. Lineage (NCBI taxonomy): Eukaryota > Metazoa > Annelida > Polychaeta > Terebellida > Flabelligeridae > Flabesymbios > Flabesymbios commensalis. Next base: position 118,486,525 of record OZ024902.1, on the reverse strand, counting down.
ACAATACAAATAAAAGAGTAGCAAAGCAACAACTACATAAACCAGTGGTAAACGAGAAAGGACATGTAACAGAGCCAAATATTAGATCAACTACAATGAAAGGGGAGACGAAGCCATTAGACAAAAGACTAGTCAACGCAACTGATCCACCAGAGATAAATAAAGGGTATCAGGGTGAGGTGAAGGAAGGTAACGGTGGAACTTCAGGAATTGTCCTGGCGAATAGTGTAATGCTGGTCATGACCATGTATTTTATTAGCTAACTACTGTTGCCATTGTTTATGTATGTGAAATATTCATGTATAGTCATAGAATACCTTGCTTACATGATACATTGTTTACATGATACTATGTTATAACTCCCAAAAGGGGATCATTTGAAATTTAAAATAACGTTGATGGTTAGGTCTGTGTGGTAGGAAGAGGATATGGTAAGTGTATACTGATTATATTGCACACCTTCTGATGGCATGTATGCGTTTACATAAATCACATACTTCACTTGTGTACATTTTAAAGCGCATCTGGGTTCTAACCATCTCCATTCTAACATAAATAATAATAATAGCGAGCGGAGCGAGTGAGCGAAGCGAACGAGCGTAGCGAGCTCAATGGTAATGCGTGTATATAATGTTGTATTGTTCAATAAATCATCAAATCTCAGTCTTATATGACTGATTCACTGGAGTTGTTGCCCAATCCGCCATCTTTGTTATTCCGCCATCTTGGATATCCGAGCAAAATAATTTGGCAGGTCAGCAACAAATTGAATAAATCTTTCTTTTGAACACCTAAAATCGTTGTAAAATATGGAATAGGGGCAGAATATTTGTTAAATACGACTAATATATCAAGGATACGGACAAAAGATATAATATGAGATTACAGCATGATAACATGTAGAAATATTGTGCCGAAATAGTTACACAGATATTCACCAGGCGGTTTAATATAAAGTCTCTTGTCACAAAATACTTATTCTGTCACTGTGTGAGTGCTGACTATTAATGCTATTGACATGTCAAAAGCCAACCTTCACAAAGCAAATAGTCTAGTGCTGACCTGTCACACTGCGCTTATAACACTTTAATTTTATTTAAAAAAAACAAAGGATGCATTGGGCTTTGATATAACTGACAACTTCTTCAATTTTGGCAGCTAGAATATGCAAGGCCAAAAACACATAGTCCCACTTAACCTATGTTGACAGTCATCTCGGCCTTGTGTGATTTGAACATGGCCTTCCTTCACTCAACTGTGTTCCATAATGTAATGATTCGTATATCCAACATTCTTCGGACATTTAAAAAATAAGAAAATTAATTCTGGTAGAGTCTCTAGTCTAATTCTAGACCAAGATTTATCCAATAGTTAGACTAGTCTAGTTTTATGATTTGTCTGATGGTGGAGTGTGTTGTTTTGCTTGCTTGATTTAGCTAGCTGACATGCGGGCTGTCCGGGCCTTTCGACAATATATTGGTCACTCATAATTATAATGACCCTGCCAATGCCATTCGCACAGTTTGAAAAGATCATATAGAAGCCTAATAGAGAAAAACATATTTTGTCCAAAACTTTTCCTATCTACAAGGCTATGAGAGCTTTCTTGACCGGACTATTGTTGTACAACCACAGACAGCAGGGCTACATGGATTAATCCTCTAGACTAGGGTCCACAATGTCTCGTGTTTGTTTGTTTAATTTAGCTACCCCTGAAACCAGGCTGCCTGGGCCTTCAGACAATTATTATGGGAGCTAATTTCTCGTTGATTATACCCAGTCAACTCTGAAGTGATTTTCACAAAATTTTGTAACTATTATTATTATTATTGTAGCGAATATTAGCATATATTATATATATTAATGCCAACAACCCCGGAAAAAATTCGCGAAATTCTAGTGTGTAGTCTATAGGCCTAGCAGTAGGCCTATTTCAAAGTTAGACCATTTCACATGTAAAGCAATTCTGAGAATAAACCTGTCGTATTCTTAAGCTTCCCTCGTGCTGAGACTTCCCTTCTGTGCATATACGGCCCTGAGCGGAACGGCACTAGATAGGGGGGAGGGCAAAAATAAGTAAAATCGGCCCGTGGAATTAATTTTATATGTATTTCAATGGGACTGGCATTTGGGGTGGTGAGACCCTACATCGATAATCTGACTCTGAGTATATATGATTATATCTCTTGTTATCAGCCCAACTTATTAATTCACTAAAATAATTCAGTAATTGGTGCTCCGCTCACACTCTGGGCATTGCCCATTCATATTAATGTGTATTATCTGAATCATACATATACATATTACATACATAATAGTATATAAGAGAAAGTGAGGAATGAAGCCGCACGGCTTATATTTCCTCTAATTATGTATACACTTTATGTATGTGTGCAAGTGCAGTAATATCTTCAGAATGTGAGATACAACAAAAACAAACAATGCATTTTACTTCAGTATACAATGTATATCACTAACAGCCAAGAAGTACTGCCGTAAATTTAATTTATAATGAAGACTATTAGATGAAATAGTAATTTTGGATTTTATATTATTCCAAATCTTAACTCCCGAATATCGTACTGTTCTATGAGCCATTTTTAAATTTCCAATCGGTATATGTAGGTTTGAAGATGTTCGTGTAGGGTATGTATGTATTTGACTGTTTGCTGTGAACATAAACGAAAATAATTCGGGAAGCGCATTGCTCTCAAATTTATACATTAATATATGCACCTTCAGAATATATAATTTTGTAAGTGTTAGAATTTTCATATCTTTAAACAAATCTGAAGTGTGAACAATATAACATGAACAGGTAATTAATCTTAAAACCCTTTTTTGTAGTCTATATAGTGGTGATAAATATTTGTCAAATGTGTTGCCCTACACCTCTATGCAATGCGAGATGTAAGGCAACACAAATGAATTGTATAATGTTACAAGTGTTGATCTATTCAACAAAATCTTAGCTTTGAGGATGATACCAATACTTTTAGTGAGTTTGCATCTGATTTATTTTATATGTTCTGATCAATTTAATTTACTATCTATATATACACCAAGGAATTTAGTTGAATGTACTCTGTCAATTGGAATATTATTAATTTTAATGACTTGATCTATTTCAATATATTTGTGTATGCGATTATTTCCTGTGGCAAATATCCTGAAATAAGTCTTTGTTATGTTTTATTGCAATTTTAACTACTCAAAATTCTTTTGTTCTACTAAATCGTCAATGTTTTTACCTTGTAGAAATATATTGGTATCATCTGCGAAGACAATAGTAAATAGTAATGTAGATATGTTGGACAACTCATTTGTGTGAATAAGAAAAAGTAGAGGTCCTATGATAGACCCTTGTGGTACTCCACATGTGATATTTGAGTAGCTAGAATTTACATCATTAAAATACACAAATTGACTTCTATTATTTAAATAACTCTGTATCCAGTATAAAGCCACTACTCTGATACCGTAATGGGTAAATTAAGAAAATAAAATGTTGTGGTTTATAGTATCGAAAGCTTTACTAAAGTAAAAAAACACGCCCAAAACAATTTATCTTTCATCAATTGCCTTTGCAATTTTATCAACACGGTATATTAAGGCTAGGTTTGTAGAATATTCAGAGCGGAAGCCAAACTGAAACTTATTTAATAATTTGTGTTGATTTATACAATTTATTAACCTGTTATACATCAATCTTTCCAAAAGTTTAGAAAACACTGGAAAGATTGATATATGACGATAGCTATTAACCATCATAGTATTGCCATTTTTATACAGAGGATTGACTTTTGCTTTTTTCATTTCTTTAGGAAATGAAATATTCCCTTTGAAAATAACAGGCTGATTACATTCAATAAAACGTTTATACAATTAGAATATGTTTTTTAACAATATTAATTGAAATACCATCTCATCCTTGAGCATTTAATGATTTCAAGGATGAGATAATTTTTAACCAACTCATCACTTGTTACGGGATGTGTATGTACTCTTCCGTTTGATCTACACGACACATACAGAAAGTTTGACGTTTATCTGGATAACACACAGTAGGGCCTACTCGTCAAATCGCTGGCAGTAATGAGAACCGAGCTTCGGTATGTTGGCAAAGCAACACTGGGTCAACATCTCGAGTTAGAATAGAAGTGTGGAAGTGATTGATTTCATAGCTCACTCACCAGATGTCTCTAAGTACAATGCTGGCTTACTGTCGGACCATCTATTAAATGTTAGCCTAACATGAGATCTTTCTCACGGCTGACTCTAGGTACAATGTCAGTCCATCTATTGAGATGTTAGTCCAGCATCAAATCATTCTCACGGCTGACTCTAGGTACAATGTCAGTCCATCTATTAAAATGTTATCCTAACATGAGATCATTCCCACGGCTGACTATAGGTACAATGTCAATCCATCTATTGAGATTTTAACCTAACATGAGATCATTCTCACGACTGACTCCAGGTACAATGTCAGTCCATCTAATAAAATGTTATCTAAACGTGAGATCATTCTCACGGCTGACTCTAGGTACAATGTCAATCCATCTATTGAGATTTTAACCTAACATGAGATCATTCTCACGGCTGACTCTAGGTACAATGTCAGTCCATCTAATGAGATGTTAGCCTATCATGAGATCTTTCTCACGACTGACTCCAGGTACAATGTTAGTCCATCTATCAAAATATTAGCCTAACATGAGATCATTCTCACGGCTGACTCTAGGTACAATGTCAATCCATCTTTTGAGATGTTAGTCCAGCATGAGATCATTCTCACGGCTGACTCTAGGTACAATGTCAGTCCATCTATTGAGATGTTAGCCTAACATGAGATCATTCTCACGGCTGACTCTAGGTACAATGTCAATCCATCTATTGAGATGTTAGTCCAGCATGAGATCATTCTCACGGCTGACTCTAGGTACAATGTCAGCCCATCTATTGAGATGTTAACCAGCATGAGATCATTCTCACGGCTGACTCTAGGTACAATGTAAGTCCATCTATTGAGATGTTAGCCTAACATGAGATCATTCTCACGACTGACTCCAGGTACAATGTCAGTCCATCTAATAAAATGCTATCTTAACGTGAGATCATTCTCACGGCTGACTCTAGGTACAATGTCAATCCATCTATTGAGATTTTAACCTAACATGAGATCATTCTCACGGCTGACTCTAGGTACAATGTCAGTCCATCTAATGATATGTTAGCCTAACATGAGATCTTTCTCACGACTGACTCCAGGTACAATGTTAGTCCATCTATCAAAATATTAGCCTAACATGAGATCATTCTCACGGCTGACTCTAGGTACAATGTCAATCCATCTTTTGAGATGTTAGTCCAGCATGAGATCATTCTCACGGCTGACTCTAGGTACAATGTCAGTCCATCTATTGAGATGTTAGCCTAACATGAGATCATTCTCACGGCTGACTCTAGGTACAATGTCAATCTATCTATTGAGATGTTAGTCCAGCATGAGATCATTCTCACAGCTGACTCTAGGTACAATGTCAGCCCATCTATTGAGATGTTAACCAGCATGAGATCATTCTCACGGCTGACTCTAGGTACAATGTAAGTCCATCTATTGAGATGTTAGCCTAACATGAGATCATTCTCACGGCTGACTCTAGGTACAATGTCAGTCCATCTATTGAGATGTTAACCTAACATGAGATCATTCTCACGGCAGACTCTAGGTACAATGTCACTCCATCTATTGAGATGTTAGTCCAGCATGATATCATTCTCACGGCTGACTCTAGGTACAATGTCACTCCATCTATTGAGATGTTAGTCCAACATGAGATCATTCTCACGGCTGACTCTAGGTACAATGTCAGTCCATCTATTGAGATGTTAGTCCAGCATGAGATCATGCTCACGGCTGACTCTAGGTACAATGTCAGTCTATCTATTGAGATGCTAGTCCAGCATGAGATCATTCTCACGGCTGACTCTAGGTACAATGTCAGTCCATCTATTATAATGTTATCCTAATATGAGATCATTCTCACGGCTGACTCTAGGTACAATATCAGTCCATCTATTGAGATGCTAGTCCAGCATGAGATCATTCCCACGGCTGACTCTAGGTACAATGTCAGCCCATCTATTGAGATGTTAGCCTAATATGAGATCATTCTCACAGCTCACTCACCAGATGTCTCTAGGTACAATGCTGGCTTAATGGCGGTCCATCTATTGAGATGTTAGCCCAGCATGTGATCATTCTCACAGCTCACTCACCAGATGTTTCTAGGTACAATGCTGGCCTAATGGCGGTCCATCTATTGAGATGTTAGCCCAGTATGTGATCATTCTCACAGCTCACTCACCAGATGTCTTTAGGTACAATGCTAGCTTAATGGCGGTCCATCTATTGAGATGTTAGCCTAACATGATATCATTCTCACGGCTCATTCACCAGATGTCTTTAAGTACAATGCTGGCCTAATGTAGATCCAGCATTGAGATCATTGAGATCATTGAGGTCTCACCACACAAATTCATACGCGAGAGAGTCACAATCTTTTTTTCTAAAATGTGGCGATTTACAGCAGGCTTGGGTTTAAATATTAAATTAATATCATTTCACCTAGATTGGGTGATCATTTCTTGTTTTAGAAACATTGCAATCGAGAAAAAATGATATAAAATGTAGTCCCTACGCTGGTAGTAACAATGCATAAAATTATGCTGCATTCGAACGTTCCCGTGTTTTGGCAACGCTCAGAGAAGCTATTAGGACCTTACATTAGCATGTGAAAATAGAAAAAAGCCCGTTGGTTAAGCACCCTTTTTTATTTTTTTATGCATAGAGTATGTCCTGACGATTAAAAGAAATATAGGTCTGTATACATTTTTTGCCAAAAGAATGCTGGGCGGCCCACGTGTATGGGCCATAATACATGTAAGTCTATGGGAGGAGTATTATGTCTGGTGAGACGTTAATATGCCCGTCACTCAAAAAAACTATTTTTCAAGCCCACAATGAGTTTTTTGCCCCTAGATAATTTCCTTTGCTATTTGTTTGTCAATAGTAAGCCCATTTGGCAATAAAAATAATCTTGACAGCTTCTGCTACAAAATTAACGAGACTGGCATGATGAATACACCCAGAACTCGCCGATATAATGCAATTATAGTTAAAAGCTCAACTGGCTTCAATCAGTTTTCCGGCATGATTTATTTTCCTTTATTATCTATAGCTTTTATTTTTGTGTGTAAGATGAAGGGACAATATAATTCTATCAAAATACCATCGTTTATTGCATAATCTCAAATTGAATATCTCAAAAAATAGACAACCGGTAGAAATGCTTTCAAAAAAGTGAAAACCATGTTTTTGAAAAACATTGCAGTTTGTTATTTGATACAGGCCTCACGGGCATTTCAAAATATAGTGACAATCCTATTCGAAAACATCTGCCTATTCTGTTTCATCGTTAGCCATCACACGCAGTGATATAAATTTCGAAATGCGGTGAAATAAAATAATTTTAGAAAAAGCAGCCTTTGCGGTACCGGTAGATGATTTCCCAGAAAGCAAGAGACATTTACCCATTGATGGGTCAATGCTGTACCAGCATCGTAGAAGCTGTACTAACATTGAGCCATCAATGGGTCAGTGACTGGTGCTTGCTGAGTCATTATAGGGGCTGTCCTAATCTAAGGACACCAACCGGTGACACGAGGCATTGATACGATGCCGGACTAATTTGGGCCCAGAATCTACGGCTCTGGCCCAACGTTAGCCGATGCGGTTCAACGTCTCGTGTTTGTTTTTATGGGGTTTGATGTTGGTCTAATGTAACATTACATTGGCCCATAATTAAACACTATTACGTACACATTGTAGGCCTACACAGACGGACCGATTTACCACACCATATTACTTGATGGTGTATCGCGTCGTGATCTAATCCAACTACATTTACATCGATTTTGTGCATTTATAAGCCCTTAAAAATATATGAATTATTGTTTTGAACATTTTAGGTTATTTATGTCGAAATAAACAAAACAGTTATGCAGCTTTAATGCAGCATAGACATGGGGAGCATGGACAGCTAAATTTCACAACACTGATTCATGTTTGAGAGCTTCCGTCTGCGGGAATTTGCGACAAAAGGGATGGTTTACTTCCGCTGTAAACTGTCAACCATGTGTTTTTTTATCGTTTTTCACGGGTATGTTAACATTGTGTTGGTCACAATTTCAATCTCAGTCAAATTAATGCTTGACATCAATATCTTTCAAATCGTAACAAATGTATTCGATAAAAGAATAAATTATAATAGTTCCTTCTGCTTCATTACCAAACGTACAGTATTGCTAACGTGTATGGCAACGCTGACACGACACTTGTGCAGATGATGCGAGTGGTGTATTGTAAACATATTTATTTCAATTGGATGACCCAAATAGCACTATTAGCGCTAGTCAAGGGGCTCTCCAAAACATAAAGTGAAACAGACAATCACATTATATATACAAGACAAACAAGATAGTTATAAATCACAGAATGGTTAGATAGGAAAAAGAGAATACAAGTTTCTATGTAGTAAATAAAATATATATTTTTCTTAACTTGCTAAATTTAGCTAAATCTATTAGACGATTTGATGAATTTTTGAACACATCTAAATATAAAAACATTTTTTATGTAACTAAATCATCAGATCCTTTTAACAAAATAATAGTCAGTCTGTTTGCATCAAGCGTAGGCAAGAGTGAATGGTGTGTGTTTGGCGCGATCAAGTCGCGTATGGCGACCAGTAGCTCAGTCCTTTGTACAGCATAATGGGGGCATTCAAGTAGAAAATGAGGAGTGGTTTCTCTGGCTCTACAGAAACAATAAGGCGTGTCAGATGAGCCGTAGGGAAAGAGATGAGCAGCTACTGATGACATACCAAGTCGAAGTCCAGTGTGGTAAATAGATGCTTTACGGTACCCAGTGTATATGTGACTGAAAATCGTGGTGGTGAAAATCGAAAATGTAATTTCAATTTACTTTTAAATATATTTAAACTGTTTGAATTTCTCACATCGATGTCAAGGCCATTCCAGTGTCTTATAGTTGATGGTAGAAAAGAATTTTTGAAAAGTAATGTTTTGCACCTGGGTACCATAATGCTTTGGGAGTATCTGGTTACATATCTACTGGTGCTGGCAATTGTAGGCGGGTATATTGATGTTAAATACGGCGGGGCTAGATTTTTGTCATTTTAAAAAACATTATCAATTTATGGAATTTACGTCTACATTCTAGACGCTCCCAGCCCACCTCTGTTAATATTTTATCAGCGCTTGTTTGACGCATGGCACCAGTACATATGCGAGCAGCCTCCATTTGTAACTGTTCTAGTCGATTACTAAGGTATTTAGGACAGTTATCATAGATACAATTACCATATTCAATTATAGGTCTCTAAAGCTCTAAAGTTTTATGTGGTAGAGAGTATTTTAATCGCTTCATTACAAAGTGTGTGTACCTGGTGTAAATACTTATCATGGGGCTTATCACCAACAGGAGCAGGCCATCAGTGAAGAGGGTTGAATCAAAGGCTAATTGCCGAGGCGCAGATAAGAAAGGTGTCAGGCTTGGCCCGGTTGGTAGGAGGGGGGGGGGCAATGGTGTAGATACCGCTAAAAATATTCCACAACTGCTGAATATAATTGCAATATAATTTTCATCTGATCAATCCATGATTATAAATAACCATAAAACGGGACCCATGCAATAATATTACTAAAATACATCATTGAACTGTTATTAGGTAAGTAGATCTATTTCGTAAACAAGTATATATCTTTATATCTTTTTTACATACATATTTTATTCGAACTGAATCCTCTAACAGATTAACAACCGCAATTAATATGTTTGAATATGTGACTTGTTACAAGTATTAATATGTAGAAAGCTGAGGACTAATAATGCTAGCTGTATGCAAATTACATATTATATATCAGTTTATAACTAATATGCTGTACCACCGTATTCGACGGCGGCCCAATATTCAACCAGAATAGGGCCAACTTTGATATATTTGCAGCGATGTTTTTCCAAGTCTACAATAAAACTCCAAGTAGATTACAAGGTGTATCTTTCTTCTGGCTGTATTCTGCTCAGCACAATTTTATCCATACATTTTGGATGAGTAATTCATGTACTTGATTTTTTTATTTTGTGTTATAATCACTCGTATAAATTAAAAACCGGGAGAGCTATTAACTTATTGACTGAGGAGGGTGATAGTAAGCAGGGGTTTCACAGTGTTTTGTTTGAACGACGAGAGCGTTGACGTCACGTAATCCTACCCTTTCAATGCTATAGCCAGAGATTGACGTTATTTGAAATGCCATGTAAATAGTGGACGCCAACCCATTAATGACACTACGCATGACTAGTTTGGTTTGTCCATAAATTCTACGTTATTTCAGTCGAATGATGTTTATTTTTTTCTTTCAGATGACCAAAGACCTTTTTTGGCCGAACAATAAAAATAGCGGTGGGGTACCAATATCATAACACATCCAGAGCGACAACGACCTCAATCAGGACACATAGACATGATGTGTCATTTTGTTACTTTACTGTCTACAACGGTTGGCCAACAATGAAACAACATTGGGACAATGTGTTTTATTCATGTACATTTGTCCCGACATATAAACATAACAGAATAAAATACCGTAAGTATACAAACCAGCAAAAATGTATATAATTATTATTGAACATGTTTTAACACAGGGTTTAACGTATTGATGGTCCTGAATTTGGCAATAATTTTATGCATACTGCTAATAAGGTAGCAAAAAAGTTTATTTATATTACATTTATATTACCATGCCCTAGTTTACAAAAGGCTAGACGGATTTCCCAGACTGTTGACGTTTACTGGGAAGACACGAGTCTTTCCCCCAATTCTGGGATAATATTGGCCAGAGTTGTAGACGGTGGGCCAACAATAACCCAACATTGGTCATTTGTAAAAGGTGAGAGTCTTCTTTATTGACCCTGTCAGTTCTGGCGGCTTTAAAGCGATACTTTTAAAGATATCGTTTAGCACCCATTTATTTTGTATATAACACATATACCTCATTTATTGTGAGGAATTTTTCATTTCATTTCCCTTAAGTTGAAACTTAAAAATGCTTAAGTGATTGGGATATAATTCTATGTTGGTTGTACATTTGAAAAGATCCATAATCGAACGTTTAGCATACAAAGGCTTGATTATGGGTAGGTCGATTACGCAAGCATTCCCGACATGACAAGACGTTTAGCCAGTCTTGGTTTAATTATGTATCAACGCCGTACAATATGAGCCAAAATCAAATAAACAATGGCTAGCCGGTTCATGTCCACTGGGTCGGTAAGTGGCAATTAATTACAATATAAACACAATGGCACTACGAAATGTATTTAAAGGCGGCATTAGTATCGCATGCATTCATGCATTATAATTGTATATATGGCAAATGCCATATAAAATAAAATGATTATATGTCTATTTGATATTGTACTCGTTGATTATTTGCACTTGGTTGCATAAACAAATATCTACTGAAAAGTATAATATATAGGCCTACAGTGTTATTTTTTAATTGAATATTGTCTAATATCACAACATCTAGCAATTAGAGAGGGAGGGCTATTTTTAATGACTTTAATTTTGCGCTAATTGAATATTCATATTTACCGCTAGCTTTAAATAAATAAATATATTCCTGCTAAATGCAAGGCATTCAGCACACAGTAGCAATAACCACAGCCTTCCCAATGTTTTATTAAGTAGAGAGAGGAACAGGTTAGTGTATAAAGCACGTTTATGTAGTACCTGTGGCGTCCTTGGCGACTAAGACCATTGTATTTTTGAATGTCCGATATCTGACAGATTTAGACATATTTTACCCAAACACTTTGTAACTCGGCCAAACATGTTTAAGCTATTAGCTTTATTTACATTCACTCATGGACCAACAGTGAGAAAACTAGCTATTTTTTTGTTTTCAGTAAACCCTCTATATTCCTTGTGATTTATTATTATCTTTTTTTAATGTTATCCTCCTATAATTTACTCTGCTCTTTTTTTCTTCAATTCTCACAAATATATAGAACGGGCTGTTCTATGTATTTGTAGTTTTTTGATACCTGTCGTCTTCTGGACGGGTACTCCGTTTGCTCATATAACAGTGTTTGTATTATTATTACTTTTTGTATTGTAAGCTCACAGACTGTAATGTCTAATGCTAATAAACTATTCTTATTTGTGTTAACGAGGTATTTACGCAGGCCGTTTTAAGTGCGATAGCGCACCCCACCCTTCGCTACCCCTCTCAGGGCCGGTGTGTATGATCCGTGTGGTGCGACAAATCCTGGGAGCGGTGTGTGTGGTGTGCATTGCCATACACGTTGTCTGCACTGTATTTAAATATTAACAAGAATAAAACATCCAAGCCCAAAAAGTATGTTTCTCGACGTTAAAATGTGCGACCGGTCAGTGCATATGTGTGGACATAGATCATAGACGTATACACACCATGTCCAATACACCCAGCCACTCGGCAGCACATACCCAACAAACACAAAACATTTGTATAACATACAATGTTGGACCAACGTCGAAGATGTTGGGTCGACGTTGTATAAATGTTATACAAATGTTTTGTGCTTGTTGAGTATGATTTGACGTCTATACATGTACTCAATTCAATATATAGATGGACCGGTTATCCCTTTTTCTAGCCACGCATGCGAGCCCTAAGTTCACGACGATCTCGCGGCAGTCGGCAGTTCATTCCTCTACGTCCATGATGCAAGTAATGGCGTTGAAGTTCAAAGTCATTCACTCGGTGCGAGTTAGTTCCATGATGGATTTCAGATTAATTCCAAATTTAGAGTGTACTTATCATCTCAGTGAGGGTGCTCAGATTATTTTTCCTGTAGACAGACCAGACGTTCTCCAAGCGAGTATATCTGATCCAGCCGCTCTGGTATAACGAGGTTTGCCGAGCCCACGGTGACTTGTACAATGTTATTAGATAATTAGGAGGTGTGGACACTAATTTGACCAAAAAATAATCACTTATATAACGTAAGATCAGCGTTCTTCAAAGAACAATTTTTTTGTAAAGTCTTAACAGCTAAATGACGATGTAATATCCTTTTTGAAAGCAATTTTCATCGAACATTTCGGACCCACTGGTTCGTCAGTGTAGACATTTTATTTAGCAGACGGCGCCAGTCAGTACTGAAAAAAATATATTCGGAGGTATCATAAATTTGTATGTGGAAAAACAGTTTCTGTAGCATTATTCCCTGCGAGAGATCTATTAAAATGTGTGATGTGATACCTAAAGGTTTTCAGTCGATATCACAAATGATTTAATTTTATTTCAAAAGGAGCCAACTGAAAACCATCACGTGTGGACGGCATGATCATAGATCTGCCATACTCTCATACCACTCTCATACCACGTCATGTCTAAACAAATGCGGATAAAATAATAACTTCCCAATAAAAATTACGAGAGTAGACATTTCAAAGCCGGGGCGAGTAGCCCTGGGACGCCATTTTGAAAAAAAGTCGCCAAAGGCCATATTGAAAACAGTAATACCAATATCTGCGAAACCCTTTTATCTATTGTAATCTATGTGTCATCTGGATTATCTCCATATTTAGGATTTAAGTCACCACGAATTGGTCATAATACACTCAATAATTTTTTATTATATGACAATGATGCATTCCATATGCACGTGATCATGCAGACATGCATCTATGTCCAAACTGTTCACATTTAAAACACATGGAGAAAAACAGTGTGTATAGCCACCAGGTGAGAAAACATCTATCACTTTGTGAAAGGCATGACCTGTATTTAAGGTGTATTTTGAATCTAAATAACACGTCTCTTTATTACATGTGTAAACATCTCGTCCGAAGTCACATAACCCTATGCATGCTGGGATTTTGTGTCATGCTAGATGCTGCCCGATACACAACTGCTATGATTGATATAGGCCTGTCTCTACAATGTTATATCCATGTATGTTAAAAATTACCCGTTACCAACACGCGTCACATTAAAAAAGACGTTTTAAGAAGGACAACGACTTTAGCAAAAAAATAAAATCACTACGTCAATTGTTGATGTATCTGATGTGTTTCGATTTTGTGAAGACCATGACTGAAGCTTAAAGCTAGCTGATATGAAGGTGTAGGACGCGATAAAGTTTAGATTTTGTACAAATATATTTGATTTTACAGAGTAGCTATAATTTGATACAACAGCGGCACACACTTTAAAATACTCCACGCTCGGTTATCAGAATATATGATATTTTGTAGTCAAATTAAAACTTTCAAGCCACACATATCATACACTTTCACACAAATTAACCTGTAGGCTTATAATTGATAGTATAGTGTATGATAAATACAAGCAGAACAATATTTCTCAACGCTGTGTGTTACATTTAATGTTCGACAGAGAGTTATTAATTGTGTGCACTTTAATTGTTTTGTTTTTTTGTGTGTGGAAAGAGGTCCATAAATCGACCCCTGTAACATCATATAGTTCGGGTGCTAAATGTCGATAATATGCTCTGGAATTACTTATCATGCTTATCTAGCAAAACATACATAGGCCCAGGTCAATCTGTAATGTGTAAAATAATATTTATCTCACTATAGATCAGTACTGATAAAAAAAAACAAATAAAATATCCCTGTATGTTGTCACTATCGGGAAACTGGAGTACAATCCCTAAACCTGCAAACATGATTCTTTGACCTTTCACTATTTTAATACTGGTCCATCATCTGTGAAATTGGCCCTATATTGAACCACCAGAAGCACAATGTATCTTGTTTGCTTATGAATTGCAAAACCAACGTAATTATGCCGCGGAGTTATCCTCAGAAGATTTGTTTAATATCCAATATGAATGCTCACTTTGTTCATTCAGAGTATAATCCATACACCAAACCGACAGCGTATATTGAAGCATTAGTGTACCTTCCTTCGACATAACAGTCATATTTATCACTCCACATACACCTACTGGAAAGCGTCATGGTCGCGTTAGCCTTCTCTCCAATCAAAACAAACGACACAAGTTTGTAACGAGGACAGTGAATGGTCTTAAGCATAGCCCGCAGTTTATTGGCCAGCTCCACCGCTTTTCTTTTACATGTTTTCGCATCGTATTCCGTTTCATTTAATCCCTCTGTTAATACTTGTTCCACCATGTTGTTGACCTCCCAAGCCGGGAAGTGACTGTCTGGTTCGATCTTGTAGTTGTTCTCACAGCGGTAGTGACTCATCTTGGATACTTCCTGTGATGACGTCATGATAAGGGCACTTCTCGTGGTAGAAGCGGAAGCTCTCTTACTCTTCCCTCCACTCACACTTATCTGTGCCATTTTAATCTCAGCCACGAAACACTCGATCTAAAATACACAAAATACACGATAACTCATTGACATTACTTATGTGTATATGTAACAATGAAGTAGATATACTTCACCTGTTCGCTGCAGTAGCCTACACTTATCTGAGGCATTATATTACATTGAATGACACTAGATGTGTAATTGATCAGACAATTAAATGTAAACAACGGGCTCTTTTTCAACTATTGTCACTTCACAACCTACACAAATTACACTGCAGATTACTGCAATCATTATGATCATAGACGAATATAGGAAAACTATTATGCAATTCCAGAACAGCTACATCATTATTTAGACATGCAGGTTTTAAAATTACCCCTTTTTGTATATTTTAAGATAGAAATTACAATCGTAATGCCAGTTTGGAGAAAAAAACATGTGGTTCAGGCTTAATGAAATAATAACGTTTCGAATGTATATAAGGGCTCGAAAGGAACTCTTTGATTTTATTTCAGTCAATTAAATATTTGTTCCCCTACCCTTATGCACAATTTCAAGTGACTGAATATTTGTTAGGTTAGTGAGACATAATCATGCCAAAATCATCATTTGTATTTTGGCTCCTTGATATGTCCGAAATAAGTCACCATGGACATAGACGTTTATACCATTTTGTGTTGCTCATTTACCAGTTAAAGAGAAATAAGGACGCGATTTAATTTCATACATGCATGTCCAAAATAAGAAATACAGGAATACCTGATAAACGGGCTCTCGGAACACTTGCTACGTTGTCATATCAACCCAAAATTTAAAAGACTCACGCAATTCTAGTCTGTGGACGTGTTCACATATTATGGACATACTAAGGAGCCAAAATACCCATTTTGGCTTTTGGACAATTTTTTGCCCGATCCTGTCGCTTTAAGTGACATTGTATCTGAATTTAATATATATTTCAGAAATATTTCACATGGCTACACATGTGCTAATAAAACTCATAAATCCCAGTCACTGAACCATTGCTGGGTCAATGTTGCTCCACCGTCTACGACGCAGGCCTAACATTGATCCAGCAATGGTGAATGTCTCACGAGTGTTGGGATATTGCTATAGTGGACGCCAGAGCGATGAGTTTTTGGTGTTTTTTCAGCCAAACATGAACTACGATGTAAACTGCCCTTAATGTCTTATCTCTGGCCATGTACCTCACCCTGACCCCTGGTTCACTGACGTCGACTACAATGATGGCTCAGCGTTTTATTCAGCAATTCTGTATCTATATTTTAAAGTGAAATAACACATCTCTGCCATATATATTTTTCTTAAATATAGAAATTCTAACTATTTTTTAGTCATTTGAAGTACCGCGATCCACAAATTCAAGTTACCTAACATTTAATCGTATAGATCAGAGGTCTAAGGGTTAATCAACTTTACACACTGTAAGTTTTGAAAGACACTTTCCATTCAACAGTTTTATAAATTAATTATAATATGGTTTGATTGTACCACCTTGTATACACCTGTGTGAATCTTGACAGAAAGTCATAATTTGTTTCAATAAATAATACTTATATAATTCATTTCAATTCAATTCATTTATTTGTGCGATAAAGGCTTCTGGCTTAAGGTGTAAATACTAATGCAGGTGCTGACTATCTCTGCAATACATGATGAACAAATGCTGTTAATTTACATATGACACCTGTTTTTTTGTTATTCTTTAATTGATAACGTTCTTCTAAAGATTGTGGAGTGTAATATTTAGGTAAAATAAATTGAATTCTTAGATCGAAATATTTAGGACAAATCAATATGACATGGTACACATTCATCATCTATTACTCCAAGATAACATTTCATACACAACCGTTCATTTGTTGGTACATGGTTGTGTCTACCCTATTTAATTTCTAACTTGTGGCTGACGCAACGATTTTTAACTAAAAAATTAACATTTTGCTTTATTTCTACAATTTTTAAATAAGGTTCAAATTCTATATTTATTTTGTATTCTTAGTAGTATAGTAATATCTCATTTTCGTGAACATCACTATTCCATTTTCGGATATAATAATCAATTAATCTTTGTTTAAATAATTCAATATATATATTAAATATTATCACAAATTTCTTGTGACATCCATACATATCTAAAATCATATATGGGAGGTAGCGCTCTTATGTTGCCCATGTGATTTTCCAGTATAATATAATGTCCAATAATACTATGCTTAGTTTCACGTGATATGCCAGTGTCGGCACGTTTGGGAATAATTAGCAAATATGCTTGAATCAATTATGAAAATAGAATTACCGCTACATGTACCATTACACAAGTTATGGTATTAATAACAAATATATATATTTAGCTGGGTGTTAAATGCGATACCAGAATGATATCTTAAGAATATGTGAATTCAAATCTTCAATGCGAGTACTTGTGAGTCGGCAGATTTTTCCGTTGGTACCTATATTAGGTTACATCTTTAATTTTGAAACTTAGATATGTATAATGTTCTAAATAAATGTATAATGATTTAAAATGTATAATATGCAGTGAAATGTAGGCCTACATACCTGCTATGATGATTTGGACTGGATAATGCAGCAGATAAATCACTTAATATTTGTGAGATCTGCTAGCTTTGTGTCACCAGTCCCCTGTGGTGATCCTTGGTGATTAGCTGGCTTGGTGTCACCTAGTGGAGTTCCTTTGTGGTTAATGTGTACTGTTAGGAACAACACGTTAGGTAAACACCAGATTCAATACCATTCTGCTATCGTCTGTCAGCACCGTGCACCTATTGTCGATCCATACGTGTCCCTCTCACGTGCGATCCGTGCCACCTTGTGCTTTTATTTAAACTGCACCCTCTCAGAACTGCAAAGAATTGGGATTAAATGAACCATTTTTCAACGTGACTGATACGTGTAGCATGGGAAAACATAACTATCTGCTTACTTGAAAAGTCAACAGTTGCTGCTGTTAGACGTTGAGCTGTAGCGTCCGTCTGATTACAGATCGTTAATATAAATCATATGTATGCATCAAGACAGCTAGCTGGATTCCCATAATTATTTTATTTAAAACGAAAGCGACATGTTCAAATGTAGATCAAAAGCGAAATAGGATAAAGCGGGGGAAAAATCAGATTAATTGTATTCTTTGTCAATGTAGTTATATTTACATCTAATGCTTTCAATCAGAAACGTTTTCTCAAGCATGCATGCGTTGAATAAAATAAGGACTACTTTAAGTAAAAATGTACGAATCAATGTTACTTTTATTAAAAATGTATAGAAGTGTTCATTTATTGTTTGCGGAAAAAAATGAACAGAAAAGTATATAATTATGATATGGTAATACAATCATTGTATATTCTTTGCTTAGTATTGTAAAGACACATTCGTGAAAATTTATCCAATTTGATTGAGAGTTTGAGAAATGATGCGTTTTTTAATTAGATTTCATTTCCGCTTATTTCTCATGTCAGCTATTACTGTGAAAGAGTACATACATGTACACAAACTCAGACAAAAGACAATCATGTATAGACAGACAGTATTTTTTTAATCTATGTACTTCCACCTGCTCAGCTGTGTGACAGTAGTACTGATAGAGAAGGTTTATTAACTCTGGCTGTGAATCGATCTGTAGGTAGCTAAGTGCCCACGCGTGTGGTGACAAGTGTAAAGTTCATGTCGTCCTGATTCATCTAGATACTGATTAACTAGGGAACAAACAGTGCTGACCCAGTGCAAGATAGATAGATGATGCCAAGGTGCGATAGCCCTGGCTTTGCCTTGATTGATTGATTGATTGATTGATTGATTGATTGATTGAGTGAGTGAGTGAGTGAGTGAGTGAGTGAGTGAGTGAGTGAGTGAGTGAGTGAGTGAGTGAGTGAGTGAGTGAGTGAGTGAGTGAGTGAGGAGTGAGTAAGTGAGTGAGTGAGTGAGTAAGTGAGTGAGTGAGTGAGTGAGTGAGTGAGTGAGTGAGTGAGTGAGTGAGTGAGTGAGTGAGTGAGTGAGTGAGTGAGTGAGTGAGTGAGTGAGTGAGTGAGTGAGTGAGTGAGTGAGTGAGTGAGTGAGTGAGTGAGTGAGTGAGTGAGTGAGTGAGTGAGTGAGTGAGTGAGTGAGTGAGTGAGTGAGTGAGTGAGTGAGTGAGTGAGTGAGTGAGTGAGTGAGTGAGTGAGTGGTCATAAAAGAGGATCATTACATTTTGAGATAACACTAACTACGTGGTGTAATGGGTGGATACAGCGTCATAATAAAACCTGAGGTAAAAAAGCTATCTAGAGAGGGAGTGGAAGTCAGCACTTGAGCGTGCACAATGTTTGTAACGATAACCTTAGGGGTGGAGGATGTTAAGTTATTATTATGGGTTATACAGCTATCTTCTGTCATCAAAATACAGTATAGCTTTTCATTCTGTGACCGATTTTGTAGGAAAAATCGTATCACTTTTTAGCAAGATGTTATGAAATTAATTGTGTTGTTTTCTGTGATTGGTTAATATCAAATCGGAAGAGTGGTATTTGTCAGTTACCAAAGTAACAGATACGTTCATTTGACAGAAATGAAAGAGTCACACTGAATGGTTGCGTATATAATAATATAACGTATGGTGTCTCACTTATCACCAAAAGGGGCTTTTAGACTTCTCTTGTTTTCCACCCGCACCCGCTCCCCCTGTCCTTTGCTCGCCAAACTCAACTCTTATGAGAACAACACAAAAAAAGGATAGGTATGTTATCCCCTTAACCTTTTCAGCGCGGGCACCGTCCCTATATGTCAGAATGTGATGTGTGTAGACATCAGATTCTGATATATAGTGCGGTCGCCGCAATGAAATAATTAAAATATTTATAATGACCGTACACCCATAACATAGGTATTTAAATGAAGCGGAGAGAGCTAACAAAGACATTTATCATGGTTTTAAATTGGAAAAAACCTTTGGTGTCCATGCTTCATACAAAAATATGTCAACGCTGT